>PVJD01000073.1:344571-592071 GCA_004026545.1 Mormoops blainvillei
TTTAGGACGTCAACCGAAGTGTGGCTTCAAAGCCTTGATTTGTGGGCTACCACAGGATCCACGTGGTCTGTTCAGGCCAAACCAGGGGGGCTGTGAACACAGCTCAGGGAGCCTCCCCCTTCACCCCCCTCACTGAGACACGGGGCGCCAAAGAAATGAGTAAGTCCCTGTGTGAGTGGAAGAGGAATCAGGGAGCTGGTGCCTTTTCTGATGCCATGCGCAGCACCCAAGGAGGCTCCCCCCGTGGGCGACGGTGTGTCGGCCTGGGCCCTCCTGTCCTTGGAAAGAGGTCTGAGGACGGTGGCGCAGCCCCCACAGCCGTGGGCACCCCTTCTCAGCAAGTCTGCGCGCCCAGACGCTCAAACGGGCTCTCTGCCTTTGAACCCGTCCCCGTGGATCCGCCGGCCCCCAGAGACACGCTGGCATGTCAACAGTATGAAACTCAGAACCTCTGTAACTCAAAGGCGCGTTTCTTTTCATGTTTTAAACATCTGACCTCTCCAAACTGCTTACTCTCGTTTTTCTCCTTGAGTCAAACTTTCCATTATCTGGTAAATCTCTCAGCAAGCCAGGCCGGCCTCCTCCACGGCAGCCAACCTCACGTGGAGTGCCGGACGCCGCCCCGGGCGGTCTCATGGTGGCCACAGCGGCGCAGAGGTGCAGGAGGAGGGCGGTACTGGCACAGGACGGGTCCCCTGGTTTTCCCAGGTTTCCACTCAGCCACAAAGCCCCCCTTTCTGTCCAGAAGTCATCAGTCACAATGGCACTCACCACGCACCCCGATGCCCTCCCACCAATTCGAGGGGTCGCTGGCCCAGGCTCCCGTCAGGGTAGCATGCTCGCCACAGCAGGTTCAGGAAGCATTGCGGCGTTTCTGGCCGTCAAGGGGAGCGGGAGGTGCTGTGGGCATTTAAGGGGCAGGGCAGTCAACTCGGGGACAGGTGTGTCTGCAGCTGAGACCCCCAAAGCCAGCGCTGCTCTCTGACCTGGGGCTGTGGGGCAGCTCCGAGTCACCCCCAGTCCCGCCAGCCAGGGATAATCACTGCGGGTGTAATGCACCCCTGCAGCCTCTTGTTTTTCATCATTGAAATTTTCTTTTGATAAAGTCAGGTGGGATGCTTATAATAGGGGTCTTCCTTTGTTATAAAGATTCCTGGGAACATCATTTTTAAAAAATGCAGACTATTCCCCAGTGCAGCTAAGTCTTGATTTACCGTGTGTGTTGGTGGGGGCACCCAGAGGGTCTGTTTTCGTTTTCGGAATCGTGGTTTGTCACGGGGTTAACCGCCGGTGCCTCTGCTCCTGGCGCGGGCTCGTGTGAGGAAACCCCTCAGAACGGAGCGGAGAGCTGCGTCTGAATGAGCAGCGTGGCTTCTGCCACGGCCCTCTGGTGGGAAGGCTGCCTGCTCCCCGCCGCCCCCCCGCCAGCTCTGCTGCCGCCCAACAAGGGCTCTCAGCCTCTATTAAGGGCACTATTCTTCAAAAGTGGCCCTGCCAGAGCAGGAGCAGAGTGCCCGGGAGGAAATAAGCCTTCATTTGTCTTGCAAATTAAACTCTATTAACCCCACAGGCTGCTCCTTGAACATGCGTCTAATATTAGCTACACCGCATACATTACGCAGATTTCATGTTTGCAGCATTAGATTAGATGCAAAATGCCTTACAACTCTACAACATTTCTGAGACCAGCCGAAAGACTTCTGCTGTGCCACTGTGCAGGGGGTTTGGAGCACGGGCCGGCTGGTGACCTCTGAGTCTGAAGGGCACTCAATTACGCAGATTGTGCTGTCGATGAGAGAAAAAATCAAAGATCGGATGTAATCCAGTAAGTCACTGTTCGCTTACACCCCCTCAAACGTCCCCCCCGCAGCAAAAAAAAAAAAAAAAAAATTTATCCAGCACAAAGGTGAAACTACCTTAACTTGAAAAATTTTAAGTTTGTTTCTTATGAGACACAACCTAAGAGTAAGCCCCTGAAATCCAGACTTTTCTCACTTCCTCTGGAAGGTCATGCCGTCCCCTGAGCTCTGGTGAGGGGCCGGTGGAACAGTTCTGGGAAACCTGGAAAACTGGAACTTTTCCTTACAAACTGGAGAATGATAGTTTGCCCATCACTACAAAAAGTCCTGCTGTGACCAACTGGGTTGAGTTCAACCCACGGCCACCTTCGGGGAGAAGGGGACGGCCCAGGCATGGGAGCCTTCCCTTCCAGAACACAACCAGTCTCTCCGATCACTCAGTGCCGTTCCTTCCATTAGAGTTTGGTAGTTCCCCACATACATACTGTGTAAAATGTCACCACTGAATCTACTGAATGGATTTTAAAAATTTTTGTAAGTGGAACTATAATTTCCAGTATTTGCTGTTAGTATATACAGTAGGTTCTGTATGTTGAGTAGTTGTTTTGAAGGGTTTTTTTTTTTTGGGGGGGCATTGTATGTAGACAAACATACCTTTTATAGAGACAGTTTTATTTCTTCCTTTTCCAAAATATGCCTTCCTTTATTTTTCTTGATGCACTGAACCGGCTGGACCCTCCAGGTCACAGGGAGGGCAGGAGCGGCCCCCGCACCCCGGCGCAGGGCTTCGAGGTGAAGTGTTCGATCCTTTGCCTTTCGGTAGGATGCCAGCTGAGGGTGTTTCAGCAGCTTAAGAAATTTCTTTGTGTACCTCTCTTGAGACAACCGGAGCTTATCTTTTTTTCTGTTGATGGGAGGTACTGATTGGTTTTCAAACGTTGAACAGCTTCCACCCCAAGACAGACCCCCCTTGGTCGTGTTCGCCTTCCAGGTACTGCTCGCTTCGATCTGCTGACGTTGTTGGGGGTTTCTGCCTCTGCGCTTACGAGGGAAGGTGGTCTGGGCTTTTGTTTTAATGTTTCTCTCTGGTGGTGGGGTCAAGGTAATGGTGTCAGAAGATCAGTTGGAAAGTGTTTCCTCCTCGTGCATTTTCTGAAAGAGTTTCTGTAGAGTTGATAGTATTTCTTCTGTAAATGGCTGGTAGAATTCACCAGCGTGGCCAGCGGGGCCTACATTTTCCTTTATGGAGAAGTTGCTACTTTAAGTTTAATTAGTAAAACAGATATAAAAACTATTAAGGTTCTTGGTTTCTTCTTGAGGTAGTTTTGGTAGTTGTGTTTTTCAAAAGAGTGGTGTGTTTATCTAAGTAGTAACATGCCCAGGTAGAGCTGCTCATGCCCTGCACTTCTTATATTTTCAGTGACACTAAAACTTAGAGCAAAGCCCTGTCATTCTTATAATACTGTTCGTTTGTGTTTTCTTTTATCCCTCCCTGGTATGGCTAGAGATGAAGGATCAGCTTTTAGAGTTATGGATATTTTCTAGTGTTTTTCTGTTTATAAGTTTATTGATTTCTGTTCTTGTGCTTATTATCTCCTTCCTTCTGTTTATCTTGGCTTTAAATTACTCTTTTTAAAAGAAGCGTAGGTTATTGTCTTGTGGTCTTTTCCTAACACAAATATTTAATGCTATACATTTTCCTCAAAGTGCAGTATTAGCTTGGCCTACAACTTCAGATAGGCTTTCATGTTACTTCAACTCAAAATATTTCCAATTTCTCCTATGACTTTTAAAAATAGTCTCATATGTTACTTTCAAATATTTTAGAGTTTTCAGATATCTTTATTAACTTAATTCTCCTGTGGTTAGAGGACACACTTACCTAATTTAAATACTTTAAAATTTATTCAGAATTGTTTTATGGCTGCAAATACAGCCTTAGGAATGATTCAAGTGCACTTAAAATGCAAGTGCACTTAAAATGCATGTGCACTGGGCTTTTGTTGGGTACAGCATTCCACACGTGCAAATCACAACAACCTGGAGGTCACACTGCTAAGGCCACCCAGGCCCTTGTTGATGTCGCTCGATTTGTTTCACTCGTCAGGGAGAAAGAAGTGGCAAAATCTCCATTCATACCTGTGTGCTTGTCCGTTTCCCCTTTTCATGTGTTCTACTGTTACGCGCAGAGCTGCTTAAGACGGCTACGTCTTTTGGTGAACTGACCGCTTAATGTTAGGTAATGTCTCTCTCCATTCCTGTTAATATTCTTTGTTCTAAAACATGTCTAATATTACCATGAGCACTTCAAATTTCTTTGGGTTAGTGTTTACATGCTATGTCCTTCATCTTTCTCATACTTTTACTTTAGCTCTCTCTTCCTATTTAAACGTGGGTTTCTTGGATACAACACGTATTTGGGGTCTTGATTTTCTTCCTTTGCAATTTCACAATTTCCATTTCATAATTGGTGCACGTAGACGACTTACAGTTAATGTAATTAATGACAGGGGCAGAACAAAATATACCATTTTATTAGTTTTTATCTGCTTGTTCCATCTGTTCTTTGTTTCTTTTTTTCCTCCTTTTCTGCCCGAATTTGGACAGAAAGCCACAATATCGTAACAGCCAGTTTCTGTCCCACAAAATACTTGCTTTGGGCCTGCAAACACGTTTATTGAGATCCAGGAGATGTCACAACCTCTGTTCATGTAGCGAACACTCACGGAGACCCTCTGGCAGCTGGAAGGTGACACCCGAGGAGGCGAGTCTGCCAGTCACACGCTGGGCGGCTCCTCTCAGGACGCCTGGCTCTGGTGATTCTCTCCATCCACCTCCACGCCGTAAGCGTGGAGGAAAAACGGTTAAAAACTCCAATATCTCTGGGAGAGACATCACATCGAGTGGGAGCAGAAGACTCACGTCCCCTCTTTTAAGGCAACCCGGGCAGTAGGCCTCCCTCCAATGAGAGAGTGATGCTTAAAAACCAGAGGCTCAGAGAGGTTATGAAACATGTCCAGGAAGGGCTGTGTCATGTCTGCTCTAGAGCATCCCAGCTCCCACCTTCCAGCTGGGAATCCTCAGTCAGCTCCTTCTTCAAGGAGAGCACACGCCTCCGGGCGGGCTTTACTCAGCAGCGTCGTCACCCTGCCGCTGCGCCCCACGGCAGTAAGCACTCACAGAGAGAGTCGGATGCATGTCACGGGGCAGCTAAAGAGACGGACGGGAACCCATGGCTACCGGCTGTGCAAAGAATATCAAAGAAAACCAGAGTAAGGTCCTGGTACAGGCTGTGATCCGTCTGAATTGGGGAGAACTGTTAGTTTCATGCGCTTATTTGGTTTTTACTTTAAACTGCAATAACGGGCAAATACGTGAATGTCTAGTATAAATTGACAGAAAGTGACCCTCGGTGTCAAGGAAGCACGTGTGTCCTTACGTCGTGGCTTCTTTACTCTACAGGTCTGGAGAGACACGGAGTCAAGGTTGATTGCTTTTTTCCAGCTGTGACCGTCGCCAAATGCACACTTGTCTCGCGTGGACGACCCTCCACCTGCTGCGAGATACGAAGAACACTTCCCCAGGGACGACGTTTCCCCACTATCCCCGAAAATGACATTGGGCTCAGTGTGTGACTAACATGCAATTCGAGCCGACAAATACGCACTCCTAAAGCCAGCCGCTCTGAATTAGTCAAAGCGCTGGCAGGGGTGACGGGAGGCGCGAAGAGGAAGATGCTGTGATGCAATACAGGACGCCCACCTCGGGTGAGACTCAACTTACCGGCTTGACTGAAAAATACAAAACCGTACATCCAACACCTGGGAAACACACACGGTCTTCCAGGACACACCAAGAATTTACCAAAACAGAACACGTGCTGGAACCCAGAGTAAATCTAAGCAAGTTTTAAAGGACTGAAATCACACAGAATTGGGTGCCTGTCCCCAGGAGAATCCAACTTGAAATAACAGAGGTTGGTTAGACAACACTTGTATGTTCAGAAGCCACGTGTGGGTAGGGAACAGGGACCCTTGAAAATATTTTCAAGCCACTAATAGTAAAAGCCAATAACATTGAATCTCGGGGAGCACAGCTAACACAGTGTTCAGTGGGGGGTGTGGCTTTAAAGCGCTCCATCAGAAACGGGACAGTTAAACATGTCAGATTCCTTCTAAGAAGCTGGGAAAAATAAATTAACCTAATAAAAGCAGAAAGGAGATAATTTTTACAAGAGTAACATAAAATAGGAAGCAGGAAAAAAACAAAAATTAGGGAGAAATCAAAGGACAAGTTGTTTGTCTTAAACTATCAACAGGATGGCTAAGCTGCTTCACCTAAACCCACTCCCACAGAGAGGGAGACGGAGAGAGAGAGAAGGGGAGGGGCCTGCCCTTTACAAGAATGAAAAGCCACAGAACTAGAGAAACTAAAGACGGAAAAAAGAAAGAATATTATGAACAGCTTTGACCCATCAAGTAAACATCATGGATGACATGGAACACTTCTGGGAACAATGCAAACTCCCAGAACTGACTCAAGAAGAAAGAGAGAACATATATAGCTGTGTATGTAAAGATTTTGAATCTGCAATTACAAACCTTCCCCAGAAAGAAAACTCCAAGCCCAAGGAGCTTCAAAGGTAGATTATTCCAAACATTAAAACAAAACCAATACGAATTAAATGCAGATTCCTCTAAAGGAGAGAGAGAGGAAGCACTCCTGTCTTTTTCCTAGTCTAGTCTTGACAGCCACACTTGGAACTACAATGAAACAAGAAAATACAGGCCAGTAACTCTTACTATGCAGACACAAAATCCTTAGCACAGTATTAACGAAATATCAAATCCTAAACAAAATATCAACCAAAGTCCACAATATATAAAGATCATACATCACAATCTACCAAGCTGTTTTTATTAAAAACTGAAAGCTAGTTTAGCACTAAAGTAAGTAATTCACTAAATTAACCAAGATAACAAACAAGGGCAGAGGAATGGACGTGGCTCACCACTGCAAATCCACGGACAAAGCTCTCGGTGACCTGGCTCTGGCCCTGAGGAGAGGCCGTTAGCCCTGAGGGGGTCCGCGGTGACCCCGGCCGACAAGGTCTCGATGCTCCCCCCACCCCAAGGTTGGGAACAAGACGCAGATGCCCACCGTGGCCAGCTTTAGTCAACACTGTGCAGAGACAAAATGGCGGTGCACACAGAAAATCCCAAAGTACAAAACAGTAATAGAAGAAAGGACTTTAGAAGATCACTTGGTAAAAAATTAGTATATAAAAACCAATTATAATGTGTACTGGAAAAACCTGAAAATTGATATTAAGAAAATACCATTTATGACTGTAGCAAAACCAAAATAGAATAGTTTAATAAATAGTGTGCAAAACCTCTGCACTAAATACCTAAAATATTGTTGGAAGAAGTTAAAGAATTAAATAAGCGACAAGAAATATCACGTTATTTAATTGGAAGACATTACTGATTTTGGATTAGCCTCAAAAGACCTGTGGGATCCATGTAATACCAAAAGGCTTTTTTTCCCTGGGGGGCTTAATTACTGACAGGTTGATTATAAACTTTATGTGAAAATTCACAGGACCTAGAAGAGCCATCATAATCAAAAAGGACAAACCTGGAAGCCTCACGGGACCATGTCACAAACATGTCAGGTGAAAGCCACAATCAGGACAACGTGCTACTGGTGCGGGAAACATGGGTCCGGGAAACAGAACGGGGATTCCGGAAATGGAGAGACACAATCAACTGATTAAAAAAAAAATTATTTATTTATTTATTTATTTTTAGAGAGAGGGGAAGAGAGGAAGAAAGAGAGAAAGAAACATCAATGTGTGGTTGCCTCTCTCGCGCCCCCTACTGGGGACCTGGTCTGAAACCCAGGCACGTGCCCTGACTGGGAATTGAACTGGTGACCCTTTGGTTCACAGGCTGACACTCAATCCACTGAGCCACACCAGCCAGGGCTCGGATGATTTTTGACCAAAGTACCTAATCAATTTAAGTGAAAAAGCAAGCTGGTGGCACCACCGGGTAATGTCCAGAGAGAAGGGAGCCTGGACCCCGTCCGTCGTGTCGTGCTCAGGAGCAGACCGCCCAGGGCTCACGGGCCTGAGCCGAAGGCAGCACAGAGACTCCAAGAAAACACGGCATCTTAGGGTTTTTTTTTTTAAAGACAGGTCACAGAATTCACCAATCATTGAAGACTGACATTACTTGGCTTCATTAAAATGAATAACTTCTGTTCCTCAAAGGCACCGCCAAGAAGGTGGAGAGATGAGTCCTGTACCGGAAGAAAATACTCATAATATAAAAGTGTGACTAGGACTTACACAAAGAAAATACATACATTTCTACAAATCAATACAAAAATGACTAACAACCCAATTTTTTAAAATGGGCAAAACAAGATATAAGCACAGTCAATAAGCGCACGAAAAGGTGATCAATATCATTATTCAATAAAAAACGCAAATTAGAGCTGCGAAGAGACGCTCCTGCACAGCAACAAAATGGCTAAAACTGAAAAAGACCAACGATAGCAGATACCGGCGAGGGAGATGGGGCTCCCCTATATCGCTCTTACAGTGCTTCTGGAAAATAATTGGCACTACCTACTAAAGTGGAGCAGGCACTCCAATCCCGGGTGTGTCCCCAGGGGCGCCGGGGCATGCATCCACTGTGACAGAGTGCGAGTGTTCTTTCAGCTACATTTGGAATAGCCAGAAACAGAAAATAATCCAAACTTTCACCTACGGGTAAATAGATAACATGTGTTGTATTCATATAAAGGAATGCTACTCAAGAATAAAAAAAAATCTCCTGCTAGATATAGCAGTATCACTGAATCCTGTACACATAACGATAAGCAAAAATACCCAGACAGAAAAGACATCATTCATCCGGTAAGCAGAGTATCAGGAAGGATGCAGTTCTACCCAACAGCACTGTCGACCTGCGGAATGTCACTGGCATTTACAGACGACTCCCTCCAACGACAGTGGGACGCACGCGCTTCTCCAGCTCCCACAGAGGAGTCACCAAGATGGACTGCGCTCCGGGCCACAGAACACACCTCAGCAAATTTAGAATCACAATCACACCATGTCAGCTCTCAGACCACAGTGGAATGAAACTAAACATCAACAGAGAAAACTGGAAACCCCTCCAAACACGTGCAGGTTAAACAACAGACAAACATAACACACGGGTCAAAGAAGAAATCTCAAGATAAATGAAAAAATGTTTTGAACTAAATGAAATTAAAACATAACTTATCAAAATCTGTGGGATGCAGTGAAAGCAGTGCACAGAGGGAAGATGATGGCACCGAACGCATTCGTCAGCAGACGGGCCTACAGTCAGTATTTTAAGTTTCCACTTTAGGAAAGTAGAAAAATAAGAGCGAATTAAAACCAAAGTAAGCAGAAGAAAATACTCAGTGCACAACTCAACAGAGAAAAATCAACAAAATAAAAGGCTGGGTCTTTGTCAAGATCAATAAAATTGATAAGCCTCTGGCCACACTCGCCATGGAGGACGTAAATTACCTATAGAAAGGATGGGCCATCACTACAGAGCTCACGAACGTTAAAATACAAACACTACGAACGACTAACTGTGCGCCCCCAGGCTCGGTCACCTAGAGGACACGGACCGGCTCTCTGAAGGACAGAGCCTGGCACACTCGCACGCACAGCTCCGCGCAACCCGAACAGGCCTGCCCCTGCTAAACGTCGGCGCCCGGCAGGTGCCAGGCTCACCAGGTGACTGCCTGGCAAGGTATATTTTGAGTAACTGTCTATGGACATAATGCTGTCACAATCGTAGCGTATACAACTGTAACCGAAAAATAAATTTTGAAAAATAAATTTCAAAATATAAAATAAAAATTAAAAAAAGAAATTCAATAGTGAGGAACTTTGCGAAACAGAAAGCACCCGATCAAGGTGGCCTCAATGATGAAGTCTACCAAACATTAAAGGGAGAAGTTACACTGAAACTTTACAAAGTCTTCCAGAGGACAAAGGCAGAGGAAATAACTGTGCCTCCTCATTCATTCTCCAAGGCCAGTCTTATCTCCATACCAAAACGAGACAAAGGTGTTAACAGGAGAAACAGACCAATCTCTCTCATAAACGCAGATGTAAAAATCCACAGCAGAATGTTAGCAACTTGAATACAATGGCATGTGGAAAGAAGGTACACCGCAGCCAAGTGGGATTCATCCCTGGCTTGCCAGGCTCGTCCAACAGGTAGCCCATCACATCGACAGGCTAAAAAATAAAGATCACATGATCATATCAACAGATGCAGAGAAAGCACAAGAAATCAAAGACCGTTCTTGAAGATAACCCTCAGTCAACTAGGAATCAAGTGGACCTTCTTCAATTTGATTAAAAAGTATCTATAAAAATTCCCACAGCAGGGGCGGAGCCGCAGCCCACAGGAAGGCTCGGAAGACGCCTTCCTTTTCCAGTGCCAGTGGTTTTCTCTTCAAGGGAAACCAGGCATCCCTGGGCATGACGAGAACCCCATGCACGGCACTACTGACGCGGTGGCAACTCCACGTGCACCGCCTGGAGCTCTGCAGATGTGCGCCACGGTGCCTGTCGCACCACGCTAATTAGTGACAAGGGGTCCCTCTGTGGCCTTTGCAGGTCACTGAAAACATGAAACAAGGAAGAAACAAAAACCTTCAAGATAAGCAGCCCTTGGAAGAGCCTGCAGGCCTTTCGGCCTCCGATTCGGACAACTCGAGTGTGGCGGCTCTTGGGGCTGTAACTCGGCTCTATAATTAGCAAGCACGGTCTGCAACATTCACTTAATGAGTTTAAGGCTGAAAGCTTGCGTTTGATTCATTGCAGACCACACTTCATTTGCACCCTATCTGAGTTACTCAAAAGATGATCTTTCTAATTTGTTTGCTCAGATCCATTTCCTGAATCTAGGGGACTCCAAGTACACATTAGTGCAATACTGAGAGCTTTTCCTTCAAGTCTGGGAACAAGACAAGAGTGCCCCTTATCGCAACTTCCATTCAAAACCAGCCTGGGAAGGGGAGACAAAGAAAAATCAAACGTATAACTCAAAATGAAGAAATGTTAGTGGGAAGGCCTGCTCCCGGTGACCTCTGCCTACAGACGCTGCACAGGTGCGTCACTCCACACAGGTGGGCGTGGCTAACCCGCACCTACACCCAGCTCCCATGGTGCAGGCAGGACCTTCTCTTAAGAGCCGTCATTTACTGAGAGCTGATGCGTTAACACAATCCCTTCTTACAGCAGCCCCGAGGGGGCTCCCCTCGAAGGGCAGCGCGCCACGCCCACGTCTGGACTCGGCCAGGAGGACACTGCGCCTGTGTGGGGGCTTCTCCGCTCCAGGAGGCTGAAACATGGAGAAAACGCTGCGATGATACACTGGTTACTTCGTAGCTGAATTTCTTAGGAGTTAGAATCTTACAAATCCTGACCTGCTTTTTAAAAACGATAAAAAGTAGACTCAGCAAACAAGATTTTTTCTCAGTTAAAAATATATTGGCCAAGCGCAGGTGGACCTCTCCCAGCCACAGAGTCTTCGGCACAGAGAACGCCCATCACTCTTAGCGCCCGTTGGTGTGCACACAGCAGGGCCTCCCTGTGGTCCACGAGTGAGGGGCACTTTTTATTCTCTCCTCGGAGTAATGCAGGCCTGGCCTTTGCGTATGCTCTAGTTTACACTACAAGAAGCATCTGGAAATACAGCAAAAGTTCAATACTTACCACAAAGTTTAGGGGAAGCCATTTTTTTAATGCTGTAATACCACAGATGTGAATTAAGGAGTATACCTGAAAATAATTTTTTAGGAAACCAAGACCACCTGAGTACTTCTGTCTCTAGAAAAGCTGAGATAAGAAACAGGAATGAGGTTTATTTCCACAGCTCAGGCAACCAGAAAGGAAAATGAGACAAAGTATATGAAACAACAGTTTTAAGACATGAGAGAGTCAAGTGGAATGAATGATGAAAGACGGGAAAACAAAGGGGATGCTACAATAGCCCCGGCGGTTTTGAGGGTCTCCAGGCCCTGGCGCCGGGGGGGTTGGTAGGGTACACGGGAGGAGCTGCACTCACTGGGGAGACGGAGCTGCAGCCCCCGGGACCAAGGCGAGTACTTTCCAGGACGGAAGTGAATGCAGCACAGAGGCAGGGCCCCGGGGATCGGCGGGGCCGAGGCAAACCGGCACTGACACATGTCTGTGAAGATGCCCCCGAGGCTGGGGGAGATGAGAGACGGAGAAGGCGCAGCGGCGGGTCAGAGGCGGGTCAGAACGTGCCTGTCCCCATCGGCCACAGGGAAAGTGCGCCGTTCGCAGAGTGTCGGGGAGAGCTCGTGCATCTGGCCACGGTGGGGGACATAATTAACTGCAGGATACGCACTACTCTGGTTTTCCTAACTATTCTTAAAAGCAAGGCCCAAAAAGAATCAAGTTATTTCAAGTAACTGAGCTGCATCTCGGAACAGAGCTCAAGGATTTTTACTGGAACGCATAAATAGCTTGTGCCCGACGCGGCAAAACGTGCAGCGCCAGGCACCGCATGCCAGCACGCCGGGCGCGACAGGCAGCAGGGCAACTGGGCTCTGCACGGCCAGGCGCAACCGCTGAGAAACAGCCTAGAAGTGACTCAGGTGCTGCAACTGGACAAGCTGCTGTAACCGTTCTTCAGATGTTCAGAAAGTTAAGTAGAATTACAGGGTATCTGAAAAAAAGAGACAAACGGAACTTCTAGGGATGAAAACTACAAAATCTGAGACGAAAAATAACAGCAGACTAGGTACTGCAGAAGGGAGGGTTAGTAAGCATGCCCACTTACGGAAACCACCCAAAACGGAGCACAGGAGAAAAACCGAGGAGGCCCAGGTGGGTGGTGGGGCCGTGCCAAGAGGCCTCATGCTTGTGAAGTGGGCGTCTCTGCAAGAGAGTTAAAGAGAAAAAATACTTGAAGAAACAATTTCCGAATTTGAGGCAAACTATCAATGCGTAGACCCAAGATGCTCAATGAGACCAAGCACGAGAAACATAAAGAAAGGTACCGCAAGACTCATCATAACCAAATTGCTCAAAATCACTATGAGTCTTACAAGCAAACAGAGGGGGAAAAACATGTTGCAGAGAGGGAGGCGTGAAAAGGATGACAGAATTTTTGTTGGAAACAACGCGAGTGAAGACGGACTGGAGCAAAGCCTAGAAGTGCTGAAAGGAAAAAATATCCAATCTTGACTTCCATACCCACTGAAACCTTCTGTCAATGTCAAGGAGAAACAGGTTTCTGGGGCACGCAAAGGCCCCGAGAGCGCGCCTCCAGCAGGCCGCCACCGTGAGAAACACGGAAGGAACTCCCCAGATGGGGGGCAACGGTGCCGGAGGACCCGTGGGGCTACACAGGGAAGGGAGAGCAGGAAACCTTCGCTGGGCGCGGCACGCTCAGGACCTGCGCGCTGTCTCTGCTGTCAGCACCGCAGAGGAGAGGGACTGAAACGGGCTCTGGACGGCAAAGCACAGAGGAGTCGACACCTGGCTCTTTACAGGTGATGGTGTTCATGCTATAAGTAAATAAATCCCTTTTAATGTAAAGTCATTTGCCTTTTAGCATCTGTATGTTGATACAGATACAGACACACACACACACACGCTCGTGCCTGATTTGGAGAAGGCTGTTTACCAAACGTTAGCACTGCTTCTTTTTGGAGCTGGCGGACAGGAGGTGATCTGTCATTTCTTTTTTTGCTTGCACTGCTTATATTTAAAAATAACTGCCATTTTTATAAAACAAAGTCATTCGACTTAAAAAGTAATATAACTACATCACGTGAAAATTAAAACACAGACGAGGGAAACCAGAGCTGCTTTGATCTTCGCCCCTGGGCCACTGTCACGGCCACTTCGGCGCGTTCACTGTCGGTGCCGTCCCACGCGGCGCAGCTGTGGCTGTGTGCGACGCGATGCAGGGCCTCAATTGGCTTTTCATTTAAGTTCGCACTTGTCCACAGCAACACAGCTTTGCAGGCGGCTTCGCTGCCGCTGGGCACGCTGGGGGTTTGTTTCCGCTTTCTGCTGTGGTAAGTGGTGGTGCCATGTATAGTTTTTCCTTTTTTTGTACTCTCTGTGGAAAATACATTTCAAAGTGCATTCCCGATTCGAAGGGCTTTTAACATTTTTATATTGGTAAACATCCGGTGACAAGACTGATAATAATTTACAGCATCACATGAAAATATACCAGTTTACGCCCATCCTTGCAAACACTACACATTTTTATTCACATATTTTCCCAACCTAATGGTTTAAAAAAAGGCATTTTGTCTTAATTTACATAAAACTTTGTTCGGAAAACATTTTCATACATAAGAGAGAGAATGCAGCTGTTTTCGGAGGACACACTCAAATGGCATCTCACTCCCGGGTCCGCTTCCTCCTTTGGGCCCGGACGTACTTTTGCAACACACCCAGTTCTCCCAGCAGTGCCAGCTCACGATCAACCACCATCAAGTGGGAACACCCTCGGCTGGGTTTTTAAAAGCACCCAGGCACTCCCAAACAAAGGCGACCCTTCGCACGGCTCCCTATCGTGGCTGGGAGAATCATCCTCCCCTGAACCCCAAAGCATGTGTGCAAACACCCCCGAGAGACTGAGAATCTGCCCAGTTCGCTCCCGGAGTCGTGCCCAGGGTCCGCCTCCCTGCGCAGGGCCCAGGGCGGCGCCTGTGCCTACTGAGTGCTTCGCTAAGGGACCTGCCCAGCAGAGGAAGGAGCCGCCAGTGCTGGGGTAAAACCTGGCCTGGCCTTCCGCACACGGGCTCCCACGTCCTCTGGTGTTTGTTCTCGTCCTCTACTGAGGGGTGACATTTCCCAACACTTGCTTTGATCTTTCTGAGCCTCAGTCTCTTCATTGGTGACCGTGGCCCTTTGCCTCACGGGGTTATTGTGCCAATCAAAGGAGATCCTGGCACAAAAGTGCTTTATCAACTACAGAGCCACCCACATGCAACTGACTTGGAGGAGGGCGGAGCAGCAGCACCTGGCGCAGTTAGAAACGAGGATAACCTAAATAATCATGGTGGCTCAGTCACGCTCAGTGAATCACGCCACATCCAGCGAGAGCGACTTTTCACGATGCGGAATAAAACCACGTAGTTTCAGGAAAAGACATATCACGTTAGAAATGCATGCAAAGTGGTCCACATTTCCTTAACGTTTGAGTGTTGCGTGCACTGGGAGGCAAGCAGCATGCCTGATAACGTGGAAATCTACGTTACCTCTGCGATGGGAACAGGAACGGTTTTATTTTCTTTATGATTTTTTACTTTCAGCCTCGAACACGTGCATCATTAATTATCTCAAAAGATGAAGAAGCCACGTGCAGACGCCAGCCGTCGCCGCAGTGCGTGAACGCAGCTCTGACCCGGCACACGCTGTCAGCGGTCTGCCTCTGCAGGAAACAGCCCACCCTGGGGGCCCTTTTTTTGTCTCAACATGTGAACCACAAGTGGCAGGACAGGAGACGCCTTCTGTCAGTGAGCGATCACTCGGTTTCTCAGCACAGTTTACAGGGACAGGGAGCTGGTCCCTTGTCCCTACTGTCATGGGGGTTGCTGGGGACTGGCAAACCGGACAGTGGAAATCTCGGGCCAAGTCACCATGGCTGAGTCACAAACTCCTAAGAAGCGGGGGTATCGGTGGCGAAAGTAATCAGACAATTCCCGCCTCCAGAGACAGTGGGGAAACACAACCCGTAGCCTGGAAACGTGGGCGGGAAACATTGGTGCAGACCGCTTCCCGGGCTTCGTGACTCGGGCATATTGATACTGACGAGGTCTGGGATTTCAGGGTATTTTCCTTTCCCATTTTCATTAAAAGCAAAACAAGTGTAAATCTGTTTTTCTGGACAGCAATGCACTTTCCTAAAATATGTACGGAATAAAGCAACTGTTTTGAAAGTGAGTCATTTTTCTTTTAACGAACAGTATCGGGAGCGACCTGCCCATTCCCCCAGCCCGTGCGCGTTAGTGCGATGAAATAACTCACAAACTGGCTTCACCTTCTGATAGCACTTACCCAGTAATCGGAATTTAGTGGTCCTTGCCAGTACGCCATTAAAAATGGATTATTTTATTGATCGCGACACCTTGAGGAGAGTGTCTGAGCTCTGCCCGGGAGCACCTTCCTGCTACGTTTTCCTGGCCACACTGTGTCTCCTCCACCCAAGCGCAGTCCACTCCCGAGCACTCACAAAATACAGGTAACTGAGTCTCCGGGAGAGTTTTAAACGCTGCGACGCGTGAAGGGAGCCTAGGAGCTTGATAAGCACAAAAACGTTCTGATGTTTTCCCAAAGGCAACTTGGCCTGCCAGCCCGTGCATTCCAAAGGAAGGGTTAATATCTTCCCTTCCGCCCAGCCACGGACTGCACCGAAGAGTTCTTCACGGCATGAGGCAGGGGACAGTTCACTTGACGTTGCTCAAATCCGACTTTCAAACAGCCCTTCAGAGGGGCCTCTAGGCAGACAAGTGGGTGCTCTGCCCAGAGCGAGAAGAGGTGGGGTCCCAGGCCCAGGCCCTTTCCCGTGGAAGGGCAGCTGTGGCCCCCGAGGGCCGGGGGCCCAGAGGACGGCCTGCGAACTGAGCAGCCCGGACCTGCGCCGCCGGCTGGGAAGGTGGGGCGGGGATGGGGGGGGGGGCACCGCCCACTGGCCAGGGGCGAGGGCACCTGCATCAACCAAAGAACAAGTGGTCCCCGTGGGTGGTCTCCCACGAGTGTCCCCATAAAGGCCCCTCGCTCCATGAGCAAATCCATGCGTAAGAGGCCACCAGCAGCTAAATCACATGGCACGTGTTCCAATAAAGTGCATTTTCCTCTTAACCTTCTAGACAATGACAGGTTCTCAGCGTGGGAGGCTGGGAGTCCATGAGACTGGTGCCCAAAGGTCTCTCTGCTCAGTGCACTGCACCGCCCTCTCAACTCAGGCCTGGCCTCCCAGCTGTGAGCGCTTGCGCTGTGGGCGGAGCTTCGGGGAGCAGCCCCTGGGACCCAGCGGAGCTTGTGAATGTGTTCTGCGTGGGAGCTCTGGCACAGACGCAGGCTGACTGCGCTCTCCCCTAAAGGCGGTCAACGTGAAGGGGCAGCCCTTATGAAGAAGGGAAAGTGACAAGGTGACGTGACTCACACAGACAGTGCCAGGGACTCAGCTTCTGATCCCACCCGGCTCAACCACCTGTCCCTACGATCGGAGTCCAAACCTCACATGTCGCCCGAAAAGGACTGGAAGAAGATTCTAATATCCAAAAGGTTTGCCACTAGCCACGGACAGCCCGTAGGTGAAATATACCACCCCGTGGAAAATAAACCACTCCGCCCTGTCCTCACACTGCACACAGCATGTCCCTGGCGTGCACGTGTGTGTTTGGGTAGGGGCGGCACTACCTTTTCTAGCGACACCTGTTTCTGCCAAACCCAGTGCTCACAAAGGACCCTCCACAGGCGAGGGCAAGCACTCGTGAAGGTCGGCCTGGCACGTGAGATACGGGGGAGAGCAGCTGTCCGTCCGCGTCGCCCTGATCACCCAGGGCTCCTGCCAAGTCAGAGCCACGGAAAGGGAAACGCAAGCAGGTGACACAAGACTGGGAGCAGAACTCGCAGGGCAGACCCATCCCGCCCAGCAGGGTCCCAGCCCAGGACGTGTGGTTGCGTCAGCCAGGGGGACGCCACCGGGGAGGGCAGCGGGGAGCCAGTTAAGCTCTGGGTGTGCCTGGAGGGGCGGACCCCACGCCGTCCTCTGGGGGTGTGCCTTGCTGTATTTGTTTTTAAGGGCGGGAAGGGAGCCCTTTGGAGAGCCGGCTGAGTTGGAGTGTAAGTGGCTGCTTAGGCCTCTCCCAGGGAAAGGCTACGGTCCATCTCTGGAGACGCTGAACCCGTTTCTCCATCTTTTCCACGCGGTGGAAACCAGGAGAGGAGGAGAAAGAAAACGTGCGAAGCCAGCTCGAGTTTAACTCTGAATGGAGTTTCTTCAAGGGTTTTAACACCCTGGCAAGTTTCGCTTTGCTCAGGCCAGGCTGAGCTGGGTCCGTCCCTCAGACAGACACTTCGGAGTGGACTCTGGCGCCCGCCCTCCCCACTGGCACCACGCGCTCCGGCCGTAGCACTTGTCTCCACGTCAAGCCTGCGGGCCTGGGCCTGGGCACAGGGCGGGGGTCCTGGCTCCCACTGAGCCCGCTGCCCAGAAAGGTGCCGGGGCACAGAACCATGTGGGGAGCCCTGAGTGTAGACACAGCACCAGGACAAGCCTGGAGGACAGTCAGCCATGGGTCACATCCACCAACACCACTGCCCCCCCCCGCCCCCCCGCTGCAAGCCAGAGCTACCTGCGGAACGCGCAGGTTTGGGAGAGACCCCTGCACCATGGAAGTTATACTTAATTTGGGGTTCTGTTTTCCAAAACAGGTAAATTTAAAAGCCTTGCGAAGAACGATTTGCATTTGGTTTGTTTCACAGAAGCAAATTCCGTAAAGTGGTGGTTTCTGATGAACAGACAGACCAGTGGAGAAAATACACTTTCGACAACAGTACCACGTGCGGCAAACACCTCAAAGTGTCTGGAACTTTGCAGGCCAGATGAGACTCACTGGCATGGACACCGAAATTCTTCATTAACAGGACTGAAGTATTTTAATTCCCAGCCAAGATGAAAACAAACGGCAAACGCTTCCAAAGGAGAGTCCCTGTAATCACCTCCAGTGAGCGACTCGAACAAAGCAGGGCCCACAGTAAAGGGGCGGCACATGCACGCTCAGTCCCCAGGTCACACCCACGTGACAGCACTCCTTCCGTCCATTCCTCCTGGGTATGGAGACGAACTGCTTACTTAGATGATAGTCAAGTGTCTGTGGAACGCAGAGTAGCGATAACTCCCAGTGGAAATGTGGCAGATGTTTATACAAGAACAAAATAGGGACCATCAGAACACAGGCTCGCACGCTGCCGAGGTCTCTCCAGGTGACACCCTGCGGCCGAGGGGAAGGCGCCCGTGGGCAGGACCCTCGGCACACAGGGCTCTCTGTTCACTGAGGTGGCAAGAGCCAAGTGCTAGATAAAGACTTTTTAAAAAACAGTCCCAGAACGGGAATGCACAGTCACAAGGTGCCATAAAGTCAGAGGTGGAGACGTTGTGAAGCTGTGCGCTTGGAGGGGCGGGAAAAGACCCCGTCTGCTCCTGCAGGGTTGCTTCCCTTTGTCGACCGCCAGGAGCCCCGGTCTCTGCCTGGGGTCCCCCCCCACCCCAGTTTAGCCTATCACCATCCTCCCCTGAGGAAGTCGCCCGTGTTGGAAGGACGATCATGAGAGCGGGCACTGGATACGTTTCGGTCTGCTTCTGCGACGCTGGGACGCATGCAGCGTCTCTGATGGCGCTGGTCTCTGCTGGTCCCCATTCTCAGGCTGGACTCCCGTTGCACTGTGACGAGTTATAACCAGGGCGACACGGGTCCCAGGGAGCACGGCTCTCCCTCCGAGCCCTCCACGCGGGCTAGGTCCTGACAAGCCCGCCTGCTGGTGTGTGCAGATGAAGTTGGAGGAAGTCCTAGGAAGAATTCCAGCGTCTTCAGCCACACACGCTGTTTCGGCCAAAACCTACGCGCGGCAAACTAATCCCCCCAGTTCCCAAAGTGGGGGTGGGGTGGGGATGGCGCTGGGGGAGGAGAGGCCAGCAGGCAGGTAGGGGACCCAAAATCTAGAGTACAGAGTACCCCGCTAAATCTTCCACACACACACACACACACACACACACACACACACACACACCCCACCCCACCCCACCCCACCGCTGCCAGCCTTTCGTTCCCAGGTAGTCTGTGTTTAGACTCAGGCTGATAAATTCAGTGCCCTCTTCCCGGGCTCAGAACGGCTAACGAAGTTCACAGACACACTGTGGGAAAGACAGGAGGCCAGGCTTCCAGAACTGACAGGGGCTGAGTTCCGTCCGCCCAACAGAAAACCGCTCCGCCTGAGCAGGCAGCCGTTTCCAAGCCCTTGCTTGGCCGGCAGAACCCACTCCACCAGCGCGTGTCCAGGGCCACGGGGGCCACGGGGAGAAACCCTCTGTCCTGGGACGACTCCAGTCAAGGCCAGAAGGTTGGCGGCGGGCACAAAAGCAAACACCAAAGCGCACGGGGGAAGGGGGGACGGAAAGACGGCCGCGTGACGTCGCTGGGCCTTCAAAATAAGTCACCTGTCTGAACCAGCGGTTAGTAACGGAAGTCTCCGGAGAGCAGCTGCCACAGCCGCGTGCACACGTCACTGCTAAGCTTGCCCGTGTAAACCCTGCGGCAGCTGATCGAGGGACAACATCACAGCAGCTACTGCAGTTCTGAATGTCACGGACACCGGGAAGCATCGGGTTCCACGGTCAATATTCCATCGACGGTCCACAATGTCATCATTTAATTCCAAGGCAAACAGTCTGCACGTTAACACTGAGATAAACACACGTGATCTGAGAATTACTTCCGGAGCTTTCAAAGGGGCAGCACCTTTCTGCTGGGTATGGCGGAGTCTTGGGCCGGGTCCGACGGGTCACTTGGTTCACACGGCCCCCACCAGGACCTCAGCCTTGCACATGGACGTCCCGTCCAGATTTGCGCGGTCCTGCATCCAACATCCCTATGTGTTCTTAAGCTGCTTAAAAAAAACTTTATTTAGAAAAGCCTGAGGAACGCACTGGAAGACTTACCACTTCCCGCTGTGACACCTGCAGCCGTCCAAACTCAAGAGGGTGAGGCGTAGCGGGTGAAGCCAGTCCTCACCTTAAGCCACTGATTTAACCAAATGCTGCAACAACCTGCCCTGGGAACGTTGCCATCGCTCACCAAGCTTTAAGTGGATCAAGAAACAGTGACTCCAAAACAGTTGGGTTGACACTGTATTTTGTCTTACCCTCTCGGTAGATGACAAATTCTGAGAGACAGGTAGCTCTATTTGCAGGCAAGGCGATTCATAAAATTCAGTGGGTAAACAAAGCACCTTCATGGCAAACACGGTAACTGCTGTCCTGCCCACCTACCTCCCGCAGCCTCGGCGTCACCACGCACGCGGGGCAGGTGTGCGGCCCCTCCACCGCCCAACCTCATCCCTGCCATTGTGCCCACCCCTTGGCCAGTCAGGGCCAGGACTGTGGCCTCCCCCTCGGGCACGTCTGCTCCGCAGTGCTGGTGACTTCCGCCACGGCCCTTCCCCACACCAATGCCGGCATGGGTGCTGGTGGGCAGGGCTGTATCCTCGCTCTGGCACAGAGCAGCCTATCGCCACCAGGCACCGAGGTTCGCCACCTGGCAGCAGCCCTGCCCTCCTCGGACCCCTGCTGGACCCCTGCCACCCCGCTCCCACGGCCAGACCGCCTGCCAGGGAGGAGCCCCCACACCCGCACCTTTGTCCTCCGCCCTCACGGCACACGTGGAGCCTCTGCGCACACAGCGCCCGGGACTTCGATGCCCAGGGCGCCTTCTGCGCCAGAGCGAATGGGACGCTGTGCTGGGCGGGTGCCAGGAGGCAGGTGCCAGGTTTCCCTGTGTGCGTGGCTCTCGTGGGAGCAAGGCCTGGTTGGCGGATGACAGCTTCTTGGGGGTGACACACGCTCTGGCGCAGAGGCAGGGACATGGTAGGCTAAGGCCAAACAGCACTCTCTCAGGACACGGGCTCTGCAGTGGACAGCCACTCCCACGGGGCAGAGCTTTTACCCCTGCCCACGGTGACCTTATTTACAATCAATTTCATTGTACTTATTTATTTCAAAGATTTTCTTTTATTTTTAGACAGAGAGAAAGAGCGGGAGAAAGAGAGGGAGAGAAACACCAATGTGTGGTTGCCTCTCAAGTGCCCCCTACTGGGGACCTGGCCCGCAACCCAGGCACGTGCCCTGACTGGGGAATCAAACAGGTGACCCTTTGGTTCACGGGCCGAGGTTCAATCCATTGAGCTACAACAGCCAGGGTCAGATAATCAATTTTAAAAGCTTAGGAACCTGAATAAATCTCCATATTCCTCCGCTCCCAGCCCAGAGTCCAGCCTGCAGGGAAAAGTTGGAGCCCGCACCCATCCCCCAAGCAGTGCTCAGTCTCCCTACTGGGAGGCCCGGTAACCGCCACTACCATCACTTACGCTCCCGTGGCCCGGAAGGATCTCGCTGCACAGTGATGTTCAAAGCAAGAAACTTCCACCCGCTCTGCCCTTTCCCCCCTTTTCTGTGCTCCAAACCCAGACTCGTGCGTCTGGACTCAACTCAAAGCAGGAAAAAAAATCACTTCCAAAGTGAGGTTTCGGGTAGAGGGGCTGCATGCAGGGAGGCTGGGACCTCAGGCCAGCTGAGGTGCACCAGCCCGCCGATGCACGCCTGCGGCCACGCGGCCGGCAAGACCTGCAGCCCCGGAGCAGCACGCTGAAGGCCGGTGTCAATTTAAATGCATCGAACACCAGCACATGCCCCCAGCCAAGGCTTCAAACTTGTACAGCACGTTTTCACTCAACCCAACTAGATTGCCTGTCACATCTGACACGGCTCGTCAAAAGCCATCCTTCACTGCTCATGGGCAACGTCGAGGTCAGAGACCAAGCACGGCGGCCCAGCCCACCCGGTTTCTCCTTCCGAGCGGCAGCTATTGAACTCTAACGTGATGAGCCGGAGCGGGCTGCCACGGCTGCCGCAGAGGCAGGAGCCGTCCGAGGGCGAGCGCCCCTGACAGGACCGCACGGCACCGCCACCCCGTCCCATGGGCTCGGGCTGAGACGCTGGGGACGCAGACCCAGCCCGACGCACTGGATGGACACGATGAGTGTGGCAGAGATGTGGCTTCCTCTCAGAAAACGCCCACTGAAAAGCCCACTGCTGTTCAGTCTGAAACGAAAAAAGGTTTGGCACAGGCTGTGGCACGGAAGGACTACGAAGAGCTGCGAGGACGTTGTACTGAGTGAATAAGCTGGACGCAGAAGGACCAACAACTGCGTGGCGGCCCAGGGGCTGGGGGAGGGGAAAGAGAGGAGGCAGTGGTTTAACAGGGGCGAAGTTCCAGCCGGGAAGGTTCCGGCTGGCCGAAGTTCCAGACGGCTGTGCCACGCTGTGGAAGTGCTGCGCTCCTAGAGACGGCCCAGACGGTAAGCGACGCACGCATCACAGTAAACGAGCCCCGTGCGCTCGCTGTGCACAGGGACCGCCGCTTTCTGCCCCGGGTCCCTCAGGCACAAAGGGCGCGCGGGATCCAGCGGGAGGGTCGTCGGGGCGGTACCGAGCTCTGGGCACGGCCCACGCGTCTCCAGTGCTAGGAATCTGCAACGTGTGTGACAGTGGGCAGGGGCCGGGGACACATGGTCCGTGGGCCTGCCGTCCCTGCCCCACTTGAAGAACTGCCTGTGTGTCATGGGCAGGGGTGGTGAACGCTGGGAGTGGTAACTGTGTTTGACCTTTTCCACTAGAAGAAACACTGATATTTTATAGAGAAGAATTGAAAATACATGGTTTCATAACAGAAGGTGACCCTTTCGTGATAGGAGGACTAGCATGACCAGGGCAGGGCGCGGGGGGGGGGGGGGGGGGGGGGGGGGGGGGGGGGGGGGGGGGGGGGGGGGGGGGGGGGGGGGGGGGGGCGGCAGCCTCACAGGTACAGAGAAGCTGAGAGTGCAGGTCAGACGCAGGCCTGCTGCCACCCCCCCTGCCCCGCCGCCCAGAACCACAGGGAAGGGCATGTTGTCTCTGAGCAGGTCCCACCTCAGTTCGAGACTGCCAGGTACCTGGCCGCAGGCGCACTGCAAGAGCCACCGGGGAAAGTGGGACCAGATATGCCACCTGTTTTTTTCTTAATCAGTAAGTAGCAAAGAGCACTTGTATCTCCAAAGGGCTCCCCCTGGTTTTACTGTACACCCCAGTCCTCGGGAATTTCCCTTCCCTGCTTGACCCAGGATGCTCGAGAAGGTTCAGTCTCCACTTGGCTCTCCCAGGACGGACCCGGACGGGTCGGCTAGCCCCACTCTCCTTGTGCTGTGATATCCCGACATGGCTTGTAGCCCGGGTCCCTATCCCAGTGCCAGCAGGGACCAAAAATAAAACGATGACAATGTTTTACACAGACGAGCCCCCAGGGAGGTCTGCGGCAATGCGTCCGAACACAATTATAACACGGTGTGTAACCATGTTAAGCATGGGCTGAACGATGTGAAAGGGTGTTACTGCGGCTCTGACCGGAACCACACGGGACAGTGTCTGAATGGGGCCTACTCTGGGGGGCACCGGGCTGGGGCAGGGCCCAAGTGAAAGGCTCCCTCAACCAAATGACCTATAAAATTACTCTAAAGCGGTGTGATGCTAAGCCCCCACCTTGCCTATGGCTGGAAGTTAGGAGTCACTGAGCTTTGTGAGCGCTGTGGCTCTTCCAGCAATTGTTCATACGAACACGAGGGTCGCCCCCCGGTTGGCTGTGGGTAAACATGTCTGATGGCCAAGCCTGCCCCCGACCTGCTGGCTGACCGCGACCAGAACTACCACATTCGTACTAGGATGCACAGACTGAGACGAAGACGTGACCTTTCTCCCCAACAGGTGCCCCCTGGCAACCGCCCAGACTGCCTTCCGGGGCCCGTCCGCCACCCTCCAGCTCTGGGGGTCCCGGCGGTCCCGGGGTTGCATTGCTGCTGTGCTCGGGGGAAGCATCTCACACCGGCCACTGTCCACCCGGGGCAGGCAGGGGTGGCAGCTGAGGGCCAAGGCCTGGCTGGCGTGAGGATACCACAGCCCCGGTCCCTGACCCCAATTCAGGACGGCTCTGAAGGACGGACCAGCTCCAGAGCCCCAGCGGCACGGGTGCGGCCGGCAGGTCACATGCAGCAGAGCCCGGCCCCGGCCAGGCCCCACTGTGCTTTGCCCAGGCTGTATGTCTCAGGGGTCTGCCCCAGTAAATGGTCAGAGTGCAACTCGGCCTCGGGGTCTCTGCCCCTCACTTGGTGGCTGAGCGCACGCGTCCACTCCGTGCACCCCAGGGGCTGCAGGAGGAGGCGCCTCACGGTGGAGCGGCCCGAGTCCACGGCAGAATCGCAGGCCCACATCTCTGTAGGGTGCAGTTCTCACATTTGTTCACTCACTCGTCAAGTGGCAAGTTCCTGAGTGCCTACTGTGTGCCAGAGGCCGGTGCAGTCCCAAGAGATACAGCGAGCCAGAGAGTCAGTCTTTATGGAGGGTGCATTCCAGTGGGAGAGACAGGCAGACAAACCCATGCTCTGCATGCTAGATTAGGGTCTTGTGAACGTTCCCATGGGGCCGTTTCCCACGGAGCCCACTTATCTAGGCTCGCAGGTCACCCTGTCGCTGCGGCAACTCTTCACCTCGGGTGTTGGAGTGAAAAGCAGCCATATGCAATCGATGTTGGTGGCTGTGCCCCCACCTATTTACAAAACATTCTGCGTCCAGCTGTGAGCCACAGTTGGGAAACTCCTGTTCTTCATGATAAAAAACAAAACAAAAAAGCAAAAAAAAAAAGGAGGAAAGAGAGGCTGGGAATGCCATGGCGGGGATGAGGGGTCATTACTGCACATGACAAAGGACTGGAAAAAATGAGAGGCGGTCATGAGGATGAGTGCGGGCCATGTGTTCCAGGCAGTGTGAACAGCGTGTGCAAAGGCCCTGGGGTGGAGCACCCTTGGCAAGTGCGAGGAGCAGCCGCAGGGGCTGCACGGCTGGAAAAGGGTGGGGGGCGCTGCGGGACAGGTGCGGAGAAGAGGGGCTGGGGAGGATCGCAGATCACATGGCCCTGCAAGTGGTTTAAGGCCTCTGGTTTTAATATTGTACAAAAACGGTAATATTTACAAAGATTAAGGTGACGTTATTACAACATCATAGTGTTTGAATAAGCAGTATATTCTAACATTAAATATTATTTTCATATATTCTATGTCTCTGGAAATCCTAATTTACACACGTACTATAGGATACCTCTGACTAGGATATTTAAATACATCAGAAGGTATTCCAAAGAAGTCCAAACAATAGTTTGCCACGTATGGAAACACCCCCGAAAGTCGGGCAGCCGGCAGCTGCTCGCAAGAGCAGAGCCCGGGGTCGCTTAGAGCCTCGCCGCCTCTGCTTCCACCCTTTCCATTCCTGCTGAGCTTCTTGGCCTCTCACGGCCATGCTCACACGTGGCCTGTGACACCAGCCATCCTGCCGGCCACTTGTGTGGCACCATCCCCAGCAGACACTGGACAAGGCCTGCTCTTGTGAGCACCGGTCACACTGTGGATTGCTTAGTGCAGGCACCGGGCAAGCTGGTCTCCCGGGTGAGGGGGTCACGGGGGGGCCCATTCCTGCAGCCCTTGCCGACGGCTGGCTGAACGTACCGGCTCGCACCTGAGAACCTAACATCTCCTGGCTTCCGGGCGGTGGTGACGTGGTGGCGATGTGGTGGCCCTGGGCAGCAGCCAGAGCAGCCGTGCCCACCCTTCCTCGCCTGGCCCACCTCCCCACAGGCTCCCCAGCGGCCGCTGCCAGCCTGTCCTGGGGACAGGTCCTCTGACGCCTGAAGACTTTGCCGATGACAGAGGGGCGGGCTCAAGAGCGACGGACACTCGCCTCTGAACGCGGCTGCCGGCCTCTCCAGGCATTTCCCACTCCGTGCCTGCTGCTGTCACGTCCACGGCCCTGTCCTGCGAGGTCCTCAGGCCGCTCAGCCCGGACCTGCCTGGGAGAGGCCCAAGGGGTGTCAGCAGGCAGAGGGGACCTTGTTTTCCTGCTGCCACCAGCTGATGACACGGCAGCCCCCAGACAGACACGTGCAGCACTTAAACTTTACCCACCTGCGTCGCCCCCGCATCGCCCGCCACACAAAGGGCCAAGGGAAACCCCCGAGTCCACGCGGGAGGGGCCGGGAGGGGCCGAGGACAGGACAGAGGCACAGGGAAGGCGCAGGAGCCTCGCTCCCCCGGCTCCGAAAACTCCCTGTGGTCTCACTCCGAACCCTCCCCGACTAATAAAAAGTTCCTGAAAACAGAGATAATTATTGTACTCATAAACGTTTTTTGTGGGATAACATAAAGAAACGGGCGAGAAGGTGAAGGAGCAGACTATTAAGTAGAAAAACCAAACTAGAGAGCATATAATTACATGCAAAGAGATTATGCCCTATTTCAACACAAATAAAACTTTTAAAGCAGAAGATAAAAGGCCAAGCCTCAGTGCACTGGCTTTCCAACAGAAGATGTTCAATTCAGATGATTCTCATAATTTCAAAACAACGTTATCTGCTTCATTTCAGAGGTCTTATTATTCATACATCTCACGACGGACCAGAGCAAGGAGGTCCAGTACATCCCGTAAGGAGAAAGCTGGGACCCCCAGAACCGCGGCGCCAGGGGTTCCACGCCCGCGCCCTCCCATTAGGAGCCGGGTCCACGGCCAACGTCAGCGGCCCCCGCGCGCGAACCCGTTCCCCATGCTGCTCCAGGCTAAACATTCCTCTGTGTCCACACCAGTAAATTCTGCAGCCTCTTTAACATCTGAGGACGAATCACTGACAAGTCATTCTTTGCTCTCTATTGCACGCCGGCGAGGAAGGCCTGTTTTTTTTCTATTATAAACATGTGCTCTGCCTTGGCTCCGAGTCGTGCTGGACGCTGATGCGAGATTCATAACGGTTGTCAGAATCCGCAATTTTCCCTTTTGTTTTATGAGGTCAGGCAATATTACATGCACTGATATATTCCATTTTCCCAGCTGAAAACCTCCTCGTTGGAGCCCGACAGGCTGAAGGAGCCATGATTCTGCGACCCCGCGTGCGGGGCACAGCGCGTGGGGCAGGAGGCTCGCCCCGCGTCCTCCTCTTGCTCTTGTCCACTGGCAACAGTAAATTAAACTGTCAAAAACGGAATTGTCCTGTCATCAACAAAGCTACGGCTTCCCAAGTATTGCAACATCAGATACATTTCTAATTCCGCATTTCCCAGTTCCTGCGATTTCATCAGGAACTCGCACTGGACCGTGGGAGACGCCGTCCGGGGACACTGGCGTCGCGAACTCCTTCGGAGGGTTGACGTGGCATTTCAGAGACAGAAATTAATGAACAATTCCAGCGATTTGTAATATATATAAAAAAGGCGTTCAGGGTGAGGTCGTGACCCTCAGCAGGACCCTTTAAAAGGGTGGAAACGCTAACTTGGATGTGACATGGGGACCCGTGACGGGAAATGACACACATCGCTGCAAAGAAAACAAAGCAACACGCACACCCGAGCAGCACCCAGCCCACCCAGAAGGTACTTAATGGCCCCACCGGCTGGGGTGCGATGAGCCACGTCTAGGGCCGGGAACAGCACGGGCCGCCTCTGGAGCATTTACCGTAGAGCCGGCCGGGAGCACCGGGAGTGCCGGCGTGCCTCCACCGTCCGTTTCAACCTCAGGAACCATCGCAGGTGTTTGGGTTCCTTCCCAGGTGATGTTTCTTCAGGGAGACAAGGCTGACAGCTTCCTTCTCGGTGTTTCCACGGGGTCCCAGTGTTCCCTCCCCAATGACCGGCTGCCAGCTTCTCCCCTGCTGGGCTGGCCTGGTCTGTGTGCCTAGCAAGTCACTCCTTGAAGAGAAACTGGAGCCGCTCTCCGGCCCACCGCGACACACTGCAGTGCTCCCGTCATGTGCGGCCCGGGTGACAGGGTGACAGGAGTCCTCTCCACCGTCCTACAAACTCCTATAGTAACAACGGGCTCCTCTAACCTGCTCCCAAACAGAAAAATCACGTGTATTTTCTGGATTATCTGGACGAAAATTCCTTGCTTATCCATCATGGTGCTCACGACAGAAAGTTAAATTGAGACGAGGCATCATTTCCCAGCTTAGGACAGTCGTAGTGACTCAATATTCCTTTATTAATTCTCATTTAATATCGCTTTAAATTGCTGCCATTATTATTGTACCATAGATGGCAGATTCTGTGTAATTAGTCTGTATTAAGCCCTTTTTATTTATAAGGAGCCAGATAAACAAACCCACTTTAATTACCTGGGCTCCACAATATTGATCTGAGCATCAAAATTTAATATGACTTTATTTCAAATTTCCATATGACTAGTATTTAAATTTGTTCCAGCAATGACAATTTTGCAGGCGCAAATGACTTTGCATTCAAAGTATGTAAATGGTGCCTGGCTGGGGAGCCAGGGCTCCCAGTGCCCACAGCATGTTTACTGAGACCTGGGGCCTCCCTCCTCCCTCGTCGCTCCCTGATACAGCAGGAGAAGCCACCAGTCACCAAAAGGGACAAAAGTCAACGAAGACAGCGAGTCCCCTCCTCCCCGACCCCTGCTCTCTCCCACTTCAGTACACGGTGTTAACGACATACAAATTTTGAGGTCGTTAAGTATAAACGGGTGCGCAAAGCCAGGCAGGAGGCGGTGGCTGTGCGGATGTCGGCGCGGCCCGGGCGCCCCTGCTCCCACGACACACGTTTCCATGTTGCTGTCTCCGTCAAGCGTGTGTCAGTGGCAGCACCTTGATTACACGGCGGGGCGGTAATCTCCGCCGGCACGCGCCAGCATCACTTGTGCCGAGCCTCTCGAGCCGTTATGAATACTAGGTTGTTTTACGAGAGAGAGGAAATGAGTGCCAGCCCCCCAGAGTTTTGGGTGCTTAACACTGAAGCACGACGCGGCCCTCGAAAATCCCACAACAAATCCTTGTTTAGTGCCACAAGGAGATAAGGACTTTACAGCAACAGTGGAGCATAAATAACTCATGTCCCTCTTTATTTGTAAATGTCAGGAAAAACCCGCCACTCTTTAATGTTGCCTTTCATCGGCAGGCAGCAGGCCCCGCCTCGGAGCGGGTGGGCACACCAGTTGAGCGCGGCTCCGGAGCCAGCTGCCGCTCCGGCCGGCCCGCGGAACAAAGAAATGTCCGCATCGCCTGTCTGAGGATTACCGTAAAACGATGTTTTGGATGTATTTTTAATAAAAATGAACTTATCAAATCCAGGAGAAACACGTTGTCATAACGTGAGCCTTTCCTCCGGAGTCCAATAAAGCGGAAAAAACGCTGCCTCACGCGGACTGCATTTCCAATGTTTTCTTAAATATGATCCACTGTGTTGTTGAAAAGAATTATTTTCTGGGGTTGCAGGGATTTCTGCATTGTCTGTTGATTCTGTTTACACAGCAAATGAAACCTGCAACAGGGAATAGGTGAAGCCCCCCGGGAGAGAACGAAACTCCGACGCGACATACAGACGGGGACGGGGGCTGTGAAAATGGAATATAAATTAACGTGCCCTCCACAGCCACATCTGGAAGAGAACAGGCCAAATAAATAATTTTGACATTAAAAGAAATTAAAGATCAAGCACTGCAAATAGTAGAATAAGTTTTTTTTTAAATAATATTATTAGTTTACACCATGTCTGAGATGGAATTCAGAAGAAAACAATCAATCTGTGTGAGCCACTGTCGGGGCCTGCGCCCCCGCCCCCAGCCCAGCCCGCCCGGCTGCCGCCCAGCAGCGCTCGAGCAAGGCCGTCCCCGCCCCGCCTTCCTTCCACTCTTCCACCTGCGTGTGGGAACGGGGGTCTGGGAGTTTTGTACCTTGAACCTGTTCACGTTTACTGCGGTAAAATACGAAAACTAAGTCCCAGAAGGCAAACCACTGGTGCCTGGGATCCCAATTCGAGGAGCCGACCCCTCCCCGTGTTTCCCTGGGTGCCCCCGTCCTGACCCCTGGGCATCTTTACCTGTGCAGCCTGAGGTCCACTGGACAGACTTGGGCGGCATCTCGTTAAAGACGGAGCATGGGCCTGCTGGAGACGGTTCTGGGAGGAGGACACGAGGCCTCGTCATGGCCTCGGTACCTGCAGGGCCACCCTCTGTGTGGGTGGCGACTGGGCCACTGGGCACCGTTTCTCCGGGAGGACCTCCAGCAGCCCCCTGGGGTCACGCCTTTCATTAACCACCCAGGCAGCCGGCCCCTCCATGCACTCCGAAATGGAGCTGATTTTGAAAAGTGGCTCTGACAGCCCCATGAAACTTGCATGAGGTGGTCAACTGGGTGCGGCCGAGCCCACAGCCGCCCGCAAGTCACCAGCAGGACAGCTGTACATGAGTGACCGCCAAGTTCCGTGGGCAGACGCCTCCGGCGCCCAGGCCAGCTCGCCATCCTGGGTCGTCGGTGGCCACGGCATGGGAAGGGTTTTTTTCAGAAGATACAATTTTTCTGAGTGGAACAACAGGCATCACTTATTTTCAGAATTAGGTGCTGGGCTCTCTGGTGCTTTGGGAAATGTCAACTCTAGTTTCTACTCCAAACCCACAACCCACTTAGCTGGCTGGTCCTCTCCCAAGGCCCCGCACGCCCCAGCCACCGGCGGACTCGAGCATCTCAGAGAGAGGGGGCTTTGGGGACTCGGGCAAACAAGAGGGGGAGGAGATATGGCCATTCACGTCTCTGTCTTTCCTCATTTCACCAAATCAGCAGACTGATGTACAAACTGCTTTGGGTAGAAAATATATACCAAACCACCGACGCTCAGCGCTGCGTTTCCGGAGCCGGGCCTCCCGCACTCGCGGACACCCCTGTGCGCGTGCTGCGTCGTGGGGAGAGGGCAGCAGGACCGCCAACCCCCCGCCGAGCCCACAGCCACTGAGCTAAGGGGGCAAAGGGCGCAGGGCCCCGAGCTCCGGTCTCCAGGCCCCTAGTTTGAGCAGCACCTTTTCAAACTACAGAATCATCTCACTTTCAAGTGACATAAAAATAATTGATGATTTCAATCAGCACTTAAATAAAAGAAAGTTTTATTCTTCACAGTGTAAGTGCTGGTATTTTTTGTACCCAACAAGCTGCCCATACAAGAAGCCCAATATTCTTGCCAACAAAGGCATCTGAAATTAGCAATTGCTTTTAGAAACTTTAATTACAATTTTAAAATGCTATTTCTGCTCTATAATAGATTCCAATTGTTTCAGTATTATCTGGCTTGCAAATAAAATCTACAGTAGATGACAATATTCCCAGGATTAATCACTCTTGAAATTCTAATATGCTCTTGAAATACCAAATAAAAAAGACAGCAACGTTGTTGATGTACTGAAAGCTTCTTGCTATTATTATGCATATCCAGGTAGAAAGTTAATTAACCCAAAGCTTAAGCTAATTATGATAGCAGAATGCTATCAACCCAGTGTGCTCAGTCAGACAGCTGTCCAGAATTTCATTTGCTAATCATTTGTCTTTTGGCTGAGCATATGGTACATTTTCATGCTATCAGAGGGACAACAAACAGCTGAAAATCATTAACTAAAAACAATGTGCATAAAATCAGAAGCAGTTTTTTATACAGCTTTGTGTCAGACAAAAAGCCAGATCCTTGCCCTATAAAAATTAATGATTATTTTGGTTCTTCTCACTTAGAAATTTTAGCTGATAGTGCAATAAATATGTGACAAAAATTTCAGTTGTGTCAATTACCTGTTTGTATGAGTTTGCAAAAATATTCTAAACTTCTAACAAGGGCACGATGCTAAATAGGTTTGGTGGAAGATTATAAAACAGGTTTATTTAGATGCCTAAAGACTTAAAATCTGCGTCTGTGGGAAACCAGTTTTCTCTTTGTGCCACTGAAACATTAACTGAAACAAGACTTTTCTAATTGCAAAGTAAAATGCATGAAATATATTTGCACACATTCCCAAAGCAGTGTGTGACATTTCTAAGGCTATCCAGAAATCTGTGTAGGCATCAGAAAGTGACATAAATCACGGGAGAAAGTTCATCTCAACGTTGAGACCGAAAATCGAGGGGGATGGGTGGCCCCCTTCCTCACAGCGACCCCGCCGCTGTGCAGCAGCCCCGCTCACCCGGGCTTGGAAGGGAAGGGACAACCCTAACACGTTGTCACATGGCCACATCAGTGTGAGGGCCCCCAACTCTGACTTGAACGGGTAGGTGCAAATTCACGCAGCTGGGAGCAGTGAACGTCCCAGAGACACACCTCAACTGTCGCCTGGGCTTGATGGCCATCCAAACTCACCTTCGAACCGATCTCAGAACCTTCCTGCCCCGCTGGGTTCTAAACTTGGGTTCTGTACATTGTAAGACGCTGTGTGTCCAGAGGTCTAAGTTCTGATCTAACTTGGAGGTTGTCAGAAGCAAGTTCCTCTTAAATGTAACTGGTCAAGTGACATTTACCACGTTTTCTTCTAATCAATGTTACAATATTAACTTGTTACTTTTCAAAAAAGCAATAAAAAATAAGACTCCACACGTGTATGGTTCTGTGTTCCACTTGTCCCCCTGAAAACTGAAACGCTCCTTCCATACACACGGGGGGGGGGGGGGGGGGGGGGGGCAGGGGTCACTTGATCAGAGGCTACAGCAGTCTCACCAGCCAAAAGGAAGCTCTCTTCTTGGGGCTGGGCTGAAATGTGACTTCACACGATGTGACATCTGCAGCCATGGCCAGCACAGGCTCGACAGAGCCCGATTCCCCACGCATCCCCAGGGACTGATGAGCCATGGGGCATTTCCGCGGCTGGGACGCGCTCATGTTTCAGGGCAGCAGCCGCCCCCACAGCAAGCCCTCCAGGGCCACGTCTCAGCTGCAGTGGAGTGGCCGGACCATGGACACCAACTAGCACCTTCTCCAAGACTGAACGTGATGGGGGAAGACCTTCCTTTCAAGGTTCCCCTGGACTTGTTATTGATTTCAGACGAAATTAAAGTGAGTTAGGAGACACACAGCTCCTCTTCTCTACCCCAAAGTAACCTCGCACAGAAGCCACATGGCTAGATTTTGGCTGCCGGCAGGGAGTCCTGCATGGAAGACTGCAAAAGGCCCAGTTAGGACGAGGACCTGTATCGATTCCAGGTGGTGGAGTGCGGGCTGGGAAGCCAGAGAGGCCCCTGGCCCATCAGCACAACCCTGGGATGGGCTGGAATGCTTTGCCAAGAGCAGGTGGGTCGCCAAGCTCCGGCCCATGTCTCAGGTCTCTCTTAACCTAAGGGAAAGGAAGTGTCAGAAAACCTCAAACAGAAAATGGTGAAAAACGACAACCCAAAGCAACCACAGCGCTCCCGCCAGTTGCTCACGCAGGCTGAGCAGAAGCAGAGGGTTTGGCGCCGACCGCGCCCGGAGTTCCGTTTGCAAACCCAGAGGCTCCCCGCCTGTTCCTCCGCTGGGGAGACCGGAGCCAAACCTATTACTTGAGTCATAAAGGTTTAATCATCTGCAGTTCAAATGTTGACACCTCTTCCCGATGTGTGGGATTTTTCACATCTGAGTTTCTGAGTTAAAAAAATGCTTTCAGATGAAAACTGCTGCCAGCAAGGAAAGGCGCGCCGGGGCGGCTTGGACCTGGGCCTCCTGGCCCTGCCCCCTTCCCAAGGCTACGCGCTCAACCCTAATATTGATGTTAATATTAATTTGTCATTAATACTAATGTTTCACTAACCAACTCGGAGTCTTTTGAAATATCCAATTTCTCTGGGTAGCTAAACTTCAGGTTCCACTATGAAAAATGTTTTCTAATTACTGCTTTCCACTAAGCCGTCAGACAACGCAGGGAGGGTTCCTGCTAACTCACCGATTTCCTACTTGGGTGGCAAGCTGGCCACCTGGGCAGGTCACAGACATGCCCTCCACTTCAGGACACATCGGCACCCGTGGACGGCCAGGCTGACACTGGAGGGCAGCCTGTGGGGGCAGGGGCGGGGGCGGGGGCGGGCGCAGTACAGATGTTTCCCTAATTTGACTAATTCCACTTTGAAACAAGGAATCCAATGAAAGTAATGGGCACTGTTGTTGCCAGTTCACCGAGCCAAACAAGACTCATGAACTACCTGCCAGCCTCCCTCCGCCAGGAAGTGGCTCCCGGTCGGCATGTCCCAAGTGGCACTGTGCTCAGGGCGTGCCTTTAACTCCTGCCGTGCATCCAGGCGACAAGGATCGGCGGTGGCCCAACGCAGCCTCTGCACACTCCCCCTCAGACACCGTCAGAGGGACCGAAAGCGGTTTCACAGTGCTCTGGGGACGGGAAGGTCTCCATCTGCCCTCCGTGGCCTCTCCAGTCTCGTGGCCAGGAGCCCAAGGGACTTTAGGCCAGTCTGCAGGGACTGAGGTGAGAACTCCCAACACCAAGAGAAGTGGTCATCACAACACAACAACTGTGGGCAGGATGGCAGCCGAGGGAGGGGGGACAGGTGGAAGGGCGTCTCTGAGAAGCTGCAGCGAGCGGGGGACGCAAGCACGTCCCCACATGGAGGTCGGCGTGCCCGCAGTGTGCAGAGCGGGGACAGGACTATCCACAGGCGCCGGTGTGTCCTGCTCAGAGCAATGAGGCAGCAAGTACACTGGTTGGCCAGGAAACGGGCGCAGGCTCAACCTTTCCAGGGGCAGCAGCATGTCACTGTGATACTATATCCCTGTTCCGTGGCAGCAATGACATCACTCGGCGCCCTTCTTTATGGAGACACGACACAGAAATGATGGGTTAAAAACATGCACACCCTACGTCCACATCCCAGTCACAGGAGTCTGTACCACAGACGTCTGAGGCCCTGTAGGTGAGGACACGTGTCGTGTGTGCACGAGCACACGCTTGTCTTCACGGCAGCATGCGGGGCGGGCAGGAGTCCGCCCCTGTCCCGTTTATGGCGGGGGTAACGGGACACCGGTGGGAGCACCCTGCGCAGCGGATGTGGCGGGACGGCGCCTGAGGAAAGCCAGGAGTAGGGAGAAGGCGAGGACGTGTGCCAGGGCCCGTGCCCAGCGCGGTCGGAGCTCCACTTCGTTCGTCAGTGACTAGCTGGCAGTGACCCGAGGACAGTACAAACCGGATGACTGAGGAGGACACACGGGGCCTGGGTAAAATGGCGTCTTAAAGAAATAACGTCCTCGTGAAGACGGGCTCTGAGGCCACAGGACCCCTGGCAGCAGCTGGTAGGTCACCGTGCTGGGGCGGGAGCGGTCAGTTGACTGCCACTCTGTCACAGATGGACAGGGCGCCTGGGGGAGGCCACACAGGAACTGCTGGCTGACAGGACACTCGGGGGCCGGGCCAGGGTCCCAGGAATAAACAGCTTCACGTGCTGTTACGGACTAAACATCTGTGCCCCTCAAAATTCACAAGCTGAAAGTCCCCATGATGGGGTTGGGAGGCGACTGGGTCCTAGGGTGGGGTGGGGTGGCCCTCAGGGTGGCATCGGTGCCCTTCTCAGAGACAGAGCCTGCTGCTTCTCTCCGGCGCCCCCGCCTCCTGAGAGCCACGGGAGGCCGACGCGCATGAGGAAGGAGCCCTGCCAAGCCCCGGGCCTGCCCTGCCCCTTGCGGGCGCCTGTTTCAGCAGCCGGAGAGACGAAGACACCGCCCCCCCCCCCCCCGACCACCAAATGGAGAGAGGTCGGAAGTTGCTCAACCCCGCTGCGGAGAACCTGGCACCCCCGTTTTGTTTTCCTGACAGTGGTTTTAGATTCTCGCGTGTTTTCTGTATTCTAGAGAGGAGCCCCCTGCGTCCATGCCTGGGCCCACAGCGCCACAGGTGAGTGTGGCATTGGGCTAATGACAATGGCATTGGACAGTGCTCACAGTGGCAGGTCCACCAGCCCTTTGCTCGGCCTCCCTGGCCCCCGCCCTGCGAGGCAAACACCCCCACCCCCCTCTCCCAGAGGGGACAGTCAGAAGAACAAACTGCCTGCCCAGGGTCCCGCCACTTGGAAGTGGCCCCTCGGGGCACAGTCTCAGGCAGCCCGGCCCCCACGCCTGTGCTCCAGGACACGGACACGTGTGCTGCTTAAGGACGGAGCGAGGGGGAACCCGCACGCATAATGGACCAGCGGCCCCGTCTTTCCTCTCCCCGGTCTAGGACGCGGGGTTGGCACTCAGCAGACCCTGTTCAAGGGGTGAGTTGAGGCCCGAAACTTCCGTGCCATCGCTGGGCTGTGCAGGGTGGCCCCTGGCTGAGTCTGCCATGCTGAGCCTCCGTCCATGGGATGAGGCTCCCTGAGGTACGCACACAGGCCTGTGCTCTTCCTCCCAGGCAAGCTTATCAACATGCAAAAACCACTGTGGCCAGGTGGCTCGGATGGAACGCTGCCCTGCGCACCAAAGAAAAGTTGCGGGTTCAATTCCTGGTCAGGACACATACCTCTAGGCGGTGGGCTCCATTCCCAGCAGAGGTATGTGTGGGAGGCAACCGACTGATGTTTCTCTCCCCCGCCTGATCCCTTCCTCTCTCTCTAAAATCAATAAACATGTCCTAAGAGTGGGGATTAAAAATACACAAATGCACACACCCAGCTCAATCTTTAAGTCTTTGTGTTTCTAACCCACGGAGCAGGGGTGGACAAACGTTTTCCTCCGGGAGGCCAGACAGGAAGTATTTTAAGTTTTCTGGGCCCCATGAGGTCAGTTTCACATTTACCTCTTTTGTTTCCTAAAAACCTTTAAAAAGGTAAAAATCAACTGAGCACTCTGGCAGCACAAAAATTGGCTGGTGGGCCTGATGTTGGAGACTGTGGGCCAGGGTTTGCTGACCCCACCCGGGGGGGGAGAGAGCCAAGGCTTTAAACAATGAAAAGGTCATGTCATCTTGAGGTTTCGCAAAACCCAAAATAAGGGGGTAGGGGGCTGGCTGACCAGGATGCCAAGTTTCACAGACTCTCACAACAAAAAGTTTTCAAAGATGTTCAAAAGTGTTACGATGACGATGCCTATCGTCTTTCTGGTGTTTTCTTTCATGGTCTGGGTAATAAAAGTGGTGAAAGTATATGTACTTAGATTTTTTTCCCCTCCATTCACTGAAACTTGAGCGAATGGTGCCCGGCACATCCTGCTCAACTCTGAGTGCGGTGCCTGCCAGACCCCGCCACGTCCCCCGCAGAGGCCAGAGCTGTCCAGCCACAGCCCCGCAATTTCACGCGAGGTTGCAATCCAGATGAACTCGAACCAGACTCCAGGCACAGCGGCAGAGTGATGCGTGCGGATGTTCCTGTGCGGTCTGAGCGCTCAGATGCAGCAGCGCCTGGGACGTGACCTTCGTGGCCCCCACGAAGGATGCCCCTGGATGCCCCTATTCCGCCAACAAAGCATCTTTGGGCTTGTTCGTCCTCACAACCGACGGGACAGGGACACCAGGAGAAGGTGGAGGGAAAACTCCTTGGTCCACAGCACAGACCTTGGAATACCCCTTCCCCAGCCACGGCCGGCCCCACACCCATGGGGGGCAGCTGCTGTCCGGGTCCTGTTAAAATGATAGCCGGGTGCCCAGAAGGCTCGTCCCGTCCGTCCTGGCTGTACACCCCCTGCAGTAGGGCTGTTGAGACAAGGCCTAACACTGGAGGAGCAATTCGACAGCTCGTGGGGCCACAGACTCAACAAGTGCGCACGGTGGCGGGGGCCCGCGAGAGGTGCCCACTGTAGGGAAAAGCCTCCGCTCTCCTGAGCCATCACAGGCGACTCTCTGACCTTTGTCACACGTCAGCTACCAAGCAAGGTGTTCGAACAAGTGCATGAGGACGCCCTCCACTCTCTGCGGGGGGCGCCCCTCCGGGTGCCGCAGAGCCATGGGTGGCTCTTTGTGGGTCCCCACAGGCCATTCCCTCTGTGACTGTCACCATCTCCTTCCTGGCAGCACTTCCTGAAGGAAGATTTGGGTCCAGGCCTATACTCCGGTGAGGAGCCACCAAGCAGACGACTTTTCTGGGACCATTTTCATTGGCTACATCAGCAATGGTCAATGGTGCACCGCAAGAGTGTTTAAAGCATGCAATTCCAACTATTTAGTCAGGGCACTGCCCTCTTTTCCCTTAGATTGTCATGTAAGAAAAATGACAACGGCCAACACAATAGCCGTCCAGTCTGAATGAATCAAAATTCTACTTTTTTTTTGGTTAGATCCACAAAAAATTTGTATTTTGGGGTGCCAGAGGGTTTTAATAATTAGTTTATGGGCGCCACAAGACGAAAAGGGAGGAAGCTGCTGGCTCAGATCGCACCGTCCCTTACAAACATGGGATGAGCATAGGCATAAAATGTGAAATTCAAGTATTTAGTGAATGTGATCAGTGAAAAAGAAACTGACTTTCTACATGTAATGGGGGGGGGGGCGCAGGGATGGTAGGAACCTTAGGTTAAAAGTCACAGCACTGTCCACGATATCATGACATTAGGCAGACATGTCAACAGCACAGAAATGCAGCAAAGGTCAGAATTCAGCAGGTGGACATGGCCCGCACCCCCCGCTGGTGGGGGGACAAGCTCGGGAGGACGTCAGACACCCCGTGTGCTCACGGCCCCTCACTGCTCCCTGACCTGGCCCAGCCGAGCCCAGCAGGGCTCTGAGCCCACACCCTCACCACAAGGGCCAGTCTCATCTTCCCCCAGCCCCTGCACGATCCCCCCAGGGTCGAACGTGCTGGATGCTTCCCCAGAACTAGCCGGGCAGTCGGTAGAGGCCTCGTACCTGTGCCGGTGTGTGCACTGGGGGTCCTTGCCCACCTCTGTGCACCTGCGGAGTAATCAGGCTGAGGAAGCACGTGAAAAGCAGAGTCTCTGAAGCAGGGCTGTCACAGACACGGTCATGGGTACCCGTGGGAATGCAAGAAAGCCACCGCCCTGTCCCAGCAGGAACGTCTGTGTGCCCACAGCCCCGCAGAGCCACTGTCCCTGCCGGGCTCCATTCTGGGTTGCCTGCAGGTCCTCTGCAGGGTCGCTGGAGGTTGCTGGGCCGAGGGCCGATGCTCTGGCTCCCAGCGCGCCGGTGGCACCACAATGGCATACATCCGTCTCTGCGGGTCGGCCACTGCAGAAGGCCAGGTTTGGGAGCAAGGTCACTTGCCACACGTGACCACGGTGCTTAAAAAAGGAGGCTTTCCCTGGGAAATCCCAGAACAGGGAAGAGTATGACCCTCTCAAGAACATACATTTAAGATCTAAACAAGAAAAGGAATTTCTGAGCTTTAGTTAAGATGCCCGACCCTCGGCAGAACAGACCACTTGGGGTCATACTCTTAAACAGTGATTGGCACTTGAGCCTGTCACAGGAGGCACCTCCGGAGGCCGCCCGGCCTTTTCCGGCCTCTGTCCCTTAGTTTTCCTACAACAGGACTTGGAATGGTTGAGATGATGTCCTCCTGGTATGGCGTGTGAAATGAACTAACATGAGTCCCAGGGCCCCGGTGGAGGCCGACGACGCTGGGGGCGCTAAAGGAGGGCTAGGGGACTGCAGGTGGGGGGGCGGCTGTGGCGTCAGTCACGGGTGCCGGACACATGGCTCCCGACCCCTACCCCACCCCTACGGAAGCTCCCAGTGCCTGCTGGAGGGGTGCCCTGGCAATGCTCAGGAAAGTGTCGCCAGATGAGGACAACCTGCAGTCACCGTCCCCAAAGAACATGACAGTGCTTCCCAAGTGAGGTGTGAGAGCCGAGGGGGCCGGGGTGTTTGTCCTCTGCAGAGACTCGCTCTGGGGTTGGGGAGGGTCTTCAGCAACCAGGAAGCCCCCTGGATCCTAGCGTCTGCCCCTACCGTGCCTGCCCCGGGGTGGGCGGAGCGCCTACGGGCACACGCACAGGTGAGGGGAGCAACTGCACATGCCTTCTGGAGCTTTGGGCAGGAAAAGGTGCAGGATCCGCTGGCATAAGCTCATTCGTCCGTCAGCAGCGTGACAGGTATGGACGCGGGGCAGAGGGCCGCCCCAGCCCGGCTCTCGGCAGCAGTGCAGGAGCCCAGCAGAGCCGTAAGGTTTCCAGGGAGAGCAGGAGAAATGTCGGACGGGACACGTCTGAGAGCATCTCAGCAACCTGACTTCTGCCGCCCTTAAGTGCATCCCTGAGAACCTTCCCCCCGGCCCTCTCCCACCTTCGGTGCGGTTTACGTCCTTGCTCAAAACCACGCTGTTGCGAGTTCACCTTTAGAAAGGGACGCAGAGTGGGGCCAATCCGGACGCCGCCATTTCTAGCATTTCCCAAAGCTAGAGAGTACCAGGAAAGTGACACAGCATGGCGCTGTGTTTAACAATCACTAAGGACAAAGCAAGTCATTCTTTACTGTTTAAAGAGAAATTAGCAGGGATACATTCCTCTCCCAGGTCCACCGGCAGCCCAGGCGCCGCCTCACGTCTATGCCACAGGCTGGTGTTAAAGAGACGATGGGAGGGGGGGGCACGGGCAAGGGGCCAATGACTTCAAAGGAAGACAACAAATGCACCTCGAACGGTGGGTCAAGGCCCCCTTGTCTAAAGGGAGACTCTGAACCTGTTTGAACGGTTGGCCCGTTTCACCTACTGTCACAACTCCAAGGCCCTGGGAACCTCTAATCAGGCGCACCACTCACAAGGAAAGACATCTTTCCTGCTCAACATCACCGACAAACGAAAGACCAGAACATGTCTGAACGTGGTCCCTCCCGACTGGTGAGCGACGCGGGAGCTCAGAGAAGCCGCTGCCGTTTCTTCTAGAACATCAGCCCAAAACATAAACACAGGCCAACGCCAGCCTGGTTGCCACTCACTCTCTGTCCAGACCAGGGGGCTCCAAACTTTTTGGTTTCGCTCTTAAACACCGAGAACACAGAAGAACTATTTTATTTTTTCACGTGGGTCGTATCTACTGATAGGTACTGGATTAGAAATAAAAGCTGAGAACTCTGTAAAATATTTAGCACACTCATTGAAAGTAATTATAACTGGTTTCATGTAAAAAGTATTTTCTACGAAAAATAACTATTTAAAAAAGCCCCTAGTTCGCAGTGGCACAGTTCGCCTTTTATGAGAAGCTGGTCAGTGGCCGGCCCCACCGAGGAGGCGGGATTCTGACAGCCGCTTCTCCGGCAACACTTTTCCACTCGCGGCTGTGGCTGAAGAACACGCAGAAGCCCTCCCCAGAGGGCAGTGGGTATTCTCTTGATGCGACGTCAGGGTTCGACGTAAAGCAGCGCCCTGGGGCCAGCGTCATGCATCCTGAGAGTCCCCGGTGAACTGCTGGCACATCGCCTTAGGGTCACTGGTCTTTCCTGCATTTGGATTTTTGCCCAAATATAATTTGATAACACGACGCATCAGTCATTTGAAAAATAATAGTACATTGAGCTATATACAAGTCTTCCAAATATTTATACAGCATGTTATCAAAACCTACATTTAGTTAATATGATATCGATGTGGGCAGACGATCAGTTAAACATCAAACGTTTTCAAGCTCCGGGTGGTATGTACGTGTTTCCCCATGGATGCCCCCCAATGTGGGACAGTGTTACTATAAACAAAGTGTCCCAAGTCCAAACGCACCAATGCACTCACCCTGCCGCCCAGCGAAGCCCAGACTGGCGGGCTTGGGCTGCGTGCCGGTCGCTGCTGCACCATCTGCAGTGGGAAGGTCCTGTCAGCCACCCTAAGGTGGGGACCGTCAGCTGTTCCCTTGGTGTGAGAGGTTATTTCGTTCACTTTCGAGGACGCTGCCGGAAGCCCACGTCGGAGTCGGCAGGGTCGGTCCACCAGCCACTCACTCTCTCGGTGCTGAAACTGCTCCCATGAACAAGGCGGCCCCGGTGTAGGCGGTGGCCGCCCATCGTGGGCATGCTCCCTGGAGGAAACGGTCCTGCCTGGGGCCACAGCGGGACGGCGTCATGCACATTGAGGGGGAGAGCCACCGGGGTCCAGACTCAGCAAAAGCAGCCCGCTTACTGCTTCAGTGGAGACATTCGTCAAGGAAGCCTTTTCCCTGAAAGCGCACGGAGACCCCCGGTGCGTGCGGCTTGGTGCCACGGCCCTGACCCCGGGAAAGGGTGGGAGCTTCCCGCAATATCTGCAGCACCTGCGCAAACGCTGACTCGGGGACAAGGCGAAGGAGGCCTCCATGTTCCTAGGGAAACAGTTCCGACCTCGCAGACCACCGCAAAGTGGCACAGAGCGCTGCGCTTGAGGACGTCCGATCCCGGGTGTGGGCTTTGTTCTTGTGGGGACCATCGAGCACAGTCGCTTTGGGGGTTCTGAAAAACTACCTGAAAATAAGTATGATTTGAAAAACAGCTGCCCCCCTTGCACAGTAAGCGTTGTGCTGGGAGGACTGCCCCCACCCCCCAGAAAACGACTACGCCCCCTCGACAAGGAAGCCACCCGAGCCCTAGCCCTTCCACGGTGCCTGCCCGTCCACAGAAGACACAGCTTGGCCAACCTGTGGCTCATCCCCAACCACCCTTCCAACCGCCATGTTATTTTCAGACATTTTTTGACTCAATGGTGCCCCTGTCTGAGCCAAGCACCCTTCAGATTCGCAGAGGGGGTGTGGCCATGTGCTCCCTCAGCCAGAGAGGCGAGACCACCTGTCCCAGCTTGTTAAAGTGTGTGCTGCCCTGACGCAGTCCTCACGGGGCCCTTTTGTGATAGAGTCAAGACGTGAGCTATTTGGACGAGAGTCACGCACTCACGTGCCCGTGAGCTGGGGGGGCAGCCCTTTCATACGTGCCCGGGCGCCCCTTCTTGCGGTGTCTTGACTGCTGACACCAGCGTTGTCATGGAGAGCTCCTACCCTCTGAGGTTTCCATTAGGACGTGAAGGGCAAATGACACACTTTTCTAAGTTTACGTTCTTTTTCTTGGCTAGATCCACAAAAATAAGATTCATACTTTCTTGCCTCTCCCAGCAATTCCATGGCTAGAAACTACTCACTGCAACACAGAAAGATTCTTATTTGTCTCTGATACAGATTCACAAAAGAGAGAGAAAAATTTGCTCCAGTTGGATCCAGTCGCTTTGTTAAAATTTAAATAAATACTGAGTTAGCCATCGAATGAATCAAAATCTCAAACAGAAGGTCTCACGGTCCATGTAGAAATACATGGGTTTCAGGCAATTTTCAGGGAAAAAATTCATACAGACACATCACAATTTACCAAATGCACTCGAAGCAATTAAACTATGACACGAACCACATTTCATATGAAATTTATTCTCTCTATAAAAGATGTGTTTCCAAGTGAAAAAAGACGGCAGGTCACTATGAACCCCGAGGTGCGGAGGGAACATGGGGAGTACATGGTCAGCCCGGCACTGGCAGGCGCCCCACCCAGAAAGGGACATGCGCTGCGTGTGCCACACTGAACTTGGGGCGGGCGGCCCTTCCGCCCTCCCAGGCACAGACAGCGAGGCCCCGGGGTGGGGGCTGGTGACCGGACCTGCAACCAGAACGGCTGAGGGGGGCGGCGTGACAGGACCCTGCCTGAGGATGGCGACGGAGAAGATGAGTAGCCAAGGCCTCAGGGCCAGGCCATCTCCGTCACAGACAGCACCTCCCTCACTGGACTTGGGTTAAACTGCTAAGAAAAATGGTCAAGTGCAAGATTTTTTGGGTCCCACTAAAATTAAGACGTTTCGGCTTTGACTGCGCTGTACGTTTAGCGAGGACCACAAAAAGCTCGTAAATGTGAATGTTTCACTGCGCTCCATGCAAATTGCAACGTGGGCAAAAAGACCGAACTCCATCCACAGAATCTCAGGGCTCAGGGGTTAGTAGCACCGGCGCGCCAGGGCTCAGTGGCTGGGAGAACATGCCCTTCACGCTGGTGCCCTTGGAGCTGCCTCTGTCGGCTGAACAACGACAACACGACCTGCCCCGGGATGCTCGCATTCCTGCTGCCAGGCCTCTCACGGGATGCTGGGGGTTGACAAGGAACCAGGGTGGGGGCGGGGCCTGAACCCAGCCCTCTTCTGCAGCTGAAACGCGCCTGGTGCTCCGGCACTTTGACTAAATGGGGCGGGGAATGCCAGCAGGTAGAAGCCACACCCAGAGAAAGTCTCTCCAAGCTGTGAACAGACCCAGGGCAACAGCGTCACCACAAGAGCCAGGGGCCCCGAGTCTGAAAGTGAAGGCCTGGCTGCCGCTGGCGACGCGGACCAGAGAGCCCCCTCCCTGACGCCCAGGCTGTCTCTCTCCGCTGCCCGGGGTGTCCTTCTGGTCACCCACCGCGGCCAATGGAAGGGTGTCATCTCACACATCAAGTATGAGAGAAGAGCGGCTAGCCACGGTGCACGGAGGAGCCACGCCATGCCTCCTCCCAGCACTGCGCACGCCCCGAGAACTCGGCGCGCTGTCGCGGGTGAGGGGCGCGAGGGGGAGGGAGGAGAGGCTGTCGGTGGTCACGGAGCTGGGGCCGCGGGCCACATCCCTGACATTGTCTTCAGGGGCATCAGGGGCAGACGTGGCAACTCACCACACAGACCGCGTCACGCTTGCGCCTGTGTGTGCGTGCAAGTGAACGTGCGGGGCCCTGGGGGAGGACGGTGAACCCCAACCAGGGCCATACACTGGCGAAAGCAGAGCACGTGGTCGCTTCTAGAAGCTTCAGAATGATGGAAAAAACACATCTTGCATCACCTTTCTGTTTATGCAACAAACTGCCGCAAACTTAGTGACCCGGACACCAGGAAGAGCGCACCTTGTGATCCCCAGGGCTCAGGAGGGTGGACAGAGGTCAGTGGGCCCTCTGCTCAGGGCGTCCCCACGCTGAAGGCAAAGCTTCGCCACTGCTGTGCCTCTCGGACGGCCCCGCCTCCGAGCCACCTTCTGGGCTCACACATCATTGGCTGAATCTGTGTCCTTGTGGCTGGAGGACTGAGACCTCTCTTCTCTCTCGTCATGAGGCAAGAGCCACCCTCAGCCCACAGGCCACCTGCGACGTCCTGTTGAGCCCCTGCCCTCACAACACGGTGCCCACTGTGTCATTGGGCGGCAGAAGCACAGGCCTACCTTCCGCCTCTGCCCCAGGCCCCTTGAGAAGCACACCCGATAAGGGCGGGCCCACCCGGGTGAGCTCCACCTCGATCCGCTCCGCTGACTGGGGACCGTCATCGCGCCTGCAGGAGCCTCCTGCTGCAGTCACGGGAGCCCCTGCCGCCACAGGCACAGGCCTCGGCCACGCTCAAGGAGGACGCGCGGCTCGGGGGTTGTCTGGGAATTCCATCCCTGCACGCGGGAAATGACTCAGAATGAAAATCCGGGTGAAAACCAAACACTAGAAAGAGACCAGGGAGACAGAGAGATACAGAAAAGCAAAGATGAAATGTTATCCAAGGGCTTCCGTGGTAGAATTGTGAACTTATTTTCTTAGCATTTTTGTATTTTCTAAATCCGTGCCATAAAGCCATACATTAACATTATAAATTCATGGGGCAGGCACTTTCTATTAAGAACACAATGACGCTTTTTTGAAGATTTATTTTGGGTTTATTCATAGCATGTGGATACGGGTCCTCTGTCTGTTTGCTTTTACTGTAGAAATTGAATACCAGCCGGAAAAACCACCACTTCTGGCCAAGATGAGGAACAGGGACAGAACTGCCACCATGGCTTGGAACAACAAACAGAGCGGGTAAAAATACACCAATAATGGTTTTCCAGCCACTGGACATCAGGCAATGAAGGTCAGTAACCCCCTGGAGATGGGCGACAGAGGAGGTGAGTCCTGAGATCGTCCCCGCCAGTGCCTGAGGGCTCCTGGTGGCACGGAGGAGGACTCCTGAGGGGAGGGGGCGGAGCCCACAGCCCGTGGGGACAGCGGGGTTCATGCTCGTAGCAGGGGGTGTGCGGGAGGGAGGTGCAGAGAGGACTCCAGAGGCGGGCAGCGGCGCCTGCCACACGCACCAGAGTGTCGATGCGTGCAAGCCAGGGCTATGCAAAGTGGGGCAGGAACACGCGACCAGGTAACTGGAGAGGACACGCACCTGTGCCCAGCAGGTCGGGGAGGGGGCGTCTCGGCACTCACAGGACACTGGGTACAGCACAGACGGCTCTAGCCTTACTTATAGTGTAACCTGTTAGACACCTGCCAAACCCCCGTCAAAAGAGGAGAGCGGACGCCCTTTGTTCCGCGTTAATGGGAATGAGACACAAGAGCGGTGTGAGGAAAAATTAGCCCTAGTCTGACTAAGGAATTTTAGAAGGAAAACCCCAAAATATCGAACTCTTTTTGTGTAGCCTGCCTGCATTTCATAACAAAGCTAAAGAATGTTTATTAAAAACAAACAAAACAGAACATCCAACACACAACCAAATACAATTCGCTTACACAGTATCCAACTAAAAGTTACCAGAGAGGCAGCAGAGGACGTCAGCGTCGGCGCGCTAGGGTGTTAGGAGGCAGCATAACTGTGTTCCACATGTCAAAAAGGTAAGTGGGGAAACATGAGCTATAAAAATGACAAACGGTGCTGTTAGAGATCAAAATTATAATGTCTGAGAAGAAAAATGCACTGGTTGGAATTAACAGATTAGAGTGTACAGATGAAAAGAGTAGTGAACTTGGAAATACAACAGAAACTATCTGAAATCAAACTTGGGAAGATAAAGATTGTTAAAACCCTAAAATATTTGTGAGCTTCGGGATAACTGAAAGCAGCCAAACATGCGTGTAACTGGAGGCTCTGAAGGACAGGACAGTGGAGGAAAAAACATTTTTAAAAGTATGGCAACATTTTTTACATTTGATGAAAACTATAAACCCACTAAACCAAACTCAGTGAAATCACAAACAGACCTACATAAAAGCAGAACAGTCAAACTGTTCAAAATCAGTGATAAAGAAAGTCTTAAACCCAGTCAAGGGGTGGGGGTTGCAATACATGCATAAAAATAAGGATGACTGCAGATTTCAGATAAAAAGACAATGCAAGTCAGGGGACAGTGGAACAAGAGCTTTAAAATAAACTGTCAACTTAAAATTTTAAGCACAGCAAAAATATTTTTCTAATATTAAGATTAAAATACTCCTCAGATTACAAAATCTAGAAGATTTTTATCACCAGCAATCCCCACTACAAGAAACTATAAAGCCCTCCAGGCAGACGGAAAGCGACCCCACAGGGAAGCGGGACGTGCGGAAGCGGTACGCCCCCCGAACTGGTGTAGGCACTGGTGTAGGCACTGTGCAAGGCACGTGGCAATTCATGACAATGTCAAACATCTGCTGGCCATCTGATGCCCACCTGGGTGAAATAAGGCCGTTTACACGAAGGCCCACAGCGGCTTCATTTGTAACAGCCCGAATGGGGACATCACCACATCCAACAGAAAACAAGCTCTAGGCCCACACCACAGCGGACTAACTAACGTGCACACCACAACCAGCAGGCCAGGAGACCCCGGCCAACCACAGTTCCATCTGTGAGGCTATAAAACGCTGTGTATAAAGCAGATGTAACACGAAGTCCTTTAGAATATCCTAGAGAACTCAAACTAATGTATAACAACATCGCCGGGACAAGAAACAAGAGCGGGGGTGGGGGCTGTGACAAAGATTTGTAAGAGGGGTGACAGAAATGTGATTTTGACTGTGGATATATACATGTTGAATTTTATTAAGTGTATGCTTTCTATGTACTACTTATGTCATTCATATCTCTGAAATGCTGTTTTCTGAAAAAAGAAAGAGCTTACCACGTGTGTCCCTCTTGCCCAAAAGTAGCCATGTTTGGAGAAAACAAACTGTGCCCGCCGTCCCCGTGTTGTAACTTGTTTCTGTTTTACAAAATGAAATGCCATGTCACATGCACTGTGACGGCTGAAATAAAAAAAAACATTTCCGAGAGCAGGAGAGGAAATGAAGAAACTGGAACCCTCGTTCACTGCTGATAGGAAGGTAGCAATGGGGCGGCTGTTTTGGAAAACAGCTCGGAGGTTCCTTGAAACGAAATGCCCAGAGTGGCCATAGGGCCCAATGCTCCCCTTCTTACGCACACAACCCAAAGCAATGAAAACCTACGTCCATGCAGAACACCCACTGGGCGAGGCCGTTCGCAGCAGCGTGAGTCACGAGAGTCAGACACCAGAACCACCCAAAGGCGCAACCGGCAACGAGGAGAGAAAATGTGGCCTGACAACGGGTGCTTGCTGAAAGGCACGAAGTCCTGAAACAGGCAGCTACACAAGGAACCCTTTCCTGGGCTGTCCGCCCCCGAGGCATCTCTGCGCCCCACTGGGAGAAGAGAAGTCCTGGGCCACACACTAAATACACAAACACTAATGAAAACTGATGAGCAAAGAGAAGGTTGTAGGTAAATTTATGATTTTGTGTTGGGCCGTGGGCCGGGCACCCCTGACCAGGTGTTACGTTACGTGAACGGAGCAGGACCAGGGCCGATGTGGTGGGACGCCAAGTCCGTGAAGAGCCCAGGACAAACGGATCAGGAAAGAAATAGACCAGCGGTTGGCCAGGTGGGAGAGAGGGAACAGGAAATTACCACTAACAGAAATAGGGGCCCTTTCTAGGGCACTGATTTGTCTAAAATTAGAATGCAGTGACAGATGTGCCGCTCTATGGATGCATTAAAACCACTGAGGTGCACAGTTTAAGTGGGTGAATTTTAGGATATGAAAAATAGATGTAAAAAAAGTATAAAGTTAAAAATATAAATTATATGTCCTCATGAAAATGAAAGATGCAGATGAAGAAACCGTGCACGCTTTTTAAATGTGAAGTTGCCTCCTTTTCATGCGCAGACAACTGAAATCTTAGATGGTGGGCTGGGGACGCCAGCCCCCGCAGCCAGTCCCCTGGGAACCGGGGGCACCCTCTGGTGGTCCGTCTGCTGGTACCCTGGGCCCACGTTCTCGGTCCCACTCAGAGTCGCCCCTGCCCCAGCAATCTAAAGACGCCTGTGCGAGCTTGCCCTCCCCGCCGCGTGCACTCACTTGCGTTCTGCACCCGAGCCCCAGCTCCATTACAGTCCACGTCAGGAGCTTGCCCTGCCGGCTCCGACCACGTGGCACTGTTCCGTGTCCCGTGCCCTCCTCCTGGGCCGCCCGGCACACTCAAGCACACCGTGTGTCCCGCTTTCCCCTCCCAGCCCTGCCACTCGAGTCCCGCCTGCGGGTGTGGCCTGTCTCAGGCCGGGGCTGTGGCGATCCGTGGCGGCCCATGTGCAGGGTGCAGGAGCTGGGCGTGGGAGGGAGGTGCTGGCCCGTCTGACAGGGCAGCCGGGGACAGAGATGTCTCCACCTGAAGCCATTCAGACAGCCCTGGTACACGTGCCCAGATACAGGTCCCCACTATGGGCAGAAGGATGCTGCAAGAAGGGACAAATGCTGCAAACGGAGGGGCAGGACCCAAACTGTGACCTGGGTCACAACCTCTCTAAGAATGTCAGTCTTTTCCACAGTGAGTAAAGTCTGCTTCTGTCCCTCCTCCCCTGAACTACACACCAAAGCAACAGACCAAGCTTGATCCAAAATAAGCCTGAAACTTAAGGAAAAGCAAAACAATACTTGCCTTACAACATCATCTGAGAGGTAAATAATTAGCTTCACATGTACTGTTATAAATTTCCACGGAACCCCAAAAGATTGCCTCTAAAAACAAGGAATTAAGTCCTCGGATGATAATGGATCTTTTACTGTCTTTATTTTTATATTGATTTCAGAATAATTGTTTATTGTGAGAATGGTTAAATGTTTAGCTATCTGAATTTCCATCTGATGTTAATTTAACTTATTACTAGGAGTTAAATCAAGTACACCCCAGGCAGTTTTACAGGAGCTTCCAATACGCCGTTTATTACGTTTGCGCCTTAACTCGAGGGTGCCACACAGACCTCATTCTCCCTATTGTTCTGGAAGGAAGACAGGCCAGGGGAAAGACAAGATTTTCCCCCTCGAGTCGTCCGTCTGTTGTGTTGGCCATCTGTCTGTGAGGAAAGAGCAAACAACACTGATACGTAGGTAGAGCAAGTGAGTCGGTACAAGCGTCTCTCAAACCTGTGATCGATACGCTCACGTTTTTAGCACTGTTTTCAGTCATAAATATCTTTCCTCTAAAAAAAATAATAATTTTCCTTGCAGCCAACAGTCCCTGTAGTCGATAAGCAACCGGCGGAGTGGTCGTAATGGGTTGGTGGGTCGGGGCGTGTGCGGGGGTCCCTGGTCCACTCATGCCAGGGACACCAGGGTGCCTCAGCTTCCGAGAGCCTCATCTGGGGACAGAGAGCTGCCAGGAGAGTCTCTGCACCACCAGCAGCAATGACAGAGATGCTTATTCTGCAGTGTGACTTCACGTATGTTCACAATTTATTTCACATCTAGTTTTCTCCTGAGCTCCACCAACAAATTTTTAAAAATTTTTAAAAAGATTGGCTATCTCCTAGAAAGATGCGTGACATCCATTTAAAAGTTAAAATCTTCTAGACGTGGAGCAGAGGTTGCACAGAAAAGGAATATTTACAAAGCACACAATTAAATGTCCTAAAAAGTAAATGTTAGCAAAATAGATGCAGGTAAGAACCTTATTTATAGTGTGACCTATTAGATACCTGCCAACCCCCCATCAAAAGAGGAGAGCAGACGCCCTTTGTTCCGTGTTAACGGGAATGAGACACGAGAGGGGTAGTCCCGAGCTAATTCACTGTCCCTGAGCTGTCCTGAGCTCAGCCCCACCTGTGCATGGGGAGGCACCTGGCCTGTGCTCAGCAGGAGGCCGGAAGCCACCTGCCCGCCCCTATCCTCATCATCCTGTAACAGCAAAGCTCTAATGTGAAAGGCAAGGAGGGACCTCTGGCCAGGATGGGGGTGGAATTTAGGGTTAGAACCCAGCTCTGTCTGCAGATAATTATTACAAATAAAAGTGTTAATGTCTCTTTTACCCCAAACAATGACTTATGTGTATATATATATTCAAAATAATTAAATCCTGTTAGTGAAACATGACACAAAGTCATACGTATCAAAATACTAATCAATATCGTTAGCAAAAATTTTCTAAAATTTCTCAGAAAATGATCAATTAGAACCCATCTTCAGAAATGGAGTTGTTATCAGCTTAAAATAGACTATTACAAATACAAGAAGAGAAAGAGAAAGGAATCTAAGTACACCAGGAAAGAGTGTCATCAAACCTCAGAAAGGGCAAGAAAGGGGAAAAAACAAAATAATTTTTTTAAAAAGGCCAGAAAAAAATTCAAATGGCAACAGTAAGTCTATAGCTATCAATGATTACTTTAAATGTAAATAGACTAAATTCTCCAATCAAAAGATACAGAATTGCTGAATGGATTTAAAAAAAAAAAGAAACCAAGAACTAACTACACGTTACCTTCCAGAGACTCACTTCGGCTTTAACTGCACAGAAAGACTGGGAGTGAGGGGATTAGGAAAGGTACCCCACGCAAATGAAAAGGAAAAGAAGGGGGGTGGGAAGCTATGCTTACATCAAACGGAACAGACCTCAAGCCAAGGTCTACACTGGGAGACAAAGAATGTCATTATATGATAATAAAGGAGTCAATTCATCAAGATGATAAAACATTTGTAAATATTTATGCACCCCGCCTAGAAGAATCCATATATGGAAAGCAAATATCAACAGATGTGGGGGAGGAAACAGACAGCAGCACAGTGACAGCAGGGGACGTCACTGTTGCCAGTGGAGAGGTCCTCCGGACCAGGAGGGGGTGGGGAAGAAGCCACCACAGGACTGACACCACATGTTAGACTCGACGGACCTGCAGACAGACACGGAATGTCCTTGTCACGCGCACTGGGGCAACCTCCAGGAGAGATTACCTGCTGGGCGGCAGTCAAGTCTCAGCCAGAGTGAGACGTCAAATCACACCCAGCACCTTTTAAAGTGATGATGGTACAACCTAAAAATCGGCCACAGGAAGGACACTGGAAATTTCACAGGTGTGTGGAGAGTAAATGACATGCTATAAACCACTAGTGGGTCAACAAAGGAATCAGAAGAGAAATTTTTTAAAAATCTTGAAACAAATGGAAATGGGAATACAACAGACCAAAGCTTACTGGATACAGTGAAGGCAGTTTTAAGAAGGAAGTTTATAGCAATAAATGCTTATATTAGGGGAAAAAAAGAAAGATCTCATACGACATCTTTATACCTGAAGGGAGTAGAAAAAAAGAACTAAGCCAAAAAGTTAATATGAGAAAGGAAATAAAGATCGGAGCAGAAATAAATGAAATAGAGATTGAAAAAAACAATAGAGAAGATAAAACTAAGAGCTGGTTTTTTCAAAAGATACAGGCAAACATTCAGCCAGACTAACCAAGGAAAAAAAAATAAAAGATACAAAATGATAAATGGAGACGAAATATTACAACTGATACCACAGAACTGCAAATGATCCTAAGAGACTACTATAAACAATTGTATGACAAACTGGACCAACCCAGGAGAAATGGATCCGTTCCTAGAAACATGTACCCTGCCTGGACTGAGTCATCAAGAAAGAGAAAATCAGGACCGACCAATCACTAATGAGAAGACTGTATCAGTGATCAAAAACCTCCTGACAAGCAAAGGTCCAGGACCAGGTGGCGTCACTGGTGAATTCTGCCACCTATTTAAAGAGCTGGCACCAACCCTCAAACTTTCCCAACGAGCTGAGGGGGAGGAACGCTTTGGACTGTTTTATGAGGCCGGCACCCCCTCGCTCACTATGAAAGCGAGACAGGGCCTGTCCCCTATGAACACACCGGGAACAATCTGCCACAAAACATTAGCAACCTGAATTCAACAATTAGTCAAAGGACCGTGCCCCGTGATCGAGGGGGATTTGCCTCAGGGATGTTTAGCATCTGCAAATCAATGTTGATACCCTGCTCAAATGTTCTCTACAAAAGAAAAGTAAATATGGGAGCTGAAAGATGTGTTCATTAACTCGATGGGGGACCCTTTCAAAATGTGCATCAGGTTTTCACACTGGACAGTTTAAAAGCCTTACACCTTTAGCGACTGTCCCTCGATACAGCCAGGAAGGACACGGAGACCTGTGAACAAGCAACCTCCCCAAAGTGGAAAGGGTTGCTCAGCCTGGACCACGCCTCAGGTCAGCTGTTTCCCCGAAAACTTCTTGTGATTCTACGTGGAAAAAAAAGTGTGTATTTACTTAGTGTTTTAAAGGGGTATTTTTCCAAACAGTTCAAGAAGCTACAGGCGGCGCTCGTACCACTTGCTGGAAGCGCAGTCCACGACAGTCTCTGGGTGAAGACAAAGGCTGTGCCTGAGCAGCAGTGTTGCCTGTGGCAGGCGAGTGACAGATTCCACCGGGACCTCTAATGTTAGGGAGGCTTTACAGTCACCTGTCCTTCGTCACCTGTGAGGGTGGTTCTGGGACCTGACGGACACCCAAGCCCGGAAATGCTCATGACCCTCACATAAAACTGCAACAGAACAGCGTGCACAGCTGACCCTCTGCCTGCACGGACTCGCAACCACAGATGGGGACCTGCAGGCACGGAGGGCGACGTGTTAACTTGTTGGTGTCAGGGGACATGTCGTCCTTGATTTCCCACTGGAAACCGAGACTAGGATGGGTCAGGTCCCTTTGCTCCCTTTAAGATGACTTAGAATTACGTAATTACATGAAAATCCAACTAGCAAAATTATAGCACCATTCGTTTAGCATCCGAGAAAAACAATCTAATGGTCTTAGAATTCTTATAACAAATATTAAATAAGCTGTATTTTTATGCTCTCCTTTAGAAAAAATACACATTTGATATTGCCAAAAAATATGAACAAGGATTGGATAACCTACAGAAGTCAGCAAGCAGTGTTTTTTTCCTTCTTTGTAAAAATGTGTATACACAAAGAGCTGAGCAACTTAAAAAATACTGAGAAGAATTTGGATGGCAATAAAGTTGAGTTCCAACCAAACACCTTAGAAAAATAAAATACATTTCAAATAAACCATAATGAAAATGTAAATGCCAAAAGATATATAACATAAGCATAGATGCCTACAAAAAATTAAGGTAAATAAAGCTTCTGTCAGTATTCCATGATACTCAGGCGCCACAGAAAAGATTTTAAAACTCTGACAATTTTACCAGCATTTTTAGTTAATAGTTTTGACAAGTGCACTGAGATAAGGGACGCCGTTATCATCAAGAAGACAGCGGGGAGGGTCTATCAGAACTGCCTGCGCTATCTTTGAAGCTAGTCTGTAAATTTAAAATTACTCCAAAATAAAATGACTACATACACATTTTCCTTTAAAAAAACACCCAACAACTTCCATGGACAAAATCAAAATAGAAATGACAATCTTTAATATGCAAAAAGTTCTTACAAATAAATAAGAAAAGAGATACCAATAAAAAAATAAGCATGCATTTCAACTAAAGAGTCACAAATGATCAATAAATATAAGGGAGGATGTTCAGCATCAATTACAATACAAAAAGTTAAAATAATGAGGATAATTTGAAAACATCTAAATTTTTTATTCTACTCAAAATTTATTCTACAGAGCTGCACAAGTATACGCAGATATCCGTATAAAAATATTCACAATTAATAATTAATGTTACACGAAAAAGCTCCAAACCACACAAGGACCAAAAGGAAAAAAATAACAACTCAGAGAGAATCTGAACATATATTAATGCGATATATTAACAGGGGATTGTTTAAGACGAGGGAAATGTTGGCTCGTCATTCAGACGCGGCACACGCACACTAAAACACGAGGTGCCCCCGAAAGAAAAACGCAGCCGCCTCGGTCACGCTCTGCAACAACCGCTGGATGGCACGGTCCCCGCCGCCAACTGTCGGTTCACTGGCAACTGGGTTTCGAGACATTTTTCCACGCCAACGCAAACAACTTAATATGCACGCTAAACTCAAAGGACTTCGGAGTTACTCTGTCCCCATCCATCAGCACCTGTGTGCAGCAAGTTCCCAGCCTGCTCAGGCACCGCCCTTCACTGTACATTCCGAGAACCTGGAGAGCAACAGGAGGCGCCCGAGGAGGAAGGTGCCGGAGCTGCCAGCCGCCCCGGAGACACCGAGTTCCTCTAAGCAAGGCTGCTGCGGGAGGACGATTTTGACTGACGTGGCTCATTAAATTTAAACTGAGGTTTTTGTACACCAACTCATTTAAGTTAATCTCTTTGAATTATATCTTTTTTGAAAAATAACCTTAACATGTTAATCAAAGGCTTGAAGGCAGTGTCAGAACACACAGTAATTACAGAATTACAGGTTTCCCGTAACAAAGTTTCACGGAAGTTGTGTGTTCATCTTAGAATTAAGTACTTGGACCCCTGGCATAATTTGATCTTAACAAATCCCAGATAAGAATTTGACTGGAAGCTAAATGAATGCCCTTTATTTAAAACTCCCACACCTGCACCACTCAGAGGAAAAGCCACGACAACGCTGAGGCGGGAAGCGCGGTCCGGACAGGCCCGTCAGTCCCAGGCGCACTTGCCGTGGCAAGACGGGGGCTTAATTAAAGCCGGCCAGGGTCAGTAACGCTCATACGCAACACGGTCCCACCGAACGTCACTCGGGTGCAAGCAATTAAAATGCACGGTGGGCTGTTCAATGGGAAACTCCCGCGCCCGGGCCTGCCGTCCCACCCAAGGCTCTTGCATGCATTAAGAGGTTAATTTCCAGTTTGCTCGGATGCACGCCTGTAAGAGCAATATTTATATCAGATATTCATAGCTCACCTAGATGATTGATATCAATTTCTCTTCATAATATGACCAGCAAATAAAGCACACGGCAGCTCTAATATATAAAGAAATAGCATGTGACAAGGTTCCCTAAAACACTTCTGCCTGGACCTCACACGCTAAATTGCTTTTGCTGGCCCCGTCCACCTCTCAGCATGGTTGACAGACAAATTGATCGAAACATTGGAAAATAATATGCTTGCAAAATTTCTCTGGGTGAGTTTTCAGTCTTTTGAATTTTTCATACAAGAACAAAATGAAAGATTGCCTCCTTGATTTTCCCTCCATTATGCGGCCCATCTCGTGTTCTACAGGAGCGGACAATACTTCAAACAGCAGCGGCGCGTTGTAAACAGAATGGGGAACATTTGTCATAAAGCGCCCAGGCCGCGTGAAGTTGGGCGCCTGGGTAGCCGGCCGCCCTGCCCTGCAGACCGCATTGCTCGCTGATAATGAATTCATACATTTGAAGTTGCCCGAGGGCCTCTCATTAGACTTTGGGGTGTTTATTACAGGAAATACTGCCGGTATCATTTAAGAAGTAAGAAGGGTGGGAGATTTGATTAGAAATGTTGACAGTTGAGGTGTGTAAAGAACGCCACTCACTCACATTTTCCCACTGCACTACCAGGACCCTTCATTTTTCATGACGTCCCGGAAGCCCTCTCGGACCTGCGGCCGGGAGGCCTGGGGGGGCCCGGGGGGGGGGCCCGGCGGGAGGGGGGCACCTTCCGCAGAGCGCACTGCGCACGCGCGCCGCCCGCCGGCGTTTCCCCGCCCCCGCGACACCCGGGCGCGCGACGCCGCGTCCCAGGCCCACGGGCGGCGGCCGCGGGACACGCTCCTCACGCCCCTCACGCCCGGCGCCGCGCGGGCTCCTGGAGTTCTCAAATTAATGTCCGTCGTGTTACTGGGCAGGCAGAGCCCTCATACATTTAAATTTACACCTCATGAAAATTCTTATTAACTAAATTTTCCCCTCAATACTTGCAGGTCAAGAATCGATGAATAGTCAATTTTTTTCAGTCAAAATTAAACAAATCATAAAAAATGGCATAATTTCCAGCATTGCAGATTAGATTTAGTGGGTAATATCTGCCAGATATGAAAAACAGAACTCATTACGTTGCACTAAAATAATTTTCACCGCAGTATTTTTATTCACTTCATCAGCTTCGCCAGTTGTGATCAGTTCGTGACCGTATTTCACAAAATAACTCGGTTTGCAGACAGACTCCGCAGGCCCCGGTCCTGCGGGGCCCGCGCGCGAGGCCGCCCCGGCCGGAGACGCCGGCTCGGCTCGGCCCGGGCGCCCGGCGCCCTCGCACGGCACCGCGGCGGGCCGCCGCCAGGCTGCACCCCCCGCCCCGCCCCGCCCCGGAGGCGCCTGACCGGAGCCCCGGGGGCAGGAGACCGGCCACCCCACCAGCAGCAACCACGGAAACACGGGTCGGGTCGGGCGGGTTTCTTTGTCCAAACAAAAATCTGACTTAAGAATACAAAGGAACATAATGCCCTTTGTTCCTACTAAAAACCTTCGACTTCGCACTAGTTGGACTCCGGCTTCGTTAGTAGTGACAGGAAGACCAATGGCGACACTCAAAGCAAGCACAGTCACTGGGGGCCGCAGCGGAGGCTGGTGTGCGGGGGCAGGAGGAGGGCGGCGCAGCCTGGGGGCCAGAAATGGAAGTGCCCCGCCCCGCCGCGGCCCCTCACAGGCAGGCGATGCGTCTCAGCTCCGCCGCAGAGGTGTCAGCGCTCACGGGGAGCGAGCGAGGGAGCGAGCAGCGCCCGGCAGGCCAGGGACGAAGGACACACTCTTGACAGCGTCGCTCTCGTGACCCAAAGGGAAAAAGCAAGCAAACCCTGTGTGAGCGCCTTAGAGCCTGCGTGCACGCGCGGGAGGGGCCGCTCCGGGCACGGAGAGCAGGCGCCGCTGGGCGCTGGCCGGCCTACGGCCGCCCTGCCCGGTGCCGAGCTCCTCGCCACACTTTCCTTCGGGCCCCACTGAAGGTTCTTGTGAGGCACTCTCAGTCCGTCCTGTCTCACGGGGCTAAGCAGGGGTGATGGCAGAGTGGTCGGCACCTTGTTGTCCAAGCCAGGTCCCGAAAAGACAACAGAGGTGAGGCTCATGGGCACCCGCAGGGCAGCGGAGGGACGGCCCTCGGACTTAGGGAAACGCACGGAAGACTGGCCTTTCGCTCGGACAAGTGCGGCAGTTCTAGCATAAACCCTGGGGAGGGGCTGCTGACTCAGGGCAAACCCGCGTTGGGCCCTCCTTGAGTCACGCACAGCCCAACACCAAATAGGGTGCACGCTATGACTGTCATCGCTACTACTGCCACCGCGACTGTCCCCACACGCAGGGCCAGGGGGCTTCCGGGCTCACGGTCCACGAGAACAGGATGGCGCCCAAGGCAGTAGCGGTGATGACGGGGCCCAAAGGCCACGTGTGAGGTGTGACCTGTAAAATGTGGATGGTACCTACTGATGCAAGAGATGGCAGACGTGCTGAAAGCCCGGACTCAAGGACGTACTCTGACCGACAGAACACGAAGAGCCTGCACGCAGCCGCTGCGGCTCCGGAGTCGTGGCAGGAGGTGGCCCCTGGTGACTTCTGTCGGGAGGCGGATGACCGCGAGGGCAGGGGAAGGGAGCCAGGAGCCGGCCAGTGCCATCTCGTTCCCAAACCGCAGGCCTCTGCAGGCCCCAGGGAGCCGCCGCTGGAGCTGCTCGACCAGGGCAGCTCCCCGGGCTCTCCTGATCCCTGGGGACTTTTAAAATGACTTAAAAAAAAAAAAGTCCAAAAATGGGTCATCAATGGCAAATTTCTAGAATTTCTCCCAAAGCATCTCAGACAGCCTACAGTTTCTTGTTTCTTTAACTATCATATAATTACGCTTTTTAACCTGGAGTGGAGTACAGTGCAAGTTCTTTGGTGGATTCTTTGAAAATGTCCGATTCTCTCAAATCCCAGGGCATCTGTCCCCGTGCAGGGCTCCTTGAGACCTCAAATCCCGGGCCACCTGTCCTGTGCAGGACTCCAAGTGAGACCTCCCAACAAGGAGGAAGGCCAAGACAAAGAGGCCCACGGCCCTGTGATGCGACTATTGTCCTGCTTTGGAAACGTATTCCTGTCAGGACAGCACCGAAGTGATGCTTCAAACCTCGGGACTAACATTACAATCAGAGTCATTAAGGAAAAAACCAACCAACCAACCAACAACCTGAAGTGCATGCAAGAAACCTGGAGGACGCAGTGCCGAGTCTCGCCTCCGACGGGACCAACTCGAGTTCAAAACCTAGAAAGAACAGTGAGCCGAGGGCCCCAGGCAGCTGGTGCTGCCCCGCACCCAGGCAGCCTGCCGCGGCTTCACATTTGCAAGGAAGCTATTGCTCCGAACCGTTTGTTTTGTTTTAATGCGCCTTAAACTGCACACTGCTTAATATCCCGGAAAAGCTACAACACAGCGCGGCAGCGTTCCTAAGTTAGGAGGGACAAATCCAAGAAAACCTCTACAATTGGGCTTCCATATCTCTGAATTGGTATTTCAATGACAGATGTTCGTTGCGGCAAAAACCTCTGTCAGAACAAAATTAGGTGATCTATCATTTTAAGATATGGTCTTCATATACTGTTTACTCGAAGATATCACTTGCCTCAAGCCAATTTTGACCAAGAACATTTTGTGATATGGAAGTGATTTGTATATCATCATTTTTGTGATAAATGTAGCTCTTGAACACAAAATAACCCACATTCCACAGTATTACCGTTCAAACTCCTGCGCCAGTAAATCTGCACGAGTGCTTTTATTACTGCGAAGATGCTGGGCCCGGACTCCAGCGGGGTTTTCCCTTGAAGGGCTGCCACTTGCCTGCCTTCGGACTAGGGAGAGGGTTTCTAACCTGTGTTTGGGGCACCCTAAGCCCACCCCCTCCTGGGGTTTCAGAACCTCCTCAGAGACAAGACGCTCGCCTGAGCGCTCTGAGATGGTGGGGATGCCCAGGGGCTCTTACCGAGCCCCCGCAGCTCACTGGCAGGCACGCGCTGGGCTGAACAAAGCCATTAGCTACTCAGAGACCCCCTCCTCCCCGGCCTGCAATGGCACATGGGCTGGGGGCGGGGCGATGGCTAGGAGCGGTCACTCTTCTGGAAGCAGCAGACAATGAACCCCAAGGTGGCCAGGAAACACAGAGGTGACAGGCCTGCAGGCCAAACACAGGCTGGACAAGGGACGGGAGACAGCCTGGGGGGGGGGGGGGGGGGGGGAGGCTGGAGGGTCAAGGTTGGTGGTGGCTGAAGCTCACTGGAAGGCGTCCGGTTCCGGTGAACAGGGAGAATAAAGAGCCCGCTTACCCCTTTCCCCGGATTCTCACCCTGTGACGCCCATGGCACGGGCTGCCCACACGGGGCCAAGGGCCCCTGACACGGACGTGGGCAGAGTGCACGTGGCTGCAGCATTCGAACAGTTCCCCAACACCCACGTACTGATCACCGACGATGCCTGACTGCTGAACCTGCCACCCAGGCGGGTGGCCCTGGAACATGGAACCCTGCCACAGCCCCTGCAGGACGTCAGTGCCGGTCCTCAGCCCCCAGACCCCAGCGGCCCCTGCTGGCCTGTGCCCACCACCCTGAACTGGCTGGAGGGTGAGAACGCAGGGAGCCGGAGGCTTTCCGAGCCTTCTGTGCTCAGTCCTTCAATCGTCTCAAACGTGCCCTCCGTGCGTGCACACGAACACACTAGGGATTCCCAACTGTCCGGCTCCCGCACTGGCTCACGTCGGGGCCCAAGTTTGGAGGGCGAGCAGACACTCGCATGAACTGCAAGCTTGTCGCCTGCGCGCGCCTCACCCCGTGGGGAACGCGGGGCTGGGGGGAGAGCAGGGCAGACCTCTGCGTGGCACGACCCACGGCTGGCCAGGCCGCATGTGCGAGCAAAGGCCCCGGGGCCTTCCTGGAGGTCCTCCCAGGGCATCAGGCGCTCAGGGAGGCAGCGAGGAAAGCACTTCCGAAAGGACCCCGGGTAAACCACGGTGAGCAGGGAGAACACGCTGCGCGAATCAGAGGACAGCCCGGAGCAGGCGGAGGTGACGGATGGCGGTGATGGACAGTGGCCACGAGGAGAAGGGCAAAGCAAGGCAAGAAGGCAGGCATGAGCGGTGCTGGACAGAGGAGCCCGTGGTGCTGGACAGAGGAGCCCGGGGGAGGAGCGTCCGGAGGGACGAAGGGATGGAGGGATGGAGGGACGGAGGGCGCAGGACAGGCCCCGCAGGCTCAGGTGGAAGGATGACCCCACGTGGGCGAGCAGCTGCCGCGTCACCGCCCCCGATCCCCAAAGCAGCTTAAAACCACAGCCGCGCATCAGCTCCATCCCCCGCGCCGGGCGACCTGAGCCAGGCAGCCCGGACGCCCCTGCTGGAGTCTCTCGTGCGGCTGCAGGAGGCCAGCAAGTCAAAGCCGCTGAGGCGACGGCCGAAGAGGACTCACCCGCGTGTCTGGCCGCCGGGGCTGGTGAGCCTGTCCCCATGGCCTCTCATCCCCCGGCAGGCTGGCTCGGCTTCATCGTGACAGCTTCAGGGTCCCAAGAAGGTCCGGGCAGATGCTGCCACGCGCCCTGAAGCCGAGGTTCCACCCCTGCCCCCAGAACATCCTACCCACACTGCACTGGTCAAGCCTCCGCCAGCTTGGGCTCTCGGGGGCCAGGCCATGCGGCTCTGGAGGGACGTGCACAGAGAATACACAACGTGGCTCCCCGTCCCCCTACCGTCTGCTCACAGTTGCCCTTGGGTGCATCTGGGCCCTGAATTTTGGGAGGTGCCCACCCTGAAGACAGTGTCCCCTAGCCTACACTGCTTGTACAATCCACGTGGTTTTCCACACGTTTCACGAACCACGAGAGCACGTCTCCCCTGGGTGCTTAGGGCTTTGGTTCATGCTGTGCGGAGGGTGCCACACGACCAGCCCCCGGCAGAACGCCCCGGGTGCCGAGTCCCTAACAGGCTTGCCTGGCAGACAGCACTGCGCGCCGGCCGCCACAGTCCCCTGCCGCAGCCCCGTGGCTGCACCGCAAGGGCCTCCTGAACGTGCACCCGTGTCCCCAGACTCAGCCCGAGCGCCCCTCCCTCCTCGGTTTTGTGTCTTTCCCTGGGACAAGTCGCAGGTGTGGGCACAACCCTAAGCCGAGCCCTGGAGGGGACCCCGGCACGGAGGGGAGGCAGACCACACTGCAGAGGCTGCGTGAAAACGCAGGGTGACCATAGCCATCTATGTGGCACCCACCCCAGGCCCCGGGCGAGGGGCGCCGCCAGGGCTGCTCCAACAGGGGCCACCCGGAGAGACAGAAAAGGGGGACAGATGGAGTGGGCACGACCACTGTAGTGTGGCAGCCACTCCCATGGCAGAGCCCACGAAGCCAGGCACCCTCCTCCACCAGAGGCCCACTGGAGCGGCAGTGCAGGGTGCGGAGCCACAGCTCTGAGCACGCGCGCCCTTCGGGACCCGGGAGGGGGCAGTCAGAGCTGCTCCCGGCCCTCCTCCAGGGCCCCCTTGGCCGGCAGGCCTTTCCTTTCCCTCCTGTTCCCAGCGCCCAGACAGCCAAACGGGGTGGTGGCCTCCAAGACTGCAGCACCCGCGCCTCCGTGAGGGCGGGCAGAGCGGCGCAGAGCGGCAGAGCCTGGGGACTGCGCTGGAACCCCCAGCCCCGAGAGCTAACCCACGGGGCAACCTGGCTTCAGACAGGAGCAGGCCGGGCTGAGGGCCAATGGCTGCATCTTTGGGGTCCTGAGAGCAGTGGGGCTGTAGAGGGGGCAGAGCCGGCCCCCGAAGGGTCTGCGAAACATCATCTGTGACGGAACTCAGACCGCAGTCCAGCCTATCTGGGACACAGGCTGGGGGCCCCTCTCAGGCAGGGTCTCCCCAGCCTCAGCACACCTGGGCCCAGACCCTCGCGGAAGGGTGCCGGGGGCCTCGCCGTCTTCTGGACCTTGGCGTGCACACACCACGCCACACACCAACTCCCTCAGCAGCGCCCAGTCATCACACCAGGGTCTCACATAGAGCCACAAAGCCCGGGGACGAGCATGTGCGAGGGTCCTCTCCACGCCGCGGCGAGGTGTGCTCAGGGCGGTGACACGGGGGCCCAGGCCGATCAGCTGAGGATTTATGTCACACTGTACGTGTGACGTCTGACGCAGGTGCACACTACATGTCGTGTAATTAGGAATACGTGTACCATGTCCAAAGGATGACAAATCAGAGTTGAGCACAGCAACTTCATTCAATATCTTACACTCACATTCCGTACGACTTTCTCTCAGTCCAATGATGGGGACAGTGAGACCCACAGGAGCATGTCTGTCATCCACCAAGATGCACTGCGGCGCCGATCGGGGGCTGTGAGGTCCGCATGCTGGCCTCGCGTGTTCTCACTCAGCCACCACACGTTATTCATGGTGACCCTTTCTTGGCCTTGGAGGTCAGTTCAGGGGGCAGGTGGTGTCTTTCAGGGGTCTTTTTTTACTGTCTTCTTCTACCTGTCGGTAGCTCAAGGTACCGGTAACTCTTTAAATTCCACATACTGGTGGTCGCATGGCCTCATCTCCACACCAGGCCCACCAGAACCTCACCTGCGGGGGCCAGGCTTCCGGCTGCCCGCCTGCCCACCCAGTGCCACCCCTGCTCTTTTTAACAGACACCAACCTTTCTGGGAGCTGCCTTCACCGTGGTCGGGGGTGGGATGTGACGTGTCGCCTCATCAAGCCAGTCCTCCCTTTATGAACGTTCTCACCTGCGGGGGAGCGCAGGGCAGCCCTCCCAGGCTGCTGTGGGGCGCCCCCTGGCACCGAGCTGGAGGACGAGACCCGAGGGGGTGGGCGCAGGGCAGGCTGGGCACAAACTGTGAGCACTTGGAGAGGCAGTGGGGAAAAGAAGGTGGAGGAGATGCAGAGGGGAAGCGGGGGACGCGGGGTGGAGCCCGCTCCCCCACGGCCGCCTGTGTGTTTGCTGCAAGGCCTTCCCGGGCCCCCGGCTGCCTCCAGCAAACTCAGCCCTATAACCAGCCCGAACCCGCCCAGCCCTCCCAGTTGCTGCTTCCAGCCTTCTCCTGATGTAGAGGGCGACGGGCGCAGCCAGGCTGGACAAAGGGTCAGCATTTCACCTTCCACGGGACACACCGCACACAGTAGTGGCGGGGAAGCCCTCGACTACGGGGCGTTTGAACCGCTGAGGCCGTCTGTGCTCAACAGGCAAAGACACTCACCCTAACCATCACACCGCGCCCGCAGCTCCAGGAGGGGCTTGGGGATCAGAGGTGCCGTCTGCACAGAGTAATTGTAAGGTTAAGTGTGCGTAACTACTGCAGTGCTCCAAACATGAGCGCCCCACGGGTGACGACGGACCCTCCGGCAAGCAGCACGGCCCGCCCTCTGAACCTGCCTGCAGGCTGGGAGGGGAGGGCTGGACTAGAGTGTCCAGTCCTTCTAATTAAAAAGAAGTCACCACAACGAAGTTTCTGATGTGAAAACGGCCTCCTGTAATAGCAAAGAAATTTAAACCTACACAGGAGATGAACTCTGACAGAGGACGCAGGTGCAGGGGACAGAGCCATGACATCCGAGGGAGCCACAGGGGTGCTGCCTCAGTGCCAACGGGGTCCCACTGCAGCCCAGGGCCCGCCGGCCCCGCACCCCGAACTCCGCCGGAAATGCGGACCCTGCGCAGCATGGCGACATTCAGACACCCGCGGAGGGACAGCTGAGGACCTGACTGACTGTGCAGCTTTAGCGGAGCGCATCTGGGTTCTTGCGTGCCCCCCACACCACCAAATTATGTATTTTGGTATTAACTTCATTTTAGCGAAGTGACCTAGAAGAGGTTGTATGCCTTGCTCGAGGTCACAAGCTGGTAAGTGGCAGGGTCGGGGCTGCCTCGGCCCAGCTTGTCAGCCTCACCATCCATTGTTACCCTAAGCCCAGCCAGAGTCACCGTCACCAGGCGGGGTTCACACAGCAAACCTGACCCCACTGACACCTGCCTCCCCTGATCCACCGTTGGGGGGAGGGCACTCTAAGGCCCTCAGTAGATGCCTAAAACCGTGGATAATACTAAACCCTAGAAATACTGTTTTTTCCTACACATACACAAACACGAAGCTTAATTTATGGACTAGTCACAGTGAGACATTAAGAGTAATTATAAAATAGGACAACTGTAACATTGTGCTGCAAGAAAAGTTACGAGAATGGGGCCACCGCCTCGCTCTCAAAATATCTGACTGCCCCACACGAGCCCGGCTCGTGGCAACGGGAGGTGCGAGGAAGGCGGCGAATGGATGGCAGAGGTGGTTTTGGACAGCGGTGGGCATGGGTATCTGAAGATGGTTATCATGAAGAAGAGCGAGGCCGCAGATCGGGGCGGGGGCTCTGTAACAAGGAAGCCATGCGTGTGTTCCCGCCGTCAGAGAGGAAAAGCTAACGCCAGCTTCCGGGCCCAGGAAGAACTGCTTTCAAGGTTAAGAATTTTACGTCTGTCACAAAAATGCCCATCACATTTAATGCAGTTATTCCAGGAACTTCTCTTTGCTCAGTGTCCTCTGATAACATTCCCCACCTCACTGTCCACGGAACATCAGGGCTGCGGTTCCCCTCATTAACTACTGGGGAAAAGCCAAAAACGAGCGTGGGGCAGAGGAGGTCAAGCAGGGCTGCAGTGGCTTTGTCAAACATTGTCACATGGAATTTTTTAAAAACGCTGTACTGAGACCATTGTACGGTGTTTCAGACGTCAGCTATAAAGTTCAGAGGGGAATGGTGACAGAGTGTGTGAAGGATTTTGGTCATGAATGGTATATAACCTTTTACAACAAGTCTTGCTCCAGTAATAAAACGCTTTATGCACCCACCATTCCGAGTCCGAATGGAGCCCAGTGCGGCTCCGCGTGTCTGCCGGCCGCGTCTCTGCATGTTAAGCTGCTCCGAGAAGACTCGGACGCTCTCGGTTTTGTTGGAGGGTCCCTATTACACAGCTCATTGCAAGTGTCCCTAACTCTTAGACAACTCTTGGCTGACAACGTGGAGCTGACGACGTGGCTAATGAAGTATAAAGCTTCAACAACAAATCATTTACAAGTCTGGGGTGCTGCATTTCTAATGGAGGAAATTTTTAATCATAAGCAAATGTAATCATTTATGTTAAGCAACCCATGGACCTGGTCAATGTAGCACAAACAGCCATTAAGCAAAAATTATGACAATCAGAAAACAATTGTAACATTGCAGACGTAGCAGTTTACGCTGGTTGTAGAACCTAATAAACTCTGTCTTGGGAAGAGTGAACGGCACTCCCCATGTGCACCCATCTTTGGCTCACGGTGGACACTGTGTCCTCCCAGGCAATCGGGGTGTCTGCCGACAGACAGGGCACCTTCTTAACACCCGCATTTACAGAGCTCTGGCCATGCACGACTTTGGCAAATGGCTGGAGTTTTGAGCTTCTGAACCCACAGAAGCAAGCGTGACCACCCCCCAGGGTGAGCAGAGAGCAGGTGGTGACCAAGCACCTCTTGCCCCCGTCACTCGGGGCCAACGCCACAGGGTGGGCCCTGATGGGTGGAGCAGACCCCGGGGCCACACAGCCAGGGGTATCGAGGTCCCTTGCAACCCCCTCTCACTCGCCGTCTCATCACCGTCGCCTGGACCAGCCCCGCCTCTGCCTGCTGACAGAAGGGGCTCCCCTTCATGATGGAGCCAGGCGGCCCCGTCCTGGTCGCAGCAGACCTGGAGGAACTGGTGACCAAGGAAGGAAAGTGCGGCGCGATGAAGATGGAGCGTCCCCGACTGAGGCCTGCAGGCGCACACTCCTGAATCCTTAAAAACATGACAGCGCTGCTTGGACACAGATGTTTGGGGATACCCTCCTGCCCCCCGCCCCTACACCTGGCAGAAAGTACCTCCTGGACCAAGGAGACCACCACCGTTGGTTCCCACCACCTCCCTGTGACGGCATGCGGCCAGGGACGCAACATCCCATCTCCGGAAATCAGCTTTGGAAAAACGTCTGAAAACACCCGTTTCTGAGAGGAGATGCTGAGTGTTTGAGCCCCATGTTTAGATGCTGTCACTGAGATTCAGGAGCAGCTGCACAAAGGGACATTACAGACAAGCTGTGGTTCCAAGAGCACTGCGCTTTAACGGCAGAAGGAGCACTGTCAACAGGCCATGATAAAACAGGTTCAGCTGACGAAGCGGGTCACCAGTTAGCTGCCGAATAATTTATATGTCAGTACTGAATTTTAATGCCAAATCAGCAGGACACAAAGCACTCAAGTCATTCAAAGTGATGAGTCTAAGTTCTGTGCGCCCAGTAGGCACTAGGCTCCCATGCATCTGGGGCAAGAGTGGCAGAGTCATGAAGTCACCCCTGACTGCTTTTGTGGACAGAACCAACGGGTCCAAGACGCTGAACGGTTCATGCAGAAGACGAAGAGACAGAGGGAACGTATCTGCACTTGTGGATGACACCGACGTGCGGAGGTGTCCACTCACGCCCCAAAGGGCACTGCGCCCGGAGCCAGTGCAAGGCGGCGCCTAACAGTTACTGGGCCCCTAATGCGCTTACATTAACAGCGTGCCTGTGAAGTTAACAGGTGCTTTTCCTTTTTCAAAGTGGTAAAGCATGGCTCATTAGGGTTTTTATATTATACATGCATCTTCAAATTGCAAAGATAAATTCGTTAAATTATCTCAAGAGCCACTGAGTCCATGTTCTCCTGTAGAGACGCGCACATGGGGCCACGGTGGCTGTCGCGAGGCTCAGGGGCGCGGGTCAGGTGCGCCCGGCGCGCTCCCGTCAGGATGATTAATGAGGGCGCCTTCTTCACAGAATGTCAGGCTCTGCCTTTTTAACAACTGACCTTTCACAGAATACTACTGAACTCATAATTCCACTTTTGTTCAGTTTCTTATTAGTGGAGTTAAAATTAATACTTAGGGGAATGACGGCGAAGGGGGCGCGCAGTAAATCTCTCCGCGCGCCGGCCGCTGTGCCGACCGTCCAGGGCGGCCGCTCCGCCCGCCTCCGCAGCCTCGGGACTGCGCGCAGCCACTCCTCTCCCAAGACAAGTTACGGGCCCTCTGCAGACCTCATTTGAGAACTAAAAGGTATATTCTGAGCAACACTTTTAAAAGTTTGCAGGGTTTTTTTTTAAAGTTCCTAACTGAAGTGTTCATTTCGATCACAAATTTAAAAGAATTTACTCTCTTCAGTTTTCTTAAACTTTCCTGACGACTACAGTGATATACGGCCCAATGCGCTCTGTAGCCCACGTTTCTCTCTCAGAAGGGAACCCGTAGTCACCCACCACAAAGCAACATGACACGCCGAAGCCGCTCACTTTACGTGGGGTCGCCCGGAAAGAATTAGCTGCTGATACCTCAAGAGTTCACCCCTAAAATAGTAAAAAAATGATAAAATGAAAAAAAGACTGGGAAGGGGAGCTAGAACCGGGGTTTCTCCCTAATTATCACCGGGAATAGCAAATTACTTAAGGACTCAATTTTTCAGCGCACCAGCCACTGCCATGCTCAGACATACCTAATTTCTGCAGATCCCTTAAGGGCCCAAACTAGCTTCGGCGTCAAAGAGCTTAGGGGACCCCAGGGCAAAGGAAGAAGGAGAGAGTACATTCAATTATTAATTCTTATTAAATATTTGAGAACCGTCATCTGAACACACACTGGAACTACAGGACACAGGTAAGCGTGTAGTCTAAGTCGGGTCGATGTGCCACGTTTGTTGAATCACCCTGGTTATGAGGTCATTCACCGGCAGGGTTAAAGGTTTGGGTAAACAAGCTAATCGCGAAGGGTAAACGAAGATGCCGGCCGGAGTGGGGGCCAGGGCCTCCTTGCAATGGGGGTCCTGCCTGGGAAGTGCCCACGGTCACCCCATTGCTCACCGGGAAGCCCCCGAAGACCAGACACTGCTGATCTGCAGTCGCAGTGCCAGCTACGATGGCTGTTAACACCCGTCACAGCAGCGGAATGAGAGCAAATGCCCCCGGAGCAGAGCAGGCGAGGCCGGCGGCACCAGGCAGGAACACTCTTAAGAAGGGTGTCGGAGACGGAAATGGAAAACGGGAGAGAGGGCAAGGAAAGGGGGCGCGGGCAAAGCGATCCGACACACTCCATAGAAGACGCCACATCGACTCTATTTTCACAAAAGAGCCAGCGCGGAGCCCATAAAGGCGGACGCTAAGCAGCGGCACGGTGGGCGCCGCTTGCTGGGCCCCGGGCAGGGCGGCAGTCACAGAAGAGATGCGGGCGATTTCCACAGGGGCGCGGCCAGTCACACAGCTTAACTCAATTTCCAGCCTCCGATGGCAGAGTCGAGGAGAGGGACCGCCACTGACAGGGGGAAAACGGGAAATGAGCTAACTCAGGAGAAATGGCACTTCTCCCACCAGGCAACGAGGTAAAGGAGAGCAGAAAGCCAGAAAGCCAAAGGGAGGGCCAGGGCCTGCCTTAAGACTCGAAGACACAAAAATTCTGGGGCAAGGCCATAACACACTGTTGTTCTCCACTGTTTCAAAGATGACAAGTTCACGGAAGAAAAACACCCACACATCTTCCCATTCGCGTCCTACAGTACTCCCACTAAACCCGGGGCTCGTATGAATGGGCAGGACTTCGATACAGATTCCCGAGCAAGGACCCACCTTCGATCCCATCACAGCAGGTTAGCCAACGTGTGCCACCTTTGTATCTGGCTATTTGTCACCAAGGAGTAACTTTTGGGTTTCTCCAAGATTCTAGATCCGAGTCCTGAGACACACTGGTGCCCCCGGCCTGCTCCTGGGCAAGCACAGAGGGAGGACAGAGAGTGCGTCACGGTGGTGGCAGTGAACCAGGACACCTCTCTAGCGTGTGTGCGAAGGGAAAGTCGAAAACACCTCACCAAATGGGAAAACTGCACCTGAGTCCATCCTCTATGTCACACTGACCAAAGATGACGACCCCACCCCATCTCCAAACGCAATTTCGTAACTTGTAGCCAAGGAGTTTCCAATACGAGCTCTTTGAATATGTATCGTTGAGTCCGATCCTGAAAGAAGTTGAGCACAACAAACCTGAGCAACCTGCCCTCTCCGCATCTGGTAACTCGCTCCTGAAAAATGTGTTGCAGAAGGGACGTTCCGGTTACAGACGCTTATACCTCATTATTGTAATTGGGAGAAATAATGAGTTCCTATTCTATCAAAAAACCGCAACCGACTCCCCTAATTATCACTGAAACACTTTGTAAACACCTACATAAAAATTCAAAGACTTCTGCATAATCTATATCATTTAGAACACCAATTATCTAATTATTTAACATTTACTGAACTCATTAGCGAGTTCATTTGTGCGCCGTTTTCAAGGATATAGGGCTGTATCAGAGGCAAATTATAATTTATTTCTACCACGGAAGAAACGCCGGTAGCAACATAAGCGTTGGAACAGTGTGTCAAGGACCCTAAAGCTACTATCGAAATTCGACCTCAGAGGGTATTGACCCCACGGATCCAAGATAGGCTGCACCCCCGGGAAAGGGGAAGATGTCAAAGAGTGAGCCCAGGCGTTTAAACAAGGGGAATGGGGGCCAGGGGGCCTCCGGGAGGGAAGAGACGACAGGGAGCGTGCGCTCTGCACCCGCTGGCACACCTGGCGCATCTCAAGGCGTCCCCAGGCCCGTTCGCAAGAGCGGATCTGCTGAGACTGCACCGGGCTGGGCTGAGACAGTCTGCAAGCTGCTCCTGTGCAGGGAAGAGGGGGCTGGGGAGTGTCTAAACCTACGGGCCGTGGACGAACAGGGACAGGGGAGACACTGATGCAAAACACGGCCGGCGGGGCGCCACACCCAGGAAAAATGATCTCCAAAAAGGACATGCCATCCTTCACGTGCTTTGCAGAAGCTGGGAACTCATCAAGGAAGGGCTGGATCTCAGAGTCTCCTCCAGTCCTGAGGGCCTGAGGGCCAGCGGCCTCGATGGCCCACAGGGACACAGGGGTATTCTGTGGGAGAGTGAACACGACTCACCAGAGCCAGCTTTTCATCGCCGTTGAATGTGACCTGTTTAAACCGTGGATGCCTTCACCACGGGAGAGCTGTGAAGGAGACTACGGGCTGCACGCAGTCACGCACGTCAGCGATGGTAACGAACGCACCATTGGCAGGGGTGGGGCTGTGTGAGTGGGGGGCAGGGGTCTGTGCCTCCCCCTCAGTTGTGCTGCTCTAAAAATGAGGTCTTCATTAAAAAAACAGAGGCCTGCAGCTTGGCTTTCCCGCCGCACAAAGCACCACTTTAGCTGCCCTGCTGTGACTGCTCGTTCTGCAGCCCCGTCTCCACGCCCTGGCTGCGCTGGCGGTGATGGTGTTAGGGACACAGCTGTCTAGGATGACCACTCGCCTTCCTCAGCAGAGAAGTGACACGAACCATGCAATGACACAACAGTCGGTGACAAGCGCCGTGGTGGTTCACTGAACTTGCTCTGGTTCTTGAGACCAGCGTCCGAGGCCCGGGTGTGAGCGGGGCTGGGTCCTCCTCCCGAGGCCTCTCTCCTTGGCTTGCAGACGGCCACCTCCGCCCTGCGTCCTCATGTGGTCTGCCCTCTGTGCCTGCCTGTGTCCGGGCCTCCCCTGCCTATAAGGACCCGGATCACGTGGATCAGGGCCCACCTGTCTGAGCTCGCTGTAGCCTAAGCGCCTCCTGAAAGGTCCCAGGTCCAAATGCAGTTGCCTTCTGAGGGACCAGACTGAGAACCTCCACATGGGGATTTTCTGGGACGCAAGTCAGCCCATAAACACGGACTCACCAACACCGACGAAACTGGCGCACCAGGACTGAGAAGAGGACACAGGACCAGCACCAACAGTGACAAATCCCGCCTGCCCACCAACACCCGAGGCCAGGTGGTCTCCAACGTGGGCTCTGTGAAAATAAATACTGCTTGGGAGTCTCTCATTTAGTACTTGTTGCTTTTGAACAAGGTCAAGTAGAAGACCCTGCAAGGTCCCTGGAGCTGCCCCACTGCAGGAGGTCCCGCTGGGAAGCTACGTGGCCTCCCACGCTCCAGGTCCCTGTCCGTTGGCTCTAGAGAATGCCCGGGGGGGGGGGGCGACAGGCTGAAATAACCCCTGAACTTTCTGCGGCTTTCACTTCCAGCCTCCCAAGCTTTGTCACTTTGTGTGAAGAGCCCTGAGATTCCAGGCCCTGAACCCCCCATTCACTCCATCTTTTAAGACATATGTTTGGGGTAGCTCCTGGGCTGATGTGGGCAGCTACAGGGCGAGGGGCTCAGAAGACACTGCCACAGGAGAAGGTCGTTGCAGTGGTGTGCCCAGGGCAGCAGGTCCCAAGCGCTGGTGGAGTTCAGAGGCGGTCTGACCCCCTAAGCCTGGGAGCACGAGGGGGCCTCCACCAGGGGGTCTCCCCCAGGGGGCCTCTGAGGCGCTGGCTGGAGCTTGTGTGAGCATGTGAGCATCAGGTGCCAGGAGGGGCAGAGAGGACTGTCCAGGAGGTGGCGGTGGTGGCAGGTACACCCAGGAAGCAGCCGTGTGGGTCACAGGAGTAAGGCCGCCACCACCAAGAGCAGCAGCCCCCCGCCAGTGCTTGCCAGGGTAGGTGCTGCTCTAAGAGCAGCCTGCTTCCTCCTCCGACGATCCTCGGCAGGACAAAGTCTGTTGTGACCCCATCTGACCCTGGGGAAACGGAGGCACAGAGCAGTAAAGGGGTTTGCCCCAATACATCTAAGGCGAGGGAGCTAGGACCCAAACCCGGGTCCTGGTACTGGAGGCAGTGGCTTGCCCGTTGCACAACACCGTTTCTCAGCTCGGTATAAAGACCAGACCGTGCAGGTCGGCCAGGGGTCAAAGAGCAAGGAGGAGGGTCGGTGGGGCAGAGTCAGAGCTGGGCCCTTCTCCTCCCCATGATCACACTTGACTCAGAAATGGCTCCGAGGGAGCAAACAGGGCACTACAGGAGCCAAAGAGGGAGGGAACGCTGTCAGGAGAGCGCGTGGAGGGAACGTTCACACAGGGTCATGCGGGTGTGCATCGAGGGTGTGCACAGCCAGCCGGGAACAGCGGAGGCTTAGAGCTCATCCGGACACAAGGGGTTAACGTGGTGACACCACCACTCAGCGCAGGCCTTTAAAAATCGTGCTCTAAAACCACTGAGCGTAAGAGAGGTACTCGTGATGCGAGCTTAGGTTTACAAAGCAGAGCACAGAGTCTGTCTCACGCACTGATGGAAAGCCAGAAGGAATGACTTTAAAATGTTGGTGACTTATGTCTGAGTAACAGACTATGAGTAACTGTCATTCCGTTTGTATTTTTCTGTATTTGTTAAAACAAGCCTAAAGTTCACAGATAAAACAGGTGAAAACATCGTAAGCTCACCACCTGCAGACTGCTTACAGCGGTGGCCCTTGTGATGTGGACACCCCGGTGCTCAGAGGAAGGTCAACAGTGGCCAGGCTATCAGAAACCTGTTTCTTCCCATCATTCTTACTTGTAGAAAACTTCCTTTCAGCGCCTTCATTCCCTCATAGTCACAAAATGGCTGCTTAGCTCCTGCAAGCACATCTTCACATAACTGTGTCCAAAGACTGAGGAGCTGAGGGAGTCTTACTCGCATGCCTCGTTTTATCAGGGAGGAAATCTTAGGAGCAAGACAGACTTCCCCCCGTTCCCTCAGCAGTTAGCCTGGCTGAGCCAGCGCCTGACGTTCAGCCTCTCGAAGGGGAGATGGGGAGAAGGAATGACTTCGGACAAGCAAACAATGAGATCCACTGTCTCCTCTCCATGGAACCCTCCACAGTGTTCCGACTCCAGAGTCTTTCCATCGTCCTTTCGTGTCTTTTGTGCATTTCTATTGTGCTCTCAATTATTGCCAATATTTCTGTCTCTCTGAGGATAGAGGCGCGTCTTCGTCACTCTAACACCAGGCTGCTACGAACCTGACACAGAAAAGCTCAGTGTCTGACAGACAGAGTTCCAACTCCATTTCTTTGCTGAGACGTGTGCTGTGTGCCCACAGGCTTCCACACATGGGGCGACTGAGACGACTGCTGCTCTCAGGGGCTGGGCCCCGAGCACTGGCCAGGACTGGCACCTCCCAGCCCGCAGGCCTCACGCGGCCAGGAGGACCGCCCGGTCCATCGCCTGTGGCACTGAGAGCGCACGGTCTTTGCCACTGTGAACAGACGAAGCGCCTGAATCTGACGTTGGGCAAATGATGCATTTATCTGAATTCACTTGAATGTAACATAGTATTACTAGTATTAATAATTTTAGTTCTAGAAATTGTACCAGCCTTCCAAAGACAGAGTTCTTGACCCAAAATACCAAAGGACATTAAACAGAGAAATGATCTACTGATGCAAATCATTAAATCGATTTGCATTTGCTTACCGAAGCCCATCACGGAAATTAACTGTGCGCGGTGGGGGCTGGCCGCCGTGCGTGGTTAAGAGGAGGCGTCTTGGTGGGTCCCAGCTCTATGTCATTAATTTCCCCACTTTCCCTCATTAACAAGTAAAATGTTTTTACTGCTTGAAAAGTTTTAATAAATAGAAAAAAGCTGAGCAGCCGACATAGTTTTTAATGTAATATCTAAAGGCTTTTAATATTTTTACATACGTTAATGAAAAAGCTAGAAAGAAATGCTAAAAGGCTCTTTACATGTGGAAGACAGAAACTAACCTGGGAGGACCCCAAGTGCGTGCCACCTGGGGCCTGTGGACTTGGGCACCTGCACTGTAGTTCTTCCACGGATGTCCTCACACGGACACGGACTGCTAGCGCAGGCTCAGCGGTGCAGTCCTGTCACCTTCATCCAGTGGCCCCAAACGCCAGGAATAATCGCCCACAAGCTGGACTTTGCACAGAGGGGCAATGTCCCCCAGCGACCAGGAGGAGCGCTTATAGCGCAGAACCTTCCGCGGCGGTAACACTGCTTCCCTGACGCGGGTCCAGGGACGAGCTGTGGGGCACATTCTGCACAGTGAAGCCATCACACACTCATGTGAACGAGCAGCTACCAAATGTGGCCGGAGGGGGGTCACGAGATGCCCCGGTCCGTGGAGTCCACATAGAGTTGGCAGTAGGCTTTAGAAAGCGCAAGCCCCCGACCCGCGGCTCCTTGCAAACACCAGGAAATACCTTGCCTGCAGCCTCTCCCTCGCAGACCTCACCTGGACAGTACCAGGATCTGAGCTCCTCCGGCTGCGCGAATGACCCGAGGCCCACCTGCCGCTGGAGGCCACACAGCCTTGCTAACGTGTGAGGGGGGCTGGGTGCCCACGCACTCCTCTCAGCTCGGGGGACTCAGCCACGCTGGATGTCAGAGACGCTGACGACTGTTCAACACCATCTGCGTGTTTAATGCCACTGAGCCGTGCCCTTCAAGATGGTTAAAATGACACACGTTGTTAGATGTATTTTACCACAAAGGGAAGGCAGCGGTTGGGGCAGAGAATGGATGCTGCGGGTGCGAGCGGCAAGTTCTCTGGCCTCGGCGCTCTGTCCACCGGGAGGGTGGCCACCCGCTGAAGTCACCCGCGGGCCCGGCCCGCTCACGCCCTGGACAAATGATGACAACTGCTCTCTAGTTTATACCTCTGCACCTCTGTATCGGGCAATTAAACTGAAAATGGATTTTTAAAAGAGAACATTATACATATTTAAGTCTGTCGATTCGAACGAGCCCATGACGCCTTGGGCGGGAGGGCAGGGGACGTCCCGTGACACAGAGCTCTCCTGTGGCTTCTCACAGTGGCCGTGAGTCTTTTTAATACAACACTAAAGTCACATTTTGACAAAAAAGTTTATCATCTGCAGACTGCTTAACCAGTAAAACTACTCAAGTTTGCAAACAGAGATAACTTTTCATGCAGGCAAACTAATTTCCTGAGACACAGTTTGTCAGAAAGTAAAAGAAAAAAAACCCTAATATGTCATATGCTAAAGTAACTTTAAGGGTTTTGTAATAATAGACGCAGATGGGGACCCAACTTAAGAAAATTTTATTGCTTATAGTTTAAATTCAGGAAGTCCATAAATCCTGAACATGCTTTTGGCCCTCGGATATTAAGGCTAAAAACGCAACTCTAGGGTTGTTTGTCAATTTCTCCCCCAGAAGGCAATTTACAGTTGACGCATTATGTCTGTGGCATATGGATCTCTGGGTGATAAAAATCTGGAGAGCTCTCGAAAACTTAGAGGCAAAGAAACAAGAAGCTGCCACATGATTAATCACCCTCTGCACACGGGGTCCCGAGCTGGCAGGACGGACGGAGGCAGGCAGGGCTGGAGGAGGGGCACCCAGGCCCTGGGCAGAAGCCCCCACCTCGTTTCTGATGCCCGGACACAGGACACTCATGTCATGTCGACACAATTAAACTATCAACTCAGTTCTTTCCTTCAACACACAGGCCAATTTAATAAATGAATGTGTTCTAACAAAAACAAGAACCAAAACAAACAGAAATCAACTAGCTACAGTTTCCTACTTTTCGAGATGTTTGGAAAACTGCACAATGAGGCAGAAGGTCCCCCTCGCCCCCACACCGCCACACCCCTGCCCCTCATCCGCCTTTCTCTGCATGGGCACCAGCTCCCATCAGCGCGTCGACAAGCGTCCGCCTCGGCCGCAGCCCCTATTCCTGGCCGGGTCTTCCCTCCCAGACAACCTGTCCTCTCCTTCTGGAGGCAGCAGCACCCAGGCGACTCCAGCTTCCCCAGCACCAGCGCCTGTCCCCAGGCAGCCCGGGCTGCTCCTTGCTGCCATCGCTGTGGCCACCTGTCTCCTCCGATGCCACCAGGTTGCCCTGGCCCTCAGAGATGGGGGGGCTGAATGACCTAAGTCCCAAGATGACCCTGAGAACCGCGAACACCCCTGGAGGGCAGGCTGGGTCTCCTCAGACAGACGCGCACTGCCAGTGCAGGCTCGGTGGCGCACCGCTGCCATGCACACGGGGGACCGAACAGCTCCGGCTTCCAGCTGCAGTGCCCTCAGCAGACGCCGCGGTGGCCCCGGAACGACACTCAGTGCCTGGGCTGTGGGCTCTTCACCAGCGAGGTAACAAGCTGGCCTGGATGCCACCCATGGGCCCTTACGGCCGCCCTGGCTCGGACGCAGGGCCGCCAGAGCGATCTGCAGAAAGGCAGGCGCGCATAGGGGCGCCGGGCCATTGGCAGCCCTGCCGCTTTCCCGGGCAATTAATGCTCACCTGACGGAAAACCGGCACTTCAACCCCTTCGAGGACACTTCGTGGCTGCGTGCGAATCGGTGGAAGCCAACACGCAGCTCGAGGGCCACCCCCACCCCGGGCCTGGGGCAGGAGGACCGGGTCTGTGCCCAGGGTGGGGGATGCAAGGGTCAGCCGGAGGCGCTGGGAAAATGTCCGTCTGCAGGCCGCCTACAGGCCCGAGACCTATCTTCCAGCTGAGTGACGCCACAGCACGGGACCCCCGCAGCCCCTACCCCCCGACAGTGGGGCCCCTGGTGCAGCGCCTCCGCCTCTCGCCCGCAGGAGGCGGGCCAGCGCCTCTCCGCGCCCAGCCCCGCGTGACACGCGGCCACGGGCAGCGGCCCCAGCAACAGGCCTTCCCGCCTCGCTGGTGGCGAGAAAGGTGTCAGTCTCAAAATATTATTTCCAATAAGGTTCTGTTTACCTAGAGAAGATTTAAACGCACCAGGAACTTGGAAGGCAATAAGTGACTCCGTTCTTTTCAATAAAAGCAGCACTTGGTTTTACACTAATTCTTCTCCACCGAGCCCTGGGCTGGGTGAGACCGCGAAGCTGGGCGGCTTTCCGGGTGCGCTTTAGAAAAGGAAAGCCGCTCTCTCAAGGCCACACCGGAAGTGCCGGCAGAGCCCCGGGGGGACGAGCGGCTTCCCCTCGACGTCAGGAGGCCGGCTCTCAGCGCCGGGCGCCTCGCGTGCGCGAGCCCGCAGGGCCCCGCCGGCGGCGCGCACGGCGTGAGGGCCCGTGCCGCCGGGACTTCCGCTCGGGCCCGCGGCCTTCCGGCGCGGCGGGGGCGCGCGCGCGGCGGGGCGGAAGTCTGTGTCTCCCTCTCCCGCTCACGGGACGTCCTCGCCGGGGGACCTACCCCCTCACTCTGGGGGAGGCGGCGGCTCCGCGACAGCCGCCGCGCGAGGCTAATCCCTCCCGGAGCTGCGCTGCCGGCCCGCCACCTTCCAGCCCTGCCCGACCGACGCCGGCTCCATCCGAGGACACCCGGAGGCCGCAGGGCACAGTGCCGCCTACCGGCCTCCCCCCGCCACTGGGAGAGCGGCGAGGCCCACGTTCCGGGAGGCGGCCCAGGAAGAGCAGCTCTCATAGTGTGGCACGGGCACCTCCAGGACGGTCACAGCGGGAAACCATCATGCCCCGCCGGCGGTGTCCTGCCAGCGGGTGCCGAATGTCGCGTACCCGCCCGGGGACCGACGTTGGCCACGGAGACGTCTCACACAGTGCGCACGCGCAGCCCAGATCTTTGGGGGGTGGGGGGGCGTGGGTTGCGCAAATGCACATAGACGAGTTTCTCGCAGAGACACCGAGGGAGGTGGGGGGAAGCGGGCAAATGGAGAAGGCGGTGGAACCCAGACTCAGGACTTCTGAGGAGAAAAGCTGGAGACCCTCTCCAGGCCGCCTCAGAGCTGTGACCATGACAGTGGCGCAGCCCGGGAGGAGGCTGGAGTCCCCAGATGGAAGAAAAACAAATCTCAAACAGGATGAACTGTGTTGTGGAAGACATTCCTTCCCTCCTGTCCCACCGCAGCCCAACACCATGTTCAAGAGCTAACCCAGAATAGGGGCCTTCGCTGGGACTGCGACGGGCCTGGGTGGCTGCTGGGACACCCTCAGGGACAGCAGAGGCCGGCCTAGCCACTGCATCCAACTCCTTGCGTTTTGGGATGGAGCCATATGTGCATGCAGTGAGCCCACGTCCTTTGCCGGGCCTCCGGTGTCAAAGCTGGAAAACATCCTCACTTGAGAAGACCAGGGTGCCAGGGAATCCCCTTCCAGAGCGTGGAGACTACTTGAAGTCGGTGTTAACGCAGCCAGAGTCAGACACCCGGGAAGCAGGTGCCCCACAGCAGTTCCAACGCGATCTCTGTCCTTGGCCCCACTTCTCTCTCTCCTCTTCGTTGGTGCTTCCTGACCAGCTCCTTGGTCTCCTTGTGGGCCCCTGTATCCCACCCCCAGGCATGCGCCACCACCTGGTCAGACACTCAGGTTCCTTCTGCCACGTGCCACAGCCCCCAGATACGAGCCTTCCTGGTGCTACCGCCAACAACATCCCAGCCCTCCCTGTCCTGGCAGGCGCCACAGTGGCCAGTGCCCAGGCTCAGGTCCACGACATCACTTGTCTCGACCACCTCCACAGTCTCCACGTGAAGGAGTTCACATGTCACTCCAGGTCACGGTCTGCCCAGCTGGTCCCCTGTGCCGGGTGTGGCTCTCGCAGTGGGGCGACCCGTCCCCGCTGCTGTGCCCGTCTAATGACGGGCACGATGTAAAAGAAATACATCCAACACACCAAGTCTACTTCCAGAGTTTACAGCCTAAGGGACATTCACACTTTGAAAACAGAATTGGAAACTATTCACTAGTCACAGATAGTTCACGTACCAGAAAACGTTAAAGCGCCACAAGCAATAAAAATTCTGGAAATCAAAATACAGTGGCAAAAGGAGCAACACCTGACAGCAATCTAAGGAGAAGGAGACAGTGGAGAGGGGCCCTCTTGGTGCAGGGCACAGAGTCCACAGAGGTGGCTGGGTTAGAGGCCCTGGCCCCGTGACACAGGCACGTCACTACCTGACGAGCTTTGGACACTGGCACTTACACGGCACGCACCTGTCAGCAGGCAAACAGGTGAGGAAGGATGACTGTGTCCTCCTGACTCGTGGGACAGCACATTTTGAGCCCAAGTTTCTGAGGTGGATGTGAACTGGGGAGCACGCTGCTCAAGAGGCCCCCAGCAACCTGTTCTTCCAGCTCTCAGCGGTCAAACCCCAGGCAGGACTGCTTCCTGGCCTCCCCCCTCCGCTGTTCCGGGTCACGAAGAATTACTGGGGAAAGGAAGGACAGGTGTCTAGGGGTGGATTCCAAGGGGGCAGCCCCCTTGGTCCCCCAAGTCTTCCTCCCAAGACCCCGTCACAAGCCCTTCCTCACCCCACCCCCCACTTCTTTTATCCTCAAAGTGGGGGCTGTATGACCTCTCGGAGCCACGCTAACGTGAAAGCAAGGCTGCGATGAGCTTTCAGGAGGCCTGGCCATGACAGCGCAGGGGTGAGCCACGGCCTGTCTTGTCCACCTGGGGCCCAGCAACCCTGCCTCTTCTGGGGAGAGACTCGAGAAGAAATGAAGGCGGCCTCTGACACACACCCAGTGTCCTACATTCTGCACTGTTTCCTCCTAGCGGTTTCTCTCAGTCCGAGCAGGCCGGGTGCCTCACCTTCCAGACCCCAGCTCATCCAAAGCAGAGAGCGGACTGGGGCAAGGGTCACGCCAGGCTGGCAGGAGCGCGCAGCGCAGAGGCAGGCTACAGGGCAAAGGCAGGAAAGTGCAGGGCCAGACCCAGGGGAGGCGGCAGGAGGGGCCCCGCGGTGGCGAGGCCTGTCTGCCCCACGGCACTGAGCATTCCACAGGGCCATGGAGGATGGGGCGCTCCTGGCCCAGCCCCTTCCATCAGAAATGACCCCTGAGGTGGGGCAGATGTCAGCCGCCCCAAAGGGGCCTGGGAGGAGCCTGAGGGTTGCGATCCGGAAATGAGACCCTAGAAGCCGTGTGTACATGCGTGTGCTGGGGAGGGTGCCCACTCACTGGGTGGCATCTAGGGATGAGCCTGAGGGACTGTCCTTCATACCACATGACTCTCAACCGGCCTGGAGCAGCCGCGGCCCACGACTCCTCCTCAGAGGGAAAGGCTTTCGGGTGGCCATATAAAGGGACAGGAGAGCCGCTTCTTTGGGACAGCTGCCATCCTTTCAAAAACAGACGGGAGTGGGGGAAGCCCGCGGCCTCCGAGAGGAAAGCTACGGTTCAGAGTAGAGGATTTAAGGGTTTTATGCAACATTCCTCAGGGGCCTTTCCGTGCTTGAAGTCAGGAGTGAAAGCAGTAAACTGGCTAAGTGCTTACCCTCCGAATGCTGGAAACTTTCAACAAAGCCTTTCCTCCCACAGTCCGGTTCCTGTTAGAACCCACATATTTGTAGCTGCCACTCAACTGTTCTTTCCTGCCTCCGACAGCCCGAGCGCGACGGGAGCCAGCTGCCCAGCTCACGGACGCCGGCTGCAGGTTTGGTCCTTTCCGACTCCCTGCCACACTGTAATGGTGCTGACAAATAAGACTCTGATGTTGCTCTTTTCTCAGATGGTTCTGGAACACAGACACTTTAAATTTCCGTGATGCTTGTTTAAACACTGCCCAACAGCAGCCTGGGAACACCCTCCGCCCAGCCCGGGGAAACGGTGAGCCAATGAGGATAGAAGCAAGCAGGGCCACGCACTCGGGCCTGGCCGCAGGGCCCTGACCTCAGCCAGCCGCGCGGCGTGGAGCCCCGAGGCGAGGGCAGGCTGGAGGGAGCGTCCCGGCCCCTCGGATCTCAGGCGCGAGTTTTTAAAAAAAACAGGCAATATCTCTGAAGCCATAGAGATGGGCAAGCTTTCCCTCACAGAGACATGCATATCTGACTTGAGACCTGCTCAAGGAACACTCTGTAAAATGAATTACATTTTTAAACACCCACAATGCAAACTGTTATTTCAAGCCGTTGACGAGAGGCGCTGAGACGACTGCACTGCTGTGAGTGACGGTCCTTGCAGCTGCTCTGGGCGTTATTTTTACAGAAGCGCTTCTTTGGTGGTTTCTTCTCTTTTTTTTAACTTCAGTGGTTTTGTCTCTTCCTTGAGAGCTCAGTTTAGAGTAAGTCCTGCAAGTGTCTGAATCAAAGCGTCCCAATTTGTCAGAGAACCAGCACGAATTTCCTGGGAAGGTCTTGGTGACATGGGGACGCTCAGGACACCTGGAACTGGCCAGCGTCGGACTGGCCCATGCAGAGGCAGCCGTAGCCGGCAGAGCCCAGGCTGCCCGGGCACCTGGATGGCTCTCCTGGGGGCGCTGAGTGTGTGGACAGGTTAGCACGGAAGAAACGAGTACACTGGAATCTGTCAGTGCCCCCCGGCCCCAGTCCCATTCAAACCACTGGCCGGTGTCACCCCACGAGTCCGCCCTCCCTACAGGAAGGCCTCAAAGGATCTGCCCTCTGTCAACAGGGTGATCACTTCAGAACACCTGAAGGGCAGACACTGCCCAGGCACCTGATGAGGTGGACAGCCCCCTTCCTGGGTACAGCTCAGAGGCCCTGAAGTGACACTTCCTCATGTCCCAGAGGGTCCAGGCCCACGCCCGTCCACCTGGTGACAAGAGGCCTCATCCAGCCAGCCAGGCGCCAGAGTCCTGGGAGGAGGGCCAGGCCTAAGCTGCCTGCCCCCAGCTCAGCACCCAAGTGGGCGGGGGGATGACGGGGGCCGAAGTGCCAGCACCCTGCCCAGAGCCACCGTGGAGCCACCATAGTCTTAGGACGCAGAAAACAGCCTGCTTGCAATTTAAAGTTTTTCAAAATACAGAATGTTTTACAGTAGTTTGGTGCACTGTGTAAGACTTTGCAGTATTTTTGTGTTTTGTAAGGTTTACGTGGAAAAAAAATAAACAAAGGTAAGTCTGACACGTGGCAGACAAATCACGGGCCCTTCTCCCAGCTCCCCACATCCCAAGCCCTGCCGCTTCTCCCAGGGATGACCCGGGGCTGGGCAGGGCGCTTTTCAACTAATCAAATACTATCATCAACGAAACGGAAGTCTCAAAATAACACTGGAAAAACATTCTGTGACCCTTCTCACTAGATTTTGGATACTGTGGGACAATAACGAGGTCAAAGCTTTGTCGCCACATGAAGACGGAACACGGATAAACCAGCCCGGTTCTCACAAGCAGCCGGCCCCTCCCAGGCACGATGGCTATTAATAGGAACTTGATGTTGGCAGGACATTATAGAATTGAGACTATTATGCCACTTTGCAAACTGATATTCCTCACTCAAACACATATACCCAGGGTAAGAAAGGTAATTTAATCGAAATGAAAAAGAAAAGAATATATGAAGCTGTATATAAAGGGAGGAGCAAAAGTAGGTGTACGTTGTTTTTACGGAAAATACAATGAATGAATGATACAAAAATAAACTGTGTTTTGGTACTCACAACTGTAACCTACTTTGCCCACCCTGTACAGTCAAAGGGGCTCACATGGGGGACAGGAGTCACGGGTATCAAGGAGGGTGGGCCCTGCTCCCAGTCCCCTCGCTATCCACCGTCGGCAGGGCAGGAGGCCAGGGCATTGGGGGTGCAGGGGGCTCTAGCTGCCCAGAGCCAAGTTGGTGGGGGGGAGGGGGCGGCTCCCCCAGGTGGGCGAGGGCAGTACCTCAGTCTGTCAGGCAAAAGGAATTTTAATCAGAAGCCTTTCTACACACACAGGACATCAGATCCACATGGTATCAAAAGTGGATTTAGCCACAGCATGAAGAATACGTCACACCAATCCCACACAGGACTCTCAAAAAATAGAAGAGAGAAGACTACTTCGTGTAGTAAGAAAAACTGAAATACCAAAATCTGACAAAGACGATATAAACAAAGAAAATTATAGGCTGACAGCTCTCATTAACTGACACATACAAATCCCACACAAATTAGCAAATTTAAACCAGTCATATGTTAAAAAAAGAAAAAAAAGAAATCATGAATAAAGTGCTATAGCCCAGCATTTCAAGATTGGTTTAAAATCCTAACTTCACCACACTTAAAGATTACAGGGGGGAAATATGACTCTGTCTACACATGCACAAAAACCATTTGACAAAACAACAGACTGAGGGAACACCCGCAACCCGAAAAAGGGTCTGTCACACCAACGAAGTTCCTGTCATCCTACTGGTGACATCCTGGACGCTTCTTCCCCCACCACCGGAGCCAGGGAGGTGGTCGCCGTCACAACCTTGACCCAGCATCACCCTCCAGGTTCCAGCCAGTGCAACAAGAATGCAGAAATAAAAGGTAAACTGTCTTTAGTCACAGATGGCATGACTTCCTACACAGAATATCTTGGGGGACCTGCAAACAGTTCCGAGAACTAATCAGTGAGTTTAGTAAGATGGCAGAGTATAAAATCAACGCACGAAAGTCAACTGTTACATCCCAGCAGCAATAAAAGTACTTTTCAACAGATTGAGAGAGAATACCATCAAATTACTTTAAAAAATCACACAAAAGACAAGATCTCTACACTGGGAACTACAAAACTGCTGAGGAAAAGGAAGGAAAATAAATGCAGAGATCAGCTATAGTTATGGAGTGGGAAACTTATTATTAAAAAGATTCAAACCCTCCCCAAATTGATATAGTCAATGAACTCCCAAGCGACCAATATGCATTTTGCAGAAATTGCAATTACTTTAAAATATGGAAAATTAGAAGACCTACAAGCCAAACATTTTTTTTTCCCTAAAAAACAAAGTTGGCAGGCTCACAGTACCTTTTTTCAAGACTTATCACCAAGTGACATAACCGAGTCGGCGTGACACCAACACAGAACGGACGAGGAGATCACTCGGACAAAACCGCCGGACCCGTCTGACCCGTGCACGTGGTCAAAAGACTTTGCAGAGGCCCCGAGGTGATTCAATGGGAAGGGGAGTTGTTGTTTCCAACAAATAATGCCTAAACAACTAAATAACGGTGTGGAAAAAGTTTGTTAAATGAGTACCTCACAACAAAGCAATTCAAGCTGACAGCTCATGTACTCAAACATAACGGGTTAAAATTATAAAGCTTTAAAAGAATTAAAGGGAAAGTACATTTGTGAAATTACATTAGGTAACATTTCTTAAAGACAAAAATTTTTTCCTTTAACCAGTCATACGTTAAAAAAAAAAAAAGAAATCATGAATTAAGTGATATAGCCCAGCATTTCAAGACTAGTTTAAAATCCTAACTTCACCACTCTTAAAGAATACATATGACTGGCTAAACGAAGGGAAAAAAATGAAGCTGGACTTCCTCGAAATGAAAAACTTCTATCAATTAAAATACTAGAAAATAAAAACACAAGCATCCAACTGTGAGAAAAAAGTAACCACTCACACATTTGATAAACAACTTGTAACCAGAACAAATCAATAAAAAATAAGACGATGCCAATTAAAAATTAGGCTAAAGGCTCACAGACACCTTGCAATAAGAAGGCAAAAAGGTGTTTAGAGTAGGCCATCAAGAAAGTGCAAATTAAACCGTGACGGGACAGCACGTCATCCCCATGGACGCTGACACGTTGAAGCCCAGGGCTGCTGAGCGGGCACGGCAGCTGAGACACGCACATTTCTGGTGGAGATGGAAAGCGGCGTGACTTTGGGGAAAGTTTCGGCAGTGTCTCATGGGGTTAAGCACATCCCCCATGCAATCCAGAAACCCCGCACCTGGGGATTTACTCAAGAAAAATGAAAACATATGTCCAGAAAGAGATAGGGACACGAGTATTCACAGCGGTTTTACTTGCAGTGGCCGAAAACGGGACAACTTGGATGTCCGCCCAAGTGAGATTAGGTGGACAAACTGTGGTATCTTCCTACAATAAACCACTCAGCCACAAAAAACAAGGAGCTCCTCATGGATGCACCGAGCATGGGTGAACCGCGAAAACATCGTTGAGCAACAGAATCCAGCACAGAAATCTGTTGTGCGACATTTCTACGATGCTTAAGAACCAGTAAAATTAACCCCTTGTGACAGAAATCGGACTTTCAGATGCCAGCACACAGCGGGGACTGAATAAAAGGGAGCGCGGGAACCGTTCGGAGTGTTCTGTGTCCTGGTCTGGGTTGGTGGTTACGTGACTGTTGCTACTGCACCTGCTACGGTGCACTAAAAGGTCTACATTTTACCGCGTAACTTTTATTGTTCATTCTGAGGAGTCACACAGATTTCAAGTTCTTCTGTTAATTGTCCCTCCCCAAAATTTACTATATATGGGGGGTGTAGATATATATAAGTCATACTGCTGGGTGTCCCCCCAAATCTATTTCCCAGTTCTTCCTTACATGCAGAAACCCTAATTTTAGCCAATACATAGCAAGCCAGCATGCCTTTCAGTGAGGTATGGCTGCCTGACAGTCCTTGCCAACGAGATAAAACGTTAGCCGATGCTTCTGGGCAATGAGGTGGTGTCCTCCTTCCTCTGTCTACTGCCAGGAATGTGTGCAGGCAGGCTAGTCCCCAGAGGCTGGCCTGCAGCTCCAGGACAAGGACCACAGCCCGCAGCAGCAGGGAGCAAAGGTGGGAGGCGGCCGAGGCCCAGTGTCCCTGCAGACACCAGAGCCGCCTGCGCTGCTTCCCCACACGGGCCGCGGGAGTGCTACAGCCGCCCCCGCTGAGCCGTAACCTGGAGGGGCCGCACCTCGCAGCTGAATGCAATCCTAACTTGATTCACTAAGCACAAGAAAGTCGGGATTCAGCTTCATCGTTCAATCTTCAGACCCATAATGAGTGTTAACATCTCTTATAACGCTATTTTCCCTTTTTCTTCCCCAAATGTACTTTAAAAAGAGTGGTTTTTAAACCAAAAAGGAAAACATTCAACACAATTTCTGTGATTCATTCTGCAACTGAACATGCTAAAAGACAAAACGACATTTTCCCCTACAAATCACTGGCACCTGCAGTTTTCCGCACGTCGCAGCCGGCTGGTTCTCGGGGCCGGAGCGGGGTGCAGCCGTCGCTCGAAGGCGCGCTCCCTCCGTGTCTGCAGAGAGACTATCGATCGGAGCGCGCGGCCCCGCAGGGGCGGCCTCGGCAGTGCAGGCGAGGCCGGTATTTATTACGGCACTTGTGCTCATTACACTGGCCCCTGACAGGGGTCCATTAAAATCAATTTTTATGTTTCTTATGTATTTTCTTTATCTAATGTTCTTGGCATTGTGTTTATTAGCCAGTTAAGACAAACACGGAGCTTGGTAGTGGGTGGTTTTTTCCTTCTTGTCAGAAATAACGAGAATTGCAATTTTAACCCAACTCCTCACAATCAATGAATGGAGGAAATCAAATGTTACATTTCAGAACAAAACACTGAGGCGTGCTTTAAATTTTTATGTTTGCAATTAGAGAACTAGAATGGAAGATGTGCGCCAAAGCGAAAGGAGCGTGTCCTGTTGGAAACGCCGGGCTCCCTCTCCTCACCGGCGCATACAGCCCCGCGAGCCTGGCGGAGCCATCCGTGGGCGTGAGACTGACGCTCCGCTGGCCCGCTGCCCAGCTCACGCAGGGCCCGATCTGAAAAGCCAGGATTAGGCAAGCACCTGCGTCACCAAAATTCCAGAGACGCCCCCCACACTGCGTGTGAAGAATCAGCGTTCAGTGGTCACCGAGCAACTCCTCTGTAGACGCACTTTCATCTAACACCTGGGCGCCCCTGAACCATGGCTGGGTCCTTCTGCTTAATCCAAGGAGGAGGGTCCTCGGACGAGGAGCACAGGTGCCGAAAATGAAGGGCACGCATAGGGGCTGATGTCTGTGGCCATGCCCCTGTGACCGGTGGACAACATGCAGGCCCCACAGGAGCTCCTCCTGCTGCTCTGAGCCAGTGGGGGCGGGGGCGTCACACAGAGCCACTCACCCGGCCTTGGACATCATCTTGCGGAGCAGCCTGATGCCGTGCAGACCCTGCTCACACGCAGACACCTCGATCGGCCCCAGGGGGCTGGCCACTGTCCTCCGCTGCAGGTCACAGGTCCCATCCATCCTGCCACGCACCTGAAGGAGTAGTTTTGAAAGTAAGGAAGTGTGCGGGAAAGAGCTGGGTCACTTTTAGACACAACAAAAACCCCGGTTATTTAAGACAGGAAACATTTTCCAAAGATTCCCCCCCATTTTGGGGATTTGCTCATATAATGTAGCACTTTTACAATAGTTACTTTCAGGACAGAAAATTACCATCACTGCCTAGAGCAGCAGCCAGCAGCACCATCTCTTCCTACTCCCCATGTGAGGTGCTCTCTTCTAGTCTGGGTGTCACCCCAGAGGCTGAAATGCAGCCCCCCTCTTGAAAAGCACCTAAAACCAAGCCCCTCTCACTTTACTAAAGCAAGAGAATGGTTACCAGACAGGAGGCCTCATGAACAAAAACTGAAGGTAGAACACAGTACCTGGAAGAACATATATTTAAAAAGTATTACCAAGGGAAGGACAGAAACAGGGTGAGAGTCCACCCAGCAGGTGCCCCGAGGCACTGGTGTCAGGAGGTGATTGGGAAGCACATGCCCTTGGAATAAAATTCATGCTTTGGAAAGTTTCAAAATTCATTTACATTCAAACAAACGTACATGCGCATAAAAATGATCCCACAGTGCTTCCTCCATGGTAGCTTTGATAGATGTTAACTTTGGTAGACATAACAAAGGCTTAAAAAGCAGCACAGATTCACTGAGACAGGAAGAAGGCAGTACAGGGTGGAGCCACGTTACTATTTTACGAGAATCACTCCAACTCTGGGGAGGGTTGTGGGGGCCAGACCGGCCCAGGCCTCCCGCCCTGCCGCCAGCCAGGCCCGCGTTGCCCAGAGTCCCAACTTCGACTGACCCAATCAGGCAGCGTACGCTGACGCGCTGGGTCGCCCGCCCATCAGGACCCCACGCACGTGTTCAGAAGCTGCCGGCTCCCTCCCCGTCTCCATCTCGACTTCTTTGTCCTAGAGGCACCTCAAATGGCTTTGTCCTGTCACCCTGCACACCCGCACTCATACGGAGCAATTCAGTGAAGGCACCTGCCCCTGTCTGCCCCGTCCGCGCCTGAAGCAGGTGGGCCCCAGGACGCCCCCTCGCCTGCACACACCTGCATGGTAGTAAGCCGGGATCTCATTCATAATTGCAGCTCACTCTCACGTTGTCTTCCACAAGAACACCCCCAGCTCTTGCCTACACGAGAAAGGACTTCTAGGACCCTCGCCACACCTGGGCTCTTCGCGCCCCACCCCCATCCAAGAACAGGTCAGCTGGTAACTGCAGGAGCAGCCGGAGCCGGCAGCAACGTGCAGCCCACGGGCCGAGCCCCACTCGCCACCTGGTTCCCTGAGGCTTTGTTGCGACCAGCCTGGCTCCACGTCTGCAGGCTAGCGTCACGGTCCCGTGGCAGAGAGCCTGCCTGTGACGGGGCAGCGCGGCCCTGAAACATGATCACATGACCTCCACAGAAAAGGTCTGCCAGCCCTTGAGGGTCCAGGCACCGCCCTTCTGACTGCAGCCCCCAGCCAGCAAACCCAAGTCCTCGGGCACCCCCCGAGGACGTGTGGCTTCAAACCCCTCAGCCTTGCCCCTGCTGTCCCCTTTGCGGGGCTGTCCTCTCCCTGCCTGGCCAGCCCACACCACGAGGCCTGGTGCCACTCTACTGCAGATGCTCACTGCCCCACCAGTGCCCGCCGCCAGGCTCCCGTCCTCTGTGCCTCCCCCAGCCCCTTTTACCACTCCTTGAGCCCCAGCAGCTGCAGCCAACAGGTCCGTCTACACCCTCAAAAGTCAAGCAGTGCTCCGCACACCATGCCACGTGTGAGCGGCACCCCAGGTGCCATCCCACGCCACCAGCTACAGAGCCTCCCTGTTCACTGACTCGCTTTCTTTGCACCTTGTCGGTGCAAACCGACAAGGATCTGAACCAGTTCCCAGGGGTGCACACGGGACCCTGCTGGGAAACAGTCTCAGGTGCTCACCTGACATCAGAGACGCTCTCTGACCTACCACACGCCCCCAGTGTCCCACCTTCTGGGGCACTACACATAGCCCCAGACAGAGGCTATGTCTGTCTGGGTGAGACAGAGACCAAGCTTCCAAGAGGGTCCTCCCACCTCTCCACTTCATCAGCGGGGTCCAAGGGCCCACCCACAGCCTGTCACTCGGCCTCTCTGAGCCACAGCGCTTTCTGCTGTGGGATAAATGATACCTGACTCACAGGGCGGCCCAGGACCAGCCGAACGCAGGCAGACACCTGGCACCTGGGAAGGTCTTGGGGTCAGGTAGCCCAGCCACAATCGACACTTTAATCAAATGAACTTGGTCTTTGATCTCGTCACCCAGGGTCCACTCTTCTCCTCTGCAGAATCTTATCCAACAGCATCAAAATCTGACCATTTTTCAGAAGCAGATGGCGACCCCTTCTCCCAGCTCCCCGGGGACTTTCCTCATTTGTTGGAACCAGAGTCAACAGCTGCCCATGCGCCCCCCACCCTGCCACACTGCCAGCACATCTGGGGACGTTTCCCATCCTCCTGAGCCACGGCAGGTTCTGAGACAGCGAGTTTGCCCCCCAAGCCGGCATCTGCACGTCCCCGACCCAGGGTGAGGGCCCAGCTCTCCACTGTCCAAAGCGTGCTCCCAGGGAAGTGCTCAGAGGAGGGTTCTGGGGCCCAGGGGGAGGCCTGGACACGCCACCCCTCCTGGGAACACGCAGCCCACATGCTAGCATGTGAACGCTCCGAGCGGTCTTGCAGCAAAACCAGCTTATGTTTGTTTACATAGCTTTGCAAAAGCGTCTCCCATGCACCGTGCCTCCTACCAGGTCCCTGCTTGGAAGCACTGGCCCCCGACAGGCGCCGGGCGGTTTCTCAGCAGATCTGGGCCCTGGGGACCTGGCTCAGGCCCCAGATCTGGAGTGTGACCAGCCGCAAGCCCACCTCAGGCGGGGCTCCGTGTGGCAGGCCTCAGAAGCTGGGACCAGCTAATTTAAGCACAAAAGCAATTTACTGAAAGGCTGTCCCATAACTCTCAGAACTTCTGGGAAGGCTGGGGAAGCCGGCTCAGAAAACTGCAGGAACCGAGGCTGGCTGCGGTCCAAGCGCAGCCAAAACTGAGCCTCAGGAAACATCTGTGGGGACAGCCAGGGACTGCAGGCATGCAGCTGCCACTGTTGCCGCCGTTGCCCCTGGAAACAGGATGTTGCAGCCACCGTCAATTCCCTGCTGCCCAGCCGCCCTGTCACTTGCCTCTGATTCAAGGCCCAGACGGGAGCCCTGAGCTGGCTCGGGGGCCAGGCCAGTGCGCGCCTGGGCCGAGTGGCAGGGGAAGGGGCAGCTGCCCGGAGATGCAGGAGGATGGGGACCCGCCCTGCTGCAGACACTGAGGCCGGCACATGCCCCAGCCAGGGGAGTGAGCGAACATTCCAGTCCACCCCCCTCCTAGGCCTCGATTTTCTCATCAATGAAGTAGGAATGACAACACGGACTCTTCTGGCCTTCACGGGCCACTCTGTGGGCCCAGCTGGGGAACTCAGGGAACGCTGAGAGTAGGCCAGGTGGACAGGCCCTCCTGCAGGACAAGGACCTGCGTCCCCCTCAGGACAACCCTCACTCCACGGATGGCCAGGGACACACGTCTCAGTGTGCAGAGGAGGAGCCAGGAGCAGGTCTGGGGCAGGGTGACGAGGGAGACTGAGGACGCGGGGCACCAGGATCCAACCATGGACTTCGCCTACATGTCCTGGCGGCCAGGCTCCAACCCCGGGCAGCGCTGGCTGAACTTGGAGGCTGTCGGCCTGGAACGCAGGCGAGAGGAGCCGCCAACCAGCCCTGGGGCAGCCTGCGCCGGAACAGCTACCTCTCAGCCGAGTAGCGCCCAGCACGTCAGCACCTGCATTTCTGAGACGGACCACGGGCCTCCAAAGCCTGGCCTGCCCACCGCCGGCCCGGCCCGGCAACACAGCACTGTCCCTGGTCCGCCCCGTCTGAGCCCCCACCAGAGTCAAGCTGCCCCCGTCGCATTAAGACCTGCATGACCACTGAAGCCAAGGCCACCCTGAGTAAATCACAAAGCGAGGGTGGCCCTATGTGCATCATGCCAAGGGCCAAAAATAAGCCATCGGTTCACAACCAGAATCACTGGCAAGTCCCAGGTCCAAGTTCCGAACAACCGTCCATCCCTGGTCACCTGGTTACGTGGTACCAGAGGGAGTTCCTTATTGATTCAGCAGAATTAAAATCAAACCCACTTAATCTTCCCCGATGGGAGGGTTCCCGGGACCCCTTGCCCCACGACTGTGGCCTGGGACCCAGGCCCAGCTGGGCAGGGCTGTCACCAGCGCCTCTGGGTTTCTGGGCCCATGGCAGCAGCCTCACTGGTCAAAGATAATGCACTGTAACCCACCAACGGCTGCTCTGCCAAAGAGGAAGAAAAAAAAAAAAAGGAAAGGAAAGAAGAAAAAAAAGTAGCAACTTTAACACAGTTCTCTATCAACACCGCCAGGAGCAGACTTGGAGACCCCACAGAAACCTATACACAAAGTTCCCATGGACGGCAGGGTGCCCTTCCACAGGCAGGAGTAAAATTAGCCGAGTGCTGAATCCTACCACGTCACGCATAACGTGTCCCCAGAGCGGGAGCGCGGGGTCATTTGGCGGCGCGGGCAGTGCATGCGGAAGGGTGGCCAGGGCTGAAAGGCAGGTGTGTTTGTCACATGTGCCAGGGAGCTGGCAGGCTGGCCGAGGGGTGGGGGCACCTGCAGGCTAGATGGGGGTGTGCAGACAGCAGCAGGCCCCGCAGAGGCTGCAGACCGGGCAGCACGCACACTGAGGTTCAATAGCAGACGAACACACCGGGGAGGGAGCGCGTCTCAACACGGGTTGGTGGGAGGCACCGCCGGGAAGGCAACAAAGCCAGACACTCGCGGGGCCGGCCGTAGACGCTGGCGGCACAAAGAGGCACTGGAATCCTGAGCCGTGCGAGTACAACCGTCCCTGCCCCTGACACGCCACACTGCGCCGCTCCCCGCTCCAGGGACCAAGCCACAACTGGGCTCCGATGACAAAGCCCCACCAGGCTGTTCGCCCACAAACACCGAGAGGGCCATGCACCTGACCCCAAGAAATCAGCCAAGAAGGGAAGAGGCCCTGCAAACACTTGCTCAGCCAGGCACCAAGTCCTGCAGCCTTGGGGGTCGGGGGGCAGCCCCTGTTGGGGAGCAGAGCCATACCTGAGGAGGGGAGAGCAGCCGAGGATCTTTGGAGAAACCGATGTCCTACGGAGCCCTGAGTGATGATTAGGAGCCGCAGGGAGAAGACACAGGTGCGAGGTGGGCTGAGGTGCACAGGGCGTGAGGCAGGAGCCTGGAGGGGGGCGACGCCCGCTGAGGGCCGTGGCATCGCCTGCGGGGCCGGCACTGAGCCTGGCTTTCTGCTGGGGGCTGGGGGCCCCTAGGCTTTACACAAGGGACGGCCCGCTGGGCTGAGATGGAGCCCTGGCACTGTGAGCCACCTGCACCGTGCCCTGCTGGACGGCCTCTGGGGAGGGGAAGGGCCCCACGTGTACATGCCAGTGTCCCGGGGACACCCGCTCCTGCTCGGCCACAGCAGCCTAACCAACCCACCGCTGTGCGCCTGCTCTGGGACTGGAGCTGGAGCACCGCACGTGCTCCGTGAGCACTCGCAGCGTAAACAAGCTACTCACACGGATCCTTCTACTGCATTCCAGGAGAACTACAGGAGAACGAGAGGCTGGGGCAGGGTAGGGGGTGGTCCTGATGGCCTGAGGATTCCAGGAGGGCTTCCTGGAGGAGGTGCAAACATAGGAGGGTGAGTGGGTGTTTTCTGGGCAAGGGGTGGAGAACAGGAGAGACTGTCACAGGCTGAGACTCTGGGGCAAGGGCCCAGGGCACCTGGGAACGTGAGAAAGCTCCCACGGCCGAGTTCCTGAACCTCTGCAAACAGCTGTGACAGGCCTGCTCACGCCGTGTGAAACCGTGGGTCTTCACCGCCGCACTGGTCAGGCAGAACTTGACCTGCAGTCCTGGCTGCCGACTGGCTTTCACAGGGCTCCAGAGGCTGCACTTAGCACCCTGGGGGTCAGTGGCCAGTTCCCCCCGCCGCCCAACTCTCAGAAGCATGGACCCTGCTGTCCACAGCCCGGTTGCGCAGAGTCGACAAGCCAGCTCCTGCCTCGTCGGATGGCAGCCACCCAAAGCCACAAGAGCGCTGACATTAATTGGTGGCAGAAAAAAATGGATTTTTCATGCCTATTTGGAGACCTCTGAAAAAATGAAGTGAATTTCGTTTCATCTCCCTTTTAACATGAATGGCGTTTAATGTTCAAATTAAGCAGCTGGCGCCAGAGGCTGGGTTCCCACTGGATGAAAAGCAGGAAACCCAGAGACAGACTTGTCTTCTTCCTCCTCCACTGGCAGCTCTCCGGGCACACGACTGTCTAAAAACTGCCCTTCCAGAACCCTCCGTGCCGTCCCGCACTTTTCGCTTTTAACCATTTCCAGCTTGGGGTCCTGTGCAAGAGGGCGGCAAAGAGGCGAGAAGGAAGGCGGGGCCAGCCGTCCAGAAGCACTTTGCAAAGAAGGCACCGGGTGCTTGAGTGGTCGCCCGCCCCAGGTCGGCAGGCACGGGGCCCGTAGGCTGAGCGCCAGGCCTTCCAGCGGTGTCCCTGACACGCGGGCCTTGGGCTTTCCCATCAGCCACGTGGGTGACAGGGATCCAGGGGGCATAAGGAGTACCCACCTACAAAAAGGAGCATCCCTGTCACTGCCTCATGACACCAGCAAAGCCACTGTGAAACGAACCCGAGTTCTGCAAACTCCCCGCTGCGCAGCGAATGAGGAGAAAAGCACCAGGAAGCACCTGTCCTCAGTCCTCACCGTCAGCCCACTGACCGGCTGGGCGGATCCAACCCCTGGAACAGACCTGTCCCCTGATGGCCCCCTGCCATGGGAGAGGTGCAAGGGATCTGCCTGCAAGTGCTCAAGGCCAGGCAGGCTCTCGTGGGATTCGTACAGCCGGAAGAAACACACGGAGCCGCCAGGATGTCGCACGTGCCTTTGTCCCGGGGCGGACAGTCCCCAACTCCCTTGTGTGCTCAGTGCACACCAAGCTGGCGGGGTGCCAGTGTGTGACAGCGCCGGTCACAGAACAGAGCGTGACTCTGCAGGAGCGGGCCCTCGCCATCGCCATGTGAACACTGCGGAGCCACAGTCACCCGGACCCCCGGGCAAGGGGGCCTGGCTGACCACTGTCCCTATAGGGTCTGACCCCACACATGTAAAAGGAGACGAAATGCAAGGTCGTGGCTGAGGCCCAGTCATGGCGCCCACGGCACCACGGTGTCCCAGGCCGCGTTCAACAAGAGACGGCCAGAGCACGGTTTCGCTTATTAAGCTCTGACAACCAGAGAGCGTTCTAAGTACACTGAACTGGCTGTGCCCGCGAAAGCACTGACCCTGCCGTCTGGTCTACCAACTCAGAAGGCATCCAATGGCTGCGCCAAACGTCGCCGTGTCCGCTCACCAATCTGTACACGGTGTGGACAGCAGCCCCACCCGTCCCGCTACCTCGGGAGCAGCCAGGGGACCTCCGACAGGCGCACGGACAAGCCCTGGTGCATCTGGACAATGCACCTGACACCGTGAAAGGAAGTGCAGTCTCGGGCCACGGAGAGGCATGGAGGAGTCTGAAGTACCCATGACCGAGGGCAAGAAGCCCACCTGAAAAGGCTGGACACTGAGGGATTATAACCACACGACATTCTGGAAAAGACAAATCTATGGGCACAGTAAAGAGTTCAGTGTTGGTGGCGGCAGAGATGAACGGGGAGCACAAAAGATTCTGGGGATGCCGAAGCCTCTTCGAGTGATATTCCAGTGGTGGGTACAGGCCCTGACACATTTATCCAAACCCTTAGGACGCCGAGAGTGAGTCCTAAAGTGAACCGTGCACAAACGTGCCCTCGAGTGAGGGAGAGTGGTGGGGGGAGACTGCCTGGGGGGGCCCAGGGGTAGACTGGGACACTCTGTACCCTCTGTTCCATTTTGCTGTGAACCTAAAATTGCTCTAAAAAAATAAAGTATATTAATTAAAAAAAGAACCCTTTCAAAGCCTCCTGTCATCGCCCAGATGAGGACGGGAAGCAGTTCTCTGTGTCTGGTGCTGAATTTCTGCGCACGCAGCTGCGAGCAGGGGGAGAACTGCACGTTGCAACCACACGACTGGGCTTCCGGTGTCCCATAAGCACCGTGAGCCGCTCCTGTTCGGCGCCCACAGACGCCGGGGGTCTGCCGGAACACGGGGGCGCCTTTCCACGTCATCACTGGAGATGCCCTGTGCCTCCCTCCTTCATGTCACTGGGCTGTAGAGAACCCTCGTGACAACCGGAGCCCGGAGGTCCAGCGGGTGAGGAGGGCCCTCTGCACCGCATGTGTGCATCCCAGTGAAACGCAGGGTGTTCACGTGTCATCATGACAAACAGACGTGAGCACACCCAGGCATCAGAGCAGGGATGTGGACAGACGTCTACAGAAACGTGTGCCCCCGTCTTTAAAACAGCCAGTCCTACAAAAACAGGCACTGTCTACACTTAAAAATTACACTGAAAATAAAACTTGGTTTTCCTTTCCGAATGTTCTGTTCTCAAACTGAGTGTAAGTGATGACGGAAGGTAACTGACTTTCTGCTCTGAAGCTTAAAACGTCTTGACTCTGTGTAAGCAAACAGCAATTAGGGAGAAGTCAAAACGAACTGCTGTGCGTGAGCACATGGGAGAGAGAGATCGCGTACAGCATAGTACGTAAAGCCAGTAGCAAAGGGCTCCAGAAACGTCCTGGAGCTTCGAGCACTTCCGAAAATGTCTCCAGGTGCTGACACCGCCCAAGGGGTCCGCTCCAACTACAGCCGCATTCTCTCTGGCTTGAGCTGAAAACTGGCCCTGATGCCAGAAAACCGCACACAGGCCGTGAAGGTCTTTTCAGAAGGTTATTAAGAGCTGTCACCTATTTTTTCCAAGGCTCCCCATCAAGCTCTCCGCCCACCACACCACACCACTGCGGACAGGGTTCCAGTCCACACAGATTCTCCATGACACGGAAAGTGCGTGCCCGCCGCGGGTGCCCAGCAGTGGCCGGAGAGGACTGAACCACAGGTCGCGTGACGTAGGCCCAGTGCCCTCGCTGTTAATTTTGTGGAGGAAGACGTTTTTTATACCAAAACAGGGATACAATGGAGAAATCACAATTTTGTTGGGGTAAATGAGGAGATGTCAAATAGGTCCCCCACCTGCTGGGCTCCCAGACCCCAGGGGCTGACGGTCCCGCCCCTGCGAGTGGCCCCTGCTCTGGGAGGGGTTTTGGGGGGCGGGCAAAAGGGAACAGTGCCACAAAGGCACTGTCCAGTCGCTCCTTTTCTGGCAATTCACTGAAATAAGAAGTCCGGGTGCTCACTGGAGGAACAAACGTCCCTTCAACCGCAGACCTGCCCCTCTGCCCATCACTGAGCGGACCCACAGCTCAGAGGAAGCCAGGCTGCAAGAGCGAGTGAGTGCTCGACCTCCAGTAGGAGCGTGCGTCTCAGGGGGCAAAATGAGGCCGGTGCACGGACACTGAGCGGCACCAGGAATGCGGCAAACACGCCTTCACTCTGCAGAACACGCCCTGCTGCCCGCTTCCACCCCTGGAAACGCCGGGGCCTCGGCCCGCGGCGCGTGGCAGCCACATGCTGGTGGGGCCTCTGCGCCCGCTGACCCGGCAGCACGCACAGCGATCCCCACGTGCCCCAGCCCTGTGCTGGCCGGTCCTGCTCCCCACCACCAAGGAACAAGCCCTGAGGCCACCGGGACCCCGGTCTCACCCCATCTTTGACACCGCCGCCTCCACCAGCAGGCGGCACAAACACTCCAGGAGTGTCTGAAGCACGGGCCGCAAAGGGTCGGCTACACTGGGCCCCAGGGCCAGGCCTGGCGCCACTGGGCACCTGGAAGGAAGCCCTCCTGGTCCCTAGGAAAGAATGAGTTTCACGACATTTCCCCACAGAGGCTCCTTGGTGAGACGTGTGACATGATTTATGACAGGGTGTCCTCGTGTTCCAGACACGCTCAGGCAGCCGACACACGCGGGCCTTGCTGGCGCAAGGCTCTTGGAGGGGCGGGCGCCGTCCCATCACAAGGCTGGGCTACCATGACAGGCAAACCGCTCCTGAGTGATTAGTGCACGGCAGGAAATTTTATGTTCCAAATTAGTTACCTCCTGCCCAGAACCTATCAGAGGCTTGATAACTTGAACATATAATTCTATACCTTTTACTCTTTACACAATAATTCAATCGAATCCTGTGGCTGAAGCCAAGATTTCCAGGCCGAAAGTGCACTTCCCATTTGATTAAACGCTAATAAATGCAAGAATAAAATAGCGGTCAGTTATCTTATAGTGAATTCTTCAAAACCATATACTCTAAGAATTAATTATTCCTCTGGAGAAAGGGACGGGTTCTTCCCCTCGTAGACAGCTTCGTCGTCTCAGAGTCTTAATTAGCACAGTTAAAACATAATTTACAGCAGGTCGGGGCTTGCAGAAGCATGACATCATCGTCCGGGTTCTTGACTCCAGGTGACCTGCCGGTCAGGAGGGCCGTGGCCAGCAATGGGACACAACCGCACACAGGCCTGTGACCCTCAACGAGGCAGGCACGTGAGTGTGACGCAAGCCAGGAAACACCACTGTCACGTGGCCTTCTACCCACATGTTGGGTGCCGGGAAATGGTCGGCAGGCTTTCACAGGCACAAGTGCATGGCAGACGCTGCCCCGGGAAGACACTGAAATTCCCGTTTTCTGTGGCCGTCCCTGGAGCGGGGAGCCAGGGCAACGGCATCAGCCCTCCCGCTATGCTGCGCAGGCTGAGGGCCGGTCCGGGTGGGGTCCTCTCCAATGACTGCGGGCTCAGCACACGACGTCTGCCAGTGACGTGGAGATGGACGGGGCGCTCCCTCCAATGGGAGGCTCGGGGCCGAAGCCCGCACAGACGTGGGCATCTCCGAACAAGCCAAGCAGTGGTGCACTGCAATCGCAGGCCGCCCATCGGCGTCCTCTCAATAGGGTCTTTCCTCAGTGCCGGTGACAGAGCAACAGCCCAACACGGACAACTCAGGCCCCCCACCCCCGCCCCTCTGTGGTGCGCGTCTTGCCCTCTGCAAACCACCTCTGCCCTCCCTGCCCCGTGTTCAGTGCCCATGGAGGACACAGCCAGGGCCGTGTACGTCCTCTCATAGAATACGGCAGGCCACCCCACACCTGTATGTGGGGATGCGGCGGGACGTGTGTCAGCACCTGTCTCTGAGTCCCCTCTACTCCTCTGGGGCTGTTGTCCCGCCTCCCTGTCACCCAGACACTGCAGGAGCTGGCAGCAGAGGGCAGGCCCAACCCCACCTCCCCCCAGGGCCATCAGCCACCGGGGACAGTTAGGATCGCCAGCACCCCAGACACTGCGAGGGCTCAGGAAACTCTGTGCTATGCCTGGCGGGGCCCGTCCGAGGGCTGCAGGCAGGGCACGGGGCGCGCCCACTGTGGGGACCGGGGCCAGCAGCTGTGTTCGAGAGAGGGTGACGACATCAGATTAAATGAAAAGTTAATGTTCGATATAGAAAAACTGTCACTCAAGTTATCTGACTTGACGTACTTGCTATGCACCTGGGGAAGACGCACGTCACACCCACATTTACACACAGGATCTGTGCTTCGATGAGAGCGAAGACCCGCTCGGACCAAGTGCCGGGCAAATATTTTCCTTGGAAATAGGGATTATTGCAAAATCAAATGTAAGCTACACCGGGTCTTCGTTCAAATGACTGATGAATGTCATCGTCTCTGTCTCCTATGGTCCCGCCTCTGTGAGGAAAGCCTCTACTCTAGTGTGGTTCAAATGCTAACACAAATGTGAAACTTTGAGAATGTTACTACACAATTTAGCTGGCACATTTTATCTAAGTCACAGCAGAATGAATTCTTCAAACAACATTCACAGGTGAAAATCTCACGGATCTGTGGTGTTCATTTCCGAGGCAGCCGGAGTTAGAAGAAACATCCTGGCTGTCACAGGATGAAAAAGCTTCGGCAACTAACCACCCCTTTAAAGACTAAGAACCTCGCCGACAGGCGGGCGAAGTGACATTAAATCTCTTTCTAAAGTGGTCTGCAAAGGACACTGCCACTCTCCCCGTCCCTGTGGGACACCCGCAGGACTCGGGACACACTGACAGAGTGTAAACAAGGCACTGTGGCCTCTCGGGTGGAGTCTGACGCATCTGTCGGGGAGGCAGAGAACACGCACGTTTGTTCCCGAAGTGTGGCCAAGTGTCCTGCTACACCATCAGGTCGTCACTGTCCCTTGTTCAGCAGTGTCCTTCAGAAAGCCAAGGCAGTTTCCTTCTTTCCTACACTGACCACCAAGGCCAGGGTGGTTCTAGAACTGCTTCTGTGGTCCCCGTGGGTCTGAAGATGACCAGCCAGAGGCCGTTGCGCCCTCACTCCCAGGGATGGCGCTGTGCTCCTCGGGTCCCCCACCCAGGGGGGCTTCTAAGGGGCGGTGCAGGGGGCTCAGGTGGGGCCAGACCCAGCCAGTGACCAGGTGCATTAAATACAGCATCCTATACAATCCTTTATTTACACGTTACATAATATAGCTTTTTATCGTGGTAAAATGCGCATATATACCACTTTATAAGGGCACCAATCAGTATCATCAAATACATTCAGATGTTCCATGACCATCACCACCACCTACACCCACCACTGTCTGGTCACCCCCAACAGACACTCTGCCCACTAAACACCCAGCCCCGTCACCAGCACCAGCCGCCAGCAACCACATTCTACTGGGTTGGCCAAAAAGTCTGTTACGTTTTTTCTGTACGATGGCTCTAGTAGTGCTTAGTTGTCTTTAACTTCATTCAAAACAATATTGTTAGACTGTATTGTGACAGCTGTCATATCAGCATGCAGTTAAAAAAAAGTATCAAAACTGGTGAATTTTTGTGCAGCCATTTTAATACGGAAGATGGAACAAAACACACACTTCCAGTATATTATACGTTATTTCAAGAAAGGCGAAAATGCAACTGAAATGCAGAAAAAGATTTGTGCAGTTTACGGAGATGTGGCTGTGTCTGATGGAATGTGTCAAAGTGGCTTGCGAAGTTTCTTGGTACTGTTGACATTTTGGCCAAAAATCCGTTGCTGTGGGGCTCTCTCATGCGTTGCAAGGCTTTTAGCAGCGCCCCTGGCCTCTGCCCACTGGAAGCCAATAGCAGGAGACAGCCGACACACTCAAAATACCCAAATCAATAAGGTTATCAGCGAAAATGAAAAATGTGTCTTATTTTATGGGAAAAATGTAATGGTCTTTTTTGGCTAAGCCAATACTTTCTACATCTTGAAAACTGACACTCCAGGCAATGCATAAAGTGGAACCATCTAGTATTTGTCCCTGTGTGACTGGGTTATTTTACTCGGCACAATGTCAAAAAGGTCCATCCCCGGTGCAGTGTGTCAGAATGTCCTTCCTCTAAGGCCAAGTCGCACCCCCCCATGCGACGGGTCGCTCTCTGGGCGCCTCCAGCATTGAACTGCTGCGCACGACGCCGCTCTGGCCGCTGGTGCACAGGCATCTGTTCTGTTCTCCCGGGTGCACACCTGGGGGCAGACCTGCCGGGTCCGCGGTCATTCTGTGTTGTATGTTTAAGGAGCCTCGCACCGTTTCCTGCAGCAGCCGCACCATTCGTTGTGCTCGCCAACCACGTCCCAGGCCTCCAGTCTGCCACTCCCTCCCTGACACTCCTTGTCAATGTTCTCAACTGTACAGCTCGTTCAGGACTCCGAGTGGGGCAGACTATAACTCAGAAGCTGTTTTTTTGCGTCACTAATTCAAACCTCGGTCGAACGCCGGGGCTAGTTTCCCGATGCCTCCTGCACTTCCCGGGCGCCAGGCCCCGTGTCCTTCCCCGCGGTCCTTCAGGGCCGTGAATCAGGCACCGCCACTTCTCTAAAGATGGGAACCCTGAAGCTCAGAGACATGGAAAGGATCCTTCCAGACTCCGTGGTCAGGGACAGGGGTGGGCTGACCACACACTGGGGGAAGATTAGTTTAGAGAAGAGTTTATTAATCCTGGGTTAATTAACAAGTAACAACAACAAAAAAATAACATATCAAACTTGTTTTCGCTGCAATTCCTTAGGACCAGGTGGAAGCAGATGCTTAAATTAGAACTAAGTGGACCTAAGGAAACATTCAGCGTGACTGTGGGCAGCCCACGCCCCTGTGACGCCAGGCTACCTGGGCGGGGGACAGTGCAGGGCAGACGCGCCATACACTGAACTCTCTGCCCCTCCTCGGCAGCCACGCCCCCAGGCCGGAGCCTACTTTAGATGCTACACAGACTCAGGCCCCATGTGCAGGACAGGTGGCCGCGAGAAGGGGTCCACCCGGGAGCTCACTCACCAGGGAGCCCGTCCAGCCGCCTCCGGGCTGGGCGGCAGTGGGCAGGCCCAGAGGCGCCGGCCCTGCAGTCAGGTCTAAGCTATTCCAATAAAGCCGTGCCCAGCCCCCATGAACAGTCTAGGGCGTCTGCTGGCCTGCGTACATGCTAAGGCCCCAACCCCCCAATTACCTCCAGGGTGTCCATCTCACGCCGAGAGACTGGCAGCAGGCGAGGGTGTTTCTGTCAGTGAAGCCAAAGCCTGAGTCAGCAGGTCTGGACCCCATCATGGTTCCCGCCACGAGGCAGCTCCATGGCTCCACCCCGCACCTATTTTGAGGTATTTTGCAGAAAACGTGGGTCTGATTTTATATACCAGCTTTATTTATTTCCCACCTTCTTTCCTGTGCATAATTCCCTCATCTATTTCTTTATTTTCAAATCATATTCATTTCTCGATTACAGTTGACACATGTCATATTCGTTTCGGGTGCACAGCCGGTGACCGGCCATCACGTAACGTGCCAAGCGATCATCCTGGTAAGCCTCACACATGCCTGACCCAGAGAGTCACCAGAAGGTCACCGACTGGGTCCCCGTGCCGCGCTGCGCATCCCCGTGGCCACGCTGTTGCCGCCCATCTGTGCCCCACCCTGGCCCTCGCCTATTTGCGTGGTCTGCACCTCCGTGAGCGCACATCCCTGCAAGCCGTCCAGCGCGCGCCCTTGGCACGCGGCCAGCACAGACCCAGGCAGTCGCGCCACCAGCCGAACGCCCAGCAAGTGCAGGGCTTACGGTCGCCCTTCGGCCGTCGGCCCTGCTTCCACTGAACCCAGCGCCTCCCCCGTTCCCACACCTCCAGTCCCAAGCCTCCCCAAGGCACCTGCTCCCGCCGTGCCTTTCATCAGTGGAAGTGCTTCCCCGAAGCGCATCTCCAGACCCTCACCGTGCTGCTCCCACAGCAGGAGTCTGCGCGTCTCGGGCCGCCGGGGCACCGCAAGGAGGCCTCGCACGCCGCCCCACCCCCACGCCCAGCAAGGGCACAGGAGGCGCCCCCAGGTCCCCACCCCCACAGCCGGCACAGCGGAGAGGGGCACAAGGAAGAACAGAGTCTGCATGACATGGTCCAGTCTTTGTCCCACCCAGTCTCACACTTCCGGTCCAGGGTCTTCCCCGGGACACGCGGTCTCCTACACAACCACGTATTTCTCACAGTCGACTGCATGCCATTTTAGCCTCTGCAGAACTGCCAATAAGTATTCCCCAAGGAACCCTTTTTTGGCACATAATGTCAGGACCTCCAGTTCTTCACGGACCCCCGCAGGTCACACGGTCTTCAGAGGAGACGGTGGAGGGTGCTCACGGGCAGAAGCACGGTGTGCTGGTGGGGCTCCCTGGGCTGGCTCCTCACCCCGGGGCCGGGGTTGAGGGTGGGGGGCCTGTGTGCTCCCACCTCCGATGTGGGCACTGAGTGGCCCACGGGGCCTCGGGTCTCCCCTCCAGCACTAAGCCCTGTGGTTCTGCCCATCAGCTGGGAAAGGTGGACAGCCTGGGTTCACTCGGGTCCTCTGTTCTTCTTCCTCAGCTGCTGGCTCTGGGGCAATTCAGTGTCACTTTTATGAAAGCTGGCAGACCAGAGCAGCTTTTCAATTCTTACGACTTATGTTTTTTTAAAGAAAAAAATTAAATGTTATATGTAGGGATTTCAATGAACCAAGCAACTTTATATTCCAGGATCATATATATCCCAGGAAGAGCTACACGGACAATGGTTAGAGAACTAAATTCTCTGGCGAAGTGGAATTATTTTTCTACAGTCACCTCTGCATAAATTGGAAAACATAACAGCACAGTGGTAGGGTTTTCACTGAAGATTCAGTCATTCTATCCATTTTAAACTCGGAACTAAAATAATTAACTCCCATCATGTAAAACATTTCCTCCTTAGTGAAACACAGTAACTTCTACAGAAATACCCGGAATGTGCTGGGCAAACAAGAAGGCGGGGCCGGCCAGAGCGAGCGGAGTGTGGGCGCGTGTGGCTCCCGGGTGCGCGCTCTCGCGGGGCAGGGGCCGCCGTGCGGGCGTCGGAACAGCAGCCGGCCCGCTGGGGGAGGGGGGGGTGCAACAGAAATTAAACCACCGCGAGACTGAACTCTATCCCACGGCGCAAGGCAGTACACATTCCAGACACCCTGGGGTAGCAACGGTAAAGGTCCCAGAGGCAAAGTGAAAATTCCAGCCCAGGAGGCAGCAAGCGGAACCCCTGCGAAGCCGATGACGGACAAGGACTCCCGTGCGGGGACATCAGACCGCGGCCCGCACCGAGCGGAGCCTCGCCGCTTCTGCGGCTGCTGCCTACATGACTGGCCACGCAGCTTGATCTCGCTAACTTCATTGCACTGACTAGTTCTCTGAAATAATTAGCAAACTCTACAAGCCTTCTTCAGGACAGAAAACATTACCTTTGCCGTTCTCAATCGGGTGAGCCAACTGTCCTGAGATGTTTGTTTAATTTTTCCCAAATAACTCAGTCTGTTCTACGCTAGAGAGCGCGGCCCTGCTGCGATGCGCCAGCCGTGTAGTGTGAAGCCCGGGTTTCCTGGGACGATCGCCTGACATTCCCCCGCCACCTCCAGCTCTGCAGACCTCACAGCACCTCAGGTCCTTCCACAGAGAGCCCCTGGCACACGCCCTCTGGGCCCCCAGAGCATGGCGCTTCCTACACCTCATCCCACGCAGGAGGGCAGGTGCGGGGAGGCCCTTAGGGTCCCCTGAAGAGGGTGTTCACTCTCCAGTCAAACCCCTCCCGCTTTGGTCCACGAGACACTGCTGTGACCCACGGGCCAGGCGGACCCAGGCTGAGACGTGTCACTGGACAACCCCACAGGCTCCCGAAAGCGAGGGGCCTCTCCCAGGGGAGAAGGAAACAGCAGACTCCCCAAAACTGGAAGCTTCAGAACACAGAGGTGTCAGCACCCTGCAAAGTATTTAATTCACTGCCGTGAATCCGGTGGTTTAGCGAGTGTTTCATGTCTGGTTCGGACCCTGCAGCCCGTACTGCCACGAAGGGGAAGCTTTAGGCGGTTTCCCGGTGCTGAAACGCAACAGGAAAAACGTGGTGAAAGCAGACCTGTATTTGTTTGGGGGACTGAAGGGCTTCTCCATCTCACACGTAACAAACACAGTCAAAACACTTGCAAAGAACACAGCAGAAACGGGGTGGGAGACTGGGCCATAAAAAGGTGCCCAGAAACCAGCAGACCCTTTGGCCGCTCACCAAAGCCCGCAAGTGAGCTTCCTGCAGCCGGGTAGTGAAGACGCCCCTGGGCTTCCTCTCGGCAGGATGAAGGACCCTGGAGTCACCGGGAAGGCTTGGGCCCAGGGTTCCAAGTGCTCCCTCGGCAGGAAACCCAGTCAGGACTGAGGACCCTCCTCAGCAGGAGGCTCCGTGGCAACCTGGACAGCCAACCAGGCGGCCTTATCCCCGTGGGAAGTGCCGGTCAGGGCTTCAGCCAGACAGATGTCCTCCACCCACCGCCCCCCGTCGAGGCTGCCATGGCGGTTCCCCGCGGGTGCCCCACACTGAGATGAACGGAAACCAGTCCGGCTCCCCACATGGGGAACCGGCACGCCAAGGTGGCGTGGTCTGTGTGGCAGCCAGGACTCAGCGAAGCCAGCTGGGGGGTCTGCTGTCAGGTGACCTGCGCCTATGGCTCGTGGGGACACATCACCACTCGCCACGCGCGGTCTCCCTCCTCCAGTGTCACCGTCTCCCCGGGCCTGCACTGTAACCCCCAGGCACTACAGGATTCACACCCCGCTTTAGAGACAGGGAAACTGAGCCTCATGGGGATCTTATGTCTCCTGGTCAAGGGCACACAGCTACTGTGGCAAGTGTGAAGTCCTGATTCCCACTGGTTCCTGAGCCCACCCCTTAACTATTTACTCTTGTCACCCAAAAGAAGACCCCAAAAAAATATGTTCAGAGAGGATCCCCTGAAAATCTAGACATCCCCATTAAAGGGTCAAGAAAGTGTTTACGGAAGGAAGGGTTTTGAAGGATGGGTAGGTATTTGGAGCGGAATGAAGAAGGTACTTGTAAGTGGAGGAACTGGCGTGTCAGAGACACGGAGAAAGAACGTGGCACGTCGCTCCAGAAACACAGCTAGATGGTTGGACAGACAGATGACCGGCGGGTGACGGACGAAAGCGGGGGACCGGCCGAGGCCTAGAGAGCGGCGTGGGGGCCCGGGCAGCCACGGTGGCAGCGGGAAGCCTCACCGGGCCGGAAGGAGCGCCGCGTGATGCCCGGAGGTTAGCCCGCAGGCCGCCGTCGCGCCACCTGCCCCGGCGGAAGGCTGAGTCCCTGCAGGTCCCTCCTCAGGAAGGGACCTGGGAAAGTTCCCAATCAAATCACACCCTGGCTGAGTCCTTTCTCCAGCCGTTCCCCGCAGAGAGTACAGGCAACGTGGAGACATTCCTGTCTGTCATGATGACTGTGGGAGCCACTACCACGTACAGGACAGGGATGCAAAATGTTCTGGAATATGTGGGACCGTCCTGCATCCCGTGACACTCTCAAATGTCCTGCAACACACTGCAAAGTGAGACAGGACCTCAGGCAGCACCCACTGAACACGTAAGCACAGAGTTCTCTGCGCAGTTTTAACAAACGGGGGGTTTTGCAGGAATGCAACTGCCTTGAGACTCACGGGAAGGATGGGCCCGTTGTTTCGGGAACGTCACAAAAGTTGTCCACCATCTTGGAAAAATTGTGGCTCTAACGTCACTGCCCAGCGGACCATGAATCACCACTAAGCAAACCCGTCTGGGGTTCCAGGGGAGCTGCTGCATTCCAGGCGCACACACCTGCTTGTCCACGTGTCCCCGGCGCAGTCCTACCCCCACTCCTGCTCTGAACGCATGGGATTTCGCTCTCAATGACCACCCTTGGATTGATGTCTTACTTCATGGCTCTTTTAAACAGTCTACATGGTAGACGTTGCCCATGAACGTCACGTCAGGGCTGGGAAGGGAAGACCAACGACGTGCACATAAAAGGGACGCAGCGTCTGACGGGCTAAAAACCAGGGGGCCACGAGGGGAAAGTCCCGGCCCACGTGTGACGATCGGAGGCAAAACACACCCGTTGGGGCCTTCCGCAAACTTAAAAAAATAACTACCATCTTTAACATTTGACATCTAAGTAACTTAATCAAAAATGTTATTTTAAAGTCTGCAGCACTCAGACGACGGGCACCGCTGAAGAAAGAATCAGCCCCCAGCCCCGGAGCCGACAGAACCCCACGCCCACTTTGGCCCGAGCTTTGCGAAGCTGAAGCCAGGACCACCACATAAACGGCGACGCAACAGGGCCCAACACCACAGAAGACACCACCTTCCAATCGCATTCCTGTTGCCAATTAGAAGAATCACGTCAACTTCATCTCAAAAGCGCAATCACGCCCAACAGAAACAGCCTTTTTTAAAAATTTTGAGGAGTGCCCACATTAAGACCGTAAGTCACCCTGCGGCTACCATACGGCCCTCCCTCGCCACAACGCTGCATTTCATAACTACTTCTCATCGACAAGCCAAGCTAATGCGGGTTAATTTTACTATATTTTGGTGCTGCCTCCTCACAGCAGTGCACAATTACCTTTATCATTTTATTGCCCAGGCAGAAAGTAATCAGAACAATTATTTGAAAATGGAGGTTTATAAATTCTAAATCACAGTGGCTGGCATTTTCGATAAAACGGCAGCTTTATCTCGGGAAGTAGCAGGGCCAGGGGATAAATCACACATCAGTCAAGTGTAGCTGACCCCAAGTGCATTGCACAATATCACGAGCGCTTCCAAAGAAACTTTCCGGCGTCATCCATCATCCTTCATAACACTGAAATGGTTGCCCACCTGAAGAGCCGAAGCTGGAGAATAATAAAAAAAAAAAAAAAAAGGAAAAACTCCAGGAGGTGCGGGCAAAACCATTACCTGATCTCCCTCTAAACTGTAAGCTACGGTCCGTGCACTTAGACAGATATGGCTTCACAATAACTCTAAATATCCATATTCATGTTCATCGGCTGTTTCCACCGTACACGAAACACGGAGTCGAGCCCTAAAGAGAACAGGTGCCCCCAGCCGAGATGCGCGGCTGTGTTCTGTTAAGACCCGCTGTCTCTGCTGGGTCTGTGCAGGCGACTGTGGACCCGCAGTCTCTACGTCTGCTCTCTCTGGTCCTCACTTTCCCCCAAAAGTTTACTGCTTTGAAAAAAAAAAAAAGAACGCAACTTGATTTGAAAGCCAAGAAGAAAGGGAGGAATCCTGGAAGCCCCCATCAGTTTTCCCTAAGTTAACTGCAGGTGACAGGAAACGCCAAGGTGACGCAGGCCATCAGGAAGGCAGCTGGCCCGGTCCCCAATCACACCTTCACATGGGAGAAGCCACCTCGGACCCGGGCCACAGCGGTCTTCAGGGGAGGGCAGCTGCCACATCACACCCCGCCCCCGGCACACGTTACCCACACCTTGTTTCGCTGGCTTCCGTAAGGCGAAATAAAACCACCAAGTGGTCGCTGGCTTCCCTTTTTGTCAGAAAGCAGATGCACCGGAGGAAGAACGCTCTGCGCTGCTATGCAGGTGACCTCGTGACAAGGGACTATGGAAAGGTCCAGCTGGGTAGGATTGAAGTTTATTAGCTAAATATGCCTGGCAGCGGGCCAGGCGCTTTACATACATTATCTCATTTACTCCTCCTCCTCCCAGCAAACCTCCGCGAGCAAATTACTTGTAGATGAGAAAACAGATTGAGATGTTAAGTAACCAGCCCAAGGGGGCAGCACATAGGTGGCAGGTGGGTATTCAAGGTCAAATCCAACAGACTTCAAAGCCCAGACTCTGGCCAGACCCACGGCCCTGCCCACCCTGTCTCCGTGGGCACAGGCCTGGATGTCCCGCAGCAACAGGCGCCACTGGGTCTCCCCGGGGCCTGGGTCACTCTCCCGAGCCGCAGCCTCTGGCTGCTGTGTCTGCCCACGCGGGCCCCTGCATCTCGCAGCCTCGCTGGGGCTTTGCACGCTGGCCTGCCCGAGGGTCAGGTGGGAAATGCCCCCGGCTCCCTGGAACGGGGTCTGGACGCTCGTGAGCACGCCCAACGGCTTCCAGCCTTCATCTAATGAACACTGACAATTACCGTCAGCGGACTTTTATAGCCCTCTGCCGCCCGCAAACCCCATTCCAGGAGAAAGTGTCATGAAATACGAGGCAGGTCTAAGACCCTACGTACCAGATACCCACAAAGACACACCGTGCTTTCGGCCTGCGGGGCGCCGCGCCTCCAGGGACGGTTTCCGCAGGGGCCGGGCACACAGCGGCAGCCCTCGGGAAGGGCCCCACGCTCGTCCGACAAACTTGCGGTCTGTCTGTTTACAACAAATGGGAGGAAGACTCCGTGAGTCTTATACAGGTACAAGGCAGCAGTTCCACCAAAAACAGGAGTGAAAATAAAATGGGCTAATAAAAAACAAAACAAAAAAAATCCTAAATTCACAGATGACGCTAGGAAAGGAAATTCTTCTTCTTCACATGAAATAATGTGGGCGCTCACTGTTTTATTTCCTCTCAACATGCCCATTTGGGGATTTGAGAAATACACCCCTTAGCCCGCCTCTTCTGAAAGAATCGATGATCCTCTGCTGGCCAGGGGCCCGGGGCTGAGCCCAAGGCCCCCACTGCCATGCCGCCGCCAGGGGCTGCAGGCCGCCTGGCTGCCAAGCCAGCGGGGGATGGCGTCTTCTCCACAAGCAGGGTTTTGCCTGTCAGCCCCGTCTGCCCTGTGAGCGCAGCACAGCGATGCAGGTGTGCCAGGTCCGTGCCAAAGAGCCCACGCGTAAGTCAGCGCGTGTAGATGCCGGGCACCGGTGTCTCTGTCCCCAAGGGAGTCACAAGCACGGGAAGCTGCAGGTTCGGACGAGACCGGTTGTGTTGGAGTCGACCTGGCGGTATCAGGACGGACTCAGTCTTGAACGCGCATGCAAGCGACAGACACAGAACCAGGGCCATGGCGCCTCCGGCGTGCCCCTCAGGTCAGTCCCCCGAGAAGGGCAGGGCCTCAGCCGGTCAGCAGCCATGAGCAGGGCCCAGGCCCTGGTTTCCCACCGTCCTATTCTAGGAGAAGGAGCCAGGGCTCCCTGGAGAAGGGGGACGGGGCTGGGGACGGGGACACACGAGAGAAGACGATGGCGCCGTGGGGCGGGACAGAAACAGGCTCGGCGGACGCAGGAGGCAACGCGTGGCTCCCCGGGGCGCAAGGGGAAGCCATGTAAGCAGCCCAGTGAGCAGTGAGAGTGCGGGCCCGCGGGCTGACAGCCCAGGCTACAAGATACACATCCGTGAGTCCGCACTCAGGCAAACGAGTCACTGGCTAGACAAGTGACCGGGACAGAGGACGCCTCTGCCACAGGGAAGGACTCCAATCGGCGAACGAGGATGGAGTGAAGGCCGTGCGTGACGCTGGGCGGTTACACAGCCGCGGCTGTGGGACGCAGGCTGAAAGGCCGAGGTGAGCCCAGACCTCCCGCCGCGTGGCCTCCAAGCATCTCCCCCAGGCACTTACAGTTCACAGAGACTTCACAGTTGGAAGAGCCTGACAGATCCCTCCCGAACCAAGTGACTGAGTCGGCATCACCAGTCAGGGGCAGGCGTGTCATTGCTCACGCCTGCCTGCACCCTTCTCTCTGAGAGTGGGAACCCCGATGAGGTCACGAGGCAGCACAGACCCCGGGAGGGGCCCGCCGCAGAGGACCGGCCAGGCTCTCCCGGAGAGCCCAGGTCACCGAGGCATGAGAAGAGGGATGGTCACGAACCAGAGGTGAAGGAGTCACGATGACTGAACGCTGGGCAGGGTCTTGGACTAGGTGGCCGGACAGGAAAAGGATGTGAGGGGGAAACTGGTGGAATTCGAGCGAGGCTCCCAGGTTGCGGCGGCTGCAGACGCAACATGATGGTGGTGCCGGGTGAGATAAGGAGGACAGTGCTCAGAAGCCGCATGTCTACAGTTCTTCCAAATAGAGTGGAAAAAGGGCAGACCCACTGCACTGGCACCCTATACACACAGGGTCTCACCGGACCGCGAGGCCGGGCGATAGAGGACGGGGGATGCGGGACAGAGAGGGAGACGGGATCGGGGGAGGGACGGGGAGGACAAGAAGCTCTGCAGGGCCCTCCTGGTCCCCTCACTGCCGACACGGGGGCACTAACGTTCTCCACGGAAACCCGTGGTGGCCTCAGGGACTCGGGACGATGACGCTGTGGGTCTGCCTCTGAGCCACGTGGGTGCAGAGGTCCAGGTCCGGGGAGGGGACATGAGTGGTGGCTGGAAACGAAAAAGGTTAAATGGGTCGTAAATTAAGATCAGTGTCATCTGGCCAACCGCCGTCTCTCACTGGAAATGCAACCTACCGCATGGAGTCGGGAGCCGCCCGGAGCGCTGCTCGAGGCTCCCTGCCGCCGGGCCTCTCCGGCCGCACGAGCAGAGAAGACGACGACAACGTCAAAACTCCTATGTTCCAGTGCGGCCCTCGGAAGGGAAAAGGGCACCGACTGTGTATCAGTTTATTTAAAACAAGACAAAATGCCACTTTGGCGGACATTTCTCCCCGTACTTTTTCCACAAACACTGAGGCCGTGGAGACAGCGGGCCGCAGTGCCTGTTCCACGGTGGCCGATGGGCCAGAGCCCGGGAGGGCCTGGCTCAGCCTCCAGACCCTGAGTGGTGCCCAGGCCAGGTCACATGGCGCCGGTGGAAGTGACGGCCAGGGACGGCCACCGGTGTTTTATTTAGACATTTTTATAAGGAAGCCAGAGGTTGAGAGCAAACCCAGGAAAACTATACAAATTTAGATTTCACTAAAATGTTATGTCCCTTGGGCCCAGGTATTAATCTTGTTGTAAAGGCGGTCCCCCCTCACTGGTCATTCGTCCGACCTTCACAAATTGTAAACTGCACTCACTGGAAGGGGGAGTGCGTCACAGTGTAGCATGACAGCCGCTCTGGGGCTGCGGGGCGGGGGCTGGAGGAAGATCGGTAACAATGAAAATTCCAGACACTCGTGTCTCCTTAAATATTCATACAACAGCTTCCCATTCGTAAGGACGCTCGATCCCAAAGAAATGAAGCATCCATTTTCTTTTCCCAGAAACACTGAGAATGAAATTAAAAGGGAGACTGCAAGTGGCCAGCGCCATGCCACGCGGTCTCTCTCACTCTGCCCTCGGGAGGTCTGCCAGCGCCGCCCCCACGCGCGGGCCTCCAGGGACTCACGGGGCAGCATCAATCTTGTCAGCGCCGTCCTGCCGGACACGGGGAGACCCCAAACTGTCCCGCGGAGGCGTTGCGAATGTCATCACATTCTCTGTGACCAGACACAGGGTTGTTTCTGCAGGACTGTACATCCCGATGATGTCCTGATGTCATTTTAACCACAGGAAGAAGCTCTGCCTAGAAAAAGGGGAGACGGGTCCTGGTGGAAGGAGATAAGCCCGTGACAGACCCAGTGCCATCATCCCCGTCTGACAGAGAGAGTACATCCACGTTATCACGAGTCCCCTCCGACGAGGCGACGCAGGGTAAAGGGAAGGTTCCCGGGAACGGTTCCAGAACTCTGGACTGGGCCCGGGCAAGAGAGACGAGAATTTCCTTTCTCCCCACGCAAACGGGGAGCTGAGACGAACTCAGTGGCTCGTCTACCGCCGCCACAAGTCACAGTCGGCGAGTAGAACGCAGGACGTGTCTCATCACTTGGTCCATAAAAGCTTCAGATCCAGGGGTAGAAACACCCTGAACTTTAATAAGCACCCCGTTGTCACAAATGCACCCAAACACCTAATTACCGAGTGACTATTTATAGTTTCTGAAATAACTGGTTTAACCCAGTTTTACAAAGCAGACATTTTGAGATTCAGAGAAAACTCCTGCCCGATTCCAGCATTAGTAACATTTATTGGGCCTTGACCCAGAGGACAAAGAAATCTGTAATTCCCAGTTATGTTATTTTTACCATAAATTCAAGGAGAAATTAGTTTTATTTACAAACAGTAATTCTTAAAATAGAAAACTGAAGCATAAATTTAACCTATTAATTTTGTCCAAAATCCAAAACCTTGTAGAAGGAGAACCGCAGACTTGACAGAAGAGCCTGAGAATGGTGTCACCACGTCTGAGTCACGTCAATGGTTTGGCTGCATGAGTTAATGTCCAACAAAATCCTTTATTCTTCTCTAATTCGGCCTACTTTCTACTGGGTGGGCCAAAAGATCGTTTGGTTTTCCCGTACGATGGCTCTAGTAGGGCTTATTTGTCTTTAACTTCATTCGAAACAATTTCGTTAGACTGTATTGTGACAGCTGTCACATCAGCACGCATTAAAAAAAAAAAACATCGAAATTGGTGAATTTTTGTGCAGCCATTTTAATATTGAAGATGGAAGAAAATAAGCAATATTTTCAGCATTTTATGCTTCGTTATTTTAAGAAAGGTCAAAACACAACTGAAATGCAGAAAAAGATTTGTGCAGTGTATAGAGAAGGTGCTGTGACTGATGGAACGTGTCAAAAGTGGTTTACAAAGTTTCTTGGTACTGTTGACATTTTGGCCCAATAGTTCTTTGCTGTGGGGCTGTCTCATGCGTTGGAAGACGTTTTGCAGTGCCCCTGGCCTCCGCCCACTGGAAGTCAATAGCGGGAGACAGCCGACACACTCAGAACACCCAAATCAATGAAATTACTGGTGAAAATGAAAAACATGTCTTTTGTGATGGACTTTTGGGCCAACCCGATATTTTTAGTGTCCTGTCCTGGCAAGTCCCTCTCCCACGGCGGCAATGTCCGTGCTAGAACAGCACAGAGTGGGAAAGTACGTGCTGTGTTCAGGCACGAAGGAGGTCCTACTGCTCAAAGGACCGGTGATAAATATGCAAAAATAAAAGCAAGCAATGAAAACCAAATGTTGAATCAGGAGGCCCTCGGAAGCCCACCGAGTGCCCCTAGGCAGGCATCTAGCCCACCCAAAGCAGTGCCACCCGGCATGGCAGCTCTCGGCCGCATGGGGCTAAACGTAAATTAGTTAGAATGCAGTAAAATTAGAAACTCAGCCATTAAGTCGCACTCATCACATTTCATGTGCTAAAGAGCCCGCATGACAACTGGCTACCACACGAGGCAGCAGGGGCAGGACGTGCCCACCATCGCTGGGAGTTCTGTTGACAGTGCTGACCAATACTGCCACGGTCCACGTAAGGGGGACTGAGCCCCGGGTGTGACGAGCCGCCATCGCTCATCGACTGGAAGCCCGGTCACAAAGCAAGTGGTCGGTCCTTGGTGTGTCAGTCACTTCTGCCCCACACAAGGCTAAGCGTCTGTGGTCTGGGCCTTGTCCCACCAATTCAGAGTCAGACACACGCCCTAAAACATGTCCCCAAACATACACTGCCCCCAAGCACCCAACAAACAGCAAGGGGAAGGCACTTTGGGTGAACTCATGAGTAAAGACCTAACACCTACAAGAGATCCAAAATTATAAGACACGGCCCCTGAACTCAAGAAGCCGGGAGGTTGTCAACAATTTCTCAGCCTAAGACTTCAGAAGTCTTCCTTACCTGGTTGTTCTCAAAAATACCATATTAAGCATCTTTGTGCACACATTTTTAATTATTTCTTTAGAACAGAGCCTCAGACATGAAATTGCCCTAAATACCTAACGATGAAAGAAGGTCACCACTCTGCAGTGGGACACCATGCCATCCCTAGAAACAATGCTGGCAAAGATTTCAATAGCACGGATGAGCACTTACACCAGATTAGGTGAAAAACCCAAACAGAAAATTCTGATTTTTCCACGTACAGAAATGTGTGTGAGTGTGTGTGTGGTGTGTGTGCACATGTGTGTGTGGGGGGGACTGTACTACGTACACAATCAAGAAGGATGGATGTGTGAGATCCTGGTGTAGCAGACAAGAACTTTAAAATAATTATGATAACTTGTATAAAAATAAGAGGGAAAGACAGACAAAAATGCATGAGACAGAGAAGAATGTTAAATACATAACTGAAATACACATTAAAATATGAAATGGCCATCCTAGTGTTAAGAAACACAAAATCTGAAATGGAGAACTCACTAGATAAGACTGACAGCAGACCAGACAGAGCAGAGCAGAAAACAGGACGCGTGACAAGACAGACCAACAGGAGACACCTGAGCTGTGTCGCAGAAAGGGAAAAGAGATGGAGAAAGCTGAGAGCGTTAGAGCTCTGTCGCCAGGGCTGCCCCGCCCCCGCCACTGATCCAGCCCCAAGAGGGTGGCAGGGGGTGACAAAAACGGTAATATAAAGAAATGAGTCCAGAAGTTTCCAAAACAAATGGCCGATGTCAACCCAGAGAGGCTATGAACAGTCAAAGGCGTGGCAGACACAACCGCAGCCAGTGCCGGCCCCGGGGACCACGGGGCGGGCGGGAGCCGCACGCGCGCCGCAGGGAGAAAAGCGAAAATAACCCGCGCGAGGGATGAAAATGGGGGACGTAATGACAGGGACCAAAAACATAATGAGAAAACTACGAACAATTTCCCATCTCAAAAACTGAAAATCTGACCCTATATAATTAACCTGCCTAGAGCTAAAAATGAGTAATCTTGTCACTAGAAGAGCAATTAAATCAACAGTGTGAAAGTCTTCCCACAAATACCAGGCAACGTATACAAAATCTACCAAATAGTCAAAGAGAAGATCGTTTTAATACACATTCTTCCGGAGAACATAAAAGAGAATGCTCAAGTCATTCTATGAAATCAGTTTATCTTTGAAACTCCAAACAGACAAGGACTCTATAAGAAGGAAAAAAACGGGCCGGTCTCATTCATAAACGCAGTTGAAAAATATCCTAAACAAAAAACAGTCCAACAGGTGTTTAAAAAAATAGTGCTTAGTGACCAGGTTCCAGCCCGAATGCACAAATTATTTAACATTAATAAGCCTATACAAGTAATTATCCACATTACCAGACACGGGACTGGGAATCACATCAATTTTAATTGACGCCAAAAAACCGTTTCATAAAATTCAAAGTCCATTAATGACTTTAAAATCTTTCTCGGACAACCAGAAGAAAAGAAAACTTCCTTTCTACCAAAAGTTTACAGCCAGCATCATTTCTGGTGGTGAAAAATGAACATCTTCCTCTAAAATGAGTAACAAAGTAAGTATATTAGGTATCATTGTATCTTCACTACGTATGCTGCTGGAGATCCTGGCTCGCACAGTATGGCAAGCGGAAGAAATAAACGATTAACACAGTAGAAGGAAAGAAGCAAAGTTCTCGTTCATAGATAATATGATTGTCCACATAGAAAATCAAAGAATACAGAGTTTGTTTAAAAAAAAAAAAAGACAATTTAGCGAGGAAACTAGATACAAGACGAGCACACAACAATCGACAGCATTTTCCCGTGCCGACCGTAAAAGAGATACAGACCCCAGAACAGGCACCCTGTATGACAGCAATAAAAGCAACAACAGCAGTAAGGACCCAGGGAAGACATCACACAAGGTGGGCAACACGAAAAGACGCTCGTCCCCGCCGGAAGTCAGAGAAACCTAGGTCAAGGCCACAGGGAGACACTGTTTTCTGCCCAGACGGGCAGCCACTGCCAGGCGGCTCCAAGTCTTGGTAGGAGGTGCGCGCCCCCTAAGGGGCTAATCCACACCGGCCGTTTTTACAGAGCAGTGTTGTCCTGCAGCACGGACGCTCGCCGTGCAATGACCACACCCTCGCACGGGCACACACCCAGGAGAAACTGTGACAAGTGCGCACCAGGAGCAGCTACAGCAGCGACAGCCAAACCCGGGAACAGCCCACGCGCCCGCGACAGGAGAGCAGAGCGGTGCATGCACGAGTGGTGGTGCGCAGCCGTAGGCTGAGACGCGCTGATGCACGACGTGCTCCATGCAGCCACTCAGGTGAAACTCAGATGCGTGCGTCTGCGGGATAGGCCTAGTCTCAGGACGCTCAGCCAGCGCCAGGGCCTCTCCTAGGGGCCCCGACAGGCCGCATGCAGCTGGAATTGTTGAGCAGCAGGTACATGGTGAAACCGCACACACGTGAGAAAGAGAAGGACAAGCAGAAAGGTCCGAATACTGGTAAAGGGGAGTGGGGCAGCCGGGGACGGGGGCGGTACAGGGAGGCAGTGCACAGAGTCCACAGGACTGCTGATGTGAACTGCCCACATCAGTGCTGAGTTGACAGGGTCCTGAGGCCATTTTTACCGAAACTTACACATAGCTCACATGTTTAGCATGCATCGAACCATGTAATTCCGAGAAGAAGGAAAAATAGAGGGAGGGAGAAAAGGAGGAAGAGAGAGGAAAAAGAAAGGAGGAGAAAATGCGTCAGAAAAATATGAAGATCAAGTTAATAAGGTGAACATCACTGAAGCGGAAATTCCATTAGGCGGAAAACGCTGGCTTGATGATTGGTTAACAAAACGAACGCTTTCCTGGAGGCCGTACCGTATGTAAAACTAACTTTCAAAGCTTAAACCATCATCTGGCACTGCAAAAGGGGTTCATCTGCCAGCCGCACCGCCACGCGGGGCGGGCACACAGAAGTCTGCACGCAAACCGAAGCTGCGGAAGTTAATGTGCTTGCCCCGCCCCTTCCACAGCTGTGGAAGGGACGTGGGCATTTCCGTACCACACGGTCACACCGCCCACGCAGGCAGCACGTGGCAACCGGCACAGCCGTGAGGGCCCCCTGCGCCCCTGACACGCACGTGGGCGCCGTGAGAACACAGCAGACGCTCCGGGCAACCCACATGACCGCGTGCTCTTACGCAGGACATTCTTCCCTTTCTCAGGTGGCAAATGTGCCTTCTGAACCACCGGGCCAGCGGCGTCCACGCCAGCCGCCGGGAGCCTGGGACAAAGGACAGCCCTGGCGGGTATGGTTTTCAAACGCAGCGCGGTACAGAGCTCTCTCCATGGCCAGGCGGGCAGCAAGGCGGGGTCCGCGCCGCCGCCGCCGCCTACATTTAACTGACGGGGTCCAACTGGCAGAAAGTTGGCGGCTGTGGCGTGTGAATTCCGGAGGGGACAGGACCGCCTGTCTGGTCTCATCTTCAACAGCACGGAAACACCCCAACGACAGCCCGTGGCCGGGCGCCCTTCTGGCGAGGCTGCGCAGTTAATGCTGCAGCAGCGGGGAGAGAAAAGCCACCTGACTCTCAGACGCCCTGGTTTCCTGTCTTCCCCAGTCGGGTGCCGCCACACGGAGCTGGAAAGGCCTGGATCTGAGGCGAGCACGGAGAACGGGTTGAAGCCCGAGGGACAGGGAGTCGGGGAGCCGACAGGAGAGGGTGCGCCGACTCAGGACTCGGCCGCACCCACCTCTAGGCATGGGGGTCGCGGAAGAGCCCCAAAGGCAGGGCCATCGAAGGAGGGAGAACCATGGTGGGGGAGGGGCTGGGATGCAGAAGCTGAAGCACAGGGATGACGCCCTTTCTCTCAGATGAGGAGCAGCTGTGTCGAGAGCCCCCGCCCGGAGTCCTGGCTGCCGGCCTCCCCGCCTCCCCGCAGCCCCACGTGCCAGAAGTCAGAGGGCCAGGGGCAGGAGGAATGGCTCGGGCAGCCCCCCAAGCAACTGACCTGTGCACCCCCCAAACAGCTGCCCTCTGGCTTCCATCCAACTCCGGGCGACTCCACCTCCATCTGAGGGGACCCGCCCTCTATCCATTCCCTTCTGGGCCATCTTACACCCTCCACCGGGCCGAGGACGACCACGGCGCCACCCGCCTGGGCTGCCATTCCGCCTGGGCCACCGTTCCTAGTTACCCGAACAACATGATCCCCTCAGCTTCTACTGAGGGTCTACTGTAAAACAAAGGAGAAAAAGTCATATAAAAACCATTCCTGCATTTGTTTAAAATGGAAGAAGTCAACATTAAGTGGCTTCCCATCCCTACTTGAAACTTTAGGACAAATTCCTACCTCGGGAAAAGGGCTCTCTCTCTCCCGAACGGCTGAAGCTCGCTACTAATTGCGAATGAGCGCCTGGTAGCCCCTCCTTCCCCTTCGGCCGCAGCCGCCTGTGTGCTCGGTGGCAAACTTCGCTCGCACTTGCGTCCTCCGCCCTTAGCCTGGGCGTCCTGGAATGTTTAGTCTTCTTCCTTAGCACGTGGTGCCGTGGCAACCACAGCCACTGAAGCTGGGCAAAGAACCAGGAAGCAAACAGAACAGGCTCTGTCAGCCAAAGCAGCTGCCGCGGAACCCACGTGCCGCACGTCGCAGGCTCCGGGCTGCTAGCGTCGGAGCCTCCCGCACGGTCGAGGAGGGCGAGGAGGGCAGGAGCGACGAGAGAAGCGGGAGAGGTAGAGGCGGCCCAGGTGGAGCTCAGAGGTAACGCACGGTATCTGAAAGGGAAGTACACTCGGTACGATTAACGGGTCGGTTACAGCCAAAGGGAAAAAATGAGCGATGATAAAAACATGGGATTTTAAGAACTATCCGGGCAGGGGAGGGAAAAAGACTGAAGAAAACACATGAGCGCCAGCAAGATGTGGGGCGGCATTAAGCGTCTAGCACATGTGCAATCAGGGTCCTGGAAAAAGGCACAAAAGAAAACTGAATATTAATGATTTCTTCAGATTTGATGAAAAATCTCTACTCACAGATACAAGAACTCAATGAAACCAAAGCAGAAGAAACATTAAAAAAAAACCTAAACCAAGGAAAATCATCATCAGATTGCTGAAAACAAGTGATAAAGAAAAAAACCTTGAAAGTGGCCAGAAAGGGGGGGCGGGAGGGGCAAATTACTTCTAGAAAAACAAAATCAAGGACGACAGCAAACTCGTCACTGGAAACTATGCAAGACAGGGCAGAATGGAACAGATACGTAAATCATGGAAGAAAAAAAGGTCAATCTAGAATCATATTGTATAAGAAAGCTGCAGATCAACAGCCCTCATGAACACAGACACACAAATCCATGAAAATATTAACCAACTGAACCGAGCAACATACAACAATAATCCACATGGATCCCAACTGGGGGCTTTCCAGGAAGGCAAAGTTGGTTTAACGCATAAAAATCCATGAGTACAATTCACCCCATTAACAGCATAAAGGACAAAAAAAAACACTCCGCCACCAGGCAAGAGGCAACAGCAGCTAAGGAGACACTCGGTGGTGAAGGGTGATGATGCCAAGGCGTGGCGGGTAAAGCCGCTGGAAGCCACGCCCACTGCCCCCGCCCCAGTGGGAACCGCCCCCCTCCCGGTCACAAGCTCACCGCTAAGGGAAGCAGCAGCCGGCTCATTTCAGAAAGTCCTGGTGCAGCGATCAAGCTCGTGAACTCCATCCAGCCTGGACGCTTCCCAATATCCTGTGCTGCCCGGGAGGGCCACAGGGCCCTCCACCACAAGCCAGGAGCAACGCCTGTCTGCAGGCAGGCACTTGCGGGACTGCTGTGGAGATCTGAGACGAACCTCCCGACATTTTCACAGGACAAGAGCTTCACTTGTGCAAATGACTAACTTGCTGTGGCTACTCAGGCCTGGGTGTCTAGCAGACATTTTCGGAAAAATTAAGTCAGCCTGATGATTAAGTGAGAGCTTTACGTGACAATTAGAACTCTGGAAAATCCTTAACCACCACCACGGCAGGACAGCCTGCCGATTCTGAGACTTTTCTAAGGAAAAAGGTGGTGACGCTGACAAACGGTTTCAAATGGTGCATCAACACATGTCAGCATTTGGAGGATCTGTGTGACCCAGCGCACAAACATTTCCCAAAGGGCCAGGGAACGATGTCACAAAGCATTCAAGGTGCGAGGTGTGCCCGTGGGTTGTCCTGTGCTGGAGAACAGGGTTCTCTCAGGGCTCGGACCCGCCCTGAGCAATGAACCTTCCAGAAACTACCAGTTGTGACATGCGACTCAGTGTCAAAGATGACCAGCCACAACTACCTGTAAATCTATTAAACGTGCTCCCTTACCAGTTCCCTGTCTCTCGGCGGCCAGGTTTCTCGATGTGCTTCGACAGAAACAATGCATCGCAGCACACTGCATGCAGAAGCAGGTGTGCGAATCTAGCAGGTTCTATTCATCTAGTTATTTAAAAGGTTTGAAGAAAATGTAAACCAGTATCACTCATTTCGCTAACATGTTTTATGAAAAATATAGTTACTCTTCACTAAAAGTGTGGTATTAATATTAAAATGTAAGACTCATCGTCGCTTAAATGAATTAATAAGTATCTTTAAGTTTCTCCACGCTTAACGTTTCTCAACATCCAGATCGATAGTTAACATAGTAAATCATTACATACAACACAGAGACGTTCTCTGGAACCCGCAGCAAGTCTTCAGGGCACAGAAGGTTCCTGAGGTGAAGCCGTGCGAGGACCACCCACGTGGAGGGAGGAGAGCCTGAGGCCCCACTCTGCCGAACCCCCCACTCCCCACACACGCACAAAGGGGCCCTTTGGGACTTAACCCCCACCTGCAAGCTTGAGGAAGAGCCACACCTGCTGTCCCCCCCGGACACCTAGAGGACGACTGGAGGCACGTGAGGGTCCCCGTCGGCCACCAGAGGAAAATACCCATTTTTCCCATCTTTTTAAATGCTTCCCACAGCCTCCACTTCTTCTGTCACCAGTGAAAACTTCCCCAGAAAAACGTGACTAAATCTCTCTAGACTTCCTCGGAAGGCTCCACCAGAGACTTCACTGCTATTTCCACTTAGAGCTGGAAACAAGAAAAAAACAGAGAACCCTTCGGTACAGCCAGTCAGTGTGTGAATACAATTCCATATGAAAACATTTAAAATACATTAGATTTTTGGTCAAGATGAAAGACAAAAAAAAATATCGAGCAATCTATTCTAATTGGGTTCCCATGGTAACTGCACAATTGGGTTTTTCAATGTAACATCCCAAAGGCCCAACGCACACTAGTAAAATAGACTTCAAACAGCCTGGGTTGTTTTCGCATTACAGCGCTCCCAGGAAGATCAATTACTACACGTCCCCACCCTGGCCATTAGCGGCAGGAGACGCAAACACTACGGGCCGGATTAACGTAAGTCACAGAAGGAACACCACATATCACGATAATTATATAAAACTAATCATACACTTCAGATTCATCAAACCTGTTCTGGGTAATAAACCGATGCTGCTGCTGTCACAGAGTCACGTTCAGGGAATGGGTGGGCTTGAGCCCAACCATGCACCGCACCATTGTACCTCTTATTGATTTCAGGGATACGCAGAATCAATCATTAATAATTACATTATAAGATGACCCTCAAGGTTAATCATATTCTTAGAGACCCTCACCATGGAATTAAACAACAAACATAGCTTTGCTGATAAACATGTAAGTGAAACAGAGCTGAGAATTCAAACCCACCTTCTAGATAGGAACGGCCCGCAAGGCGGCACAGCGCATCCCGCACCCGGGACTCCAGCCTGTCCCGCCCTGACCCTGCGTCCAGGGACCATGTGCACCCTGTCCTGCACCCCTAGGGGCAGCCCCACGCCGGAGGGGCGAGCAGGGTGGCCTGGCCTGGCCCAATGCGGAGAACCTGCCAAACCCACAGCTTCCAGAAGACGAGCCCACAGGCAAGGCAAGCTCCGGGCCAGCCTGCGGCCACTGTCCCACTGCTGAGTCACGCGGAGTAGGCGCAGGGCAGTGGTGAGCGCCCCGCGCCAATCGGGACCCAGCAGCCCCTGAACTGGGCTTCCTACGAGCAGCCGGGGGCTCCCCAGGAGCACCAGGCCTACCCGCAGCCCACCCGGCGGCCGCTTCAACACGGAAACCACCAGAAACACTTCTGAAGGGCAAGACAAAAGAAGACGCAGTTAACTGATCTGCCAGGATCCACCCTGCTCGAGCCATTGTGACACTCCGCGGTGAGGAGGAAAAGCACCCGGAGCCCAAAGGAGGCTTCTTAGCGAGAGCCCCGAACACACAGGAGAGAAGGCGCACCGAGGGAATCGGGAGCATGGCCTTCGGGGCCTCTCTGCGCCACAGTCAGCGTAGGGAAGGCCGTGAGCATGGCGGCGTGACCCGAGTCTGAGGTGGATGGGGCAGAGGCTCGGGGTGCTCTAGTCACACACGAGGCAGAAATAAACAAGTTTGTGTTTTTTTTTTAAAGCTAAGAGAAAGTCGTTAAAGCGCATACTTTTGGAGGGAAAAAACCCGAAGCCGATTACAACGCAATCTCCTGTGGATTCAGGCTAGCGGATGGGTGCCAGCGCGGGCGTCCCCGGAATCTGAGCATCCAGGCAACAGGGCACCCAAGTCGCCCGGGCCCTGCTTCAGCACCGAAAGCCCCACGTCTGGGTGTGCCGCCGCTGGGCGTGCGGGGACGGAGTGTGGAGGCCGCCGTGAGCCTGCCCTGCGGGCTGGCAAGAGAAGCCAGAAGTGGTGGGTGATTGTGGCCAACAGAACGGATAATGCTGAACGTTAAGAATGTTTACTTAATTTTCGGACTTGCACGTTCATTCTAACAGTGCTTGTAACAAATTTCAAGAGTAACATGGCGGAGCAGCCTCCGATGCCTCCCTCTGTGGGCCGCTGGGGCCCGCGGCCGGGGCCTGCGGGTCTGCAGATGGGTATCCGAGTCCGGGCGGGGACGGGGGCGTGGCCACCAGCAAACACGCCCCGGAGGTGGTGCATGTTTCATCACCTTCATCACCGCACCCACGGTCCGGGACAGCTTCCTCTGTGACGGCAAGACGTGACAGACGCAAGCGCCCATGCACCACAAAGAGGAGCACACGGGGGCTCTTCCGCGGGTGGCGGGCTAACCCCAGCCACTTTGGGAGGAGCTCCTTTCTCCTCCTGACCCGTCCACCTAGGAACCTGCGCCCAAGCGTGAAGCGCCCGAGTGTGAGGTGCCCAGCGAGCGGGGGCGTGGCGGACACGGGTAGCGCTCCGATGAGGTGCCGAGCTCACGCTCGCCTCTGACTCCGTCACCCCGCACCGTGCGCCGCACCCCTGTGGTCCTCACTAGAGCTAGATGACAAGTTCTGGGCACCGAGGCCTGGACGCTCCACTGTGAGGGGCCTCCGCCGAGATCTGGGTCTGGCCGCTGCTGGAGCGCACGGAGGCTGCAAAGCCTCGACACGCCTCGCCCTTGACTCCAGTCTGGGTTGGTGGCGTCGTTCGGTTGCCCAGCCAACACACCAGCCCAAGGCCGCCCGTCACGTGGTTGCCCCCATTTCATCACTCGAGTCTCCCTCACCGGTCACTTGCCCACAACCTTCTTTGCCCCACATTCGGCCAGGACCCCCACCCTCCCCAGCAAAGACCAGGCCCTCCCCGCAGCACCCAAACGCTGGCTGCTCTCCCTGCTGCGATGGGAGCCCCTTCCACCCCCGGGAGGCCCTCGGTGACTCTCGGTGAACACTGGTGTTCCCCCAGGAACATGCTCTGAGGACGCGACCCAAGAAAAATGTCTCTAAACCTAGTTGTCTTCCATCACCACAGTCTCCCTCTCCCCCCCCCAGGACCCCAGCGGCGAGCCCTAAGGACCACCCCCGCCGGCACACAAACGGCCCTCGCACCTCTGACAGGCAGTCTAGGACAGCGTTTCCTGCTGTGTCTGACTGCTCAGGCCCCGTCGCCGACCTTGACCTTCCCCCTCTGCCCCGCAGGGCGCGCACACCAGCTGAGGCAGCTCCCCGGAGGTGCTGATGACTCACAGAGCTCCAGGCCACCAGCTGGGGGCACAGCCCCTCCCCCCCCTCGCATGGCTTTCGGGGCTCTGCAGGTTGCCCCTCATGTCCAGGCTCCCTTTCTTGCCCCCACACATACCCCCAACCAACCCCCCCTCAACGATGGAGTTACTGACCGGCCCCCAGCTGCATCCTGGAGTCACTGTTCCCACGGCTCGGCACACCCCGCCCCAGGTTGGGGCGCTGGGAGAAACCTCACCGGCCTCCGTGGAGCAACTGGGTCAGGCGTGGGTCCCAGCCCACAGGGGTGTGGCGGGTGAAGCCGACGGGTTCCTGGGTCACCACCATAATGGCGGCGTTGTGTGGGGAGCGGGTAAAAAGTCTCCTCATGGACCGTGTTAGCCCCTCACTATGGTGGCGTGAGCAGCTGCGCACGGGAGAGTGCTGTCACTGTGCTGGGGTCATCGCTGGTGCCCGGCCAGCGCCTGTGTCAGGCTGTGTGTCTGGTCCTTTCGGAAGTGCTTTCAGTTTAACCGATGACTGGAGGCTGGCAGTGCCCCCGGGAAGTGCGGCAGAAGCCAGGCCTCGGCCTGGCACCCCCGCGCACTCAGAGCGTGGCGCCGGAGCACGGAGCGCCTCGACGCTGGCGGCCCTGGCAGCTCTCAGGGACGCCCGCCCATTGTGGAAAACACAAACGGGAGCAGAGAAAACCCCCTCTCGGAGACCAAGGGGCTTCAGACACAGCGCAGGAGCCGGGGCTGCGTCCTGCTCCAGACCAGCGGAGGCCCGCGGAGGAGGCCCGCTGCAGCTGACACCCCGTCTCTGGTCCGGCCTCCGCCGCGTGCAGCTGCTGGCTCTGAACGAACCAACTCGGCGTGTGTCGAGTCTGGGAGGGACCCCAAACGTGACCCCCGCCCAGCAGCCCACAACGGCTTTATGCTTGATAGCGTCGTCTTCCCTGTTTTGGGAGAAACCAAGGCTCGGAAAGATTAACTAACTCAAGGTCACAGACAGTCACGAGGGGAACCCGGTCCAAACTCAAGTCTCGTCCAAGAGTCTGCACTCTTAGCCCGGGGCACAGGCCCGTGAGGGGCTGGGCTACGTGCAGAGCTGTGAGACAAGGGTGCCAGCTGGGCAGGGTGGAAACAAAGGGGCTGGTTGGACCGGAGGAAAACTGGACTGGAGACAAACAAGGACTCTGGCCGGCTCGTCGCCTTTTTTCCAGTTCCAATTTTGTCTATGGGACCGTGGCTGCACATCAAGATCTCCATCCGGGCAGCAAGCCGTACTTCAGAAAATACTCATTTACCATTCCACACGCTGACCCGTGTCCAGGCAGCCAGGACGGGAGCCCCTCCATCCAACAGACGAGGCGGCGGGGGGTTAACAGTTGCCCGTCACCTCACCAGTGAACAGCATCACTGGACTCTCTCTGCTGTTCTCCCCTCTCAACTCTGGTTCTTCCCAAATAAAAACTCAACTCAGTTCCACAAAACAGGTAGCCCATTGTACGTCTCAAGGGTGACCCTCGCCCACGTCCGTGAAAATGCTTCCACCCAGAGCGGGTGGAAAGAGGAAAGAGGCGAGTGACACACCATACGGCTGACCGTGCTGAACACGTGTTTGTAAAACTCCTGCCCAAGTCTGGGTAACATCTGCATCTCCTGTCATAACCACAGGCCCGAAAACTCTAACGCTCTGATAACATGCTAGGTTTGCAATTTGAAGAGATTCACGTGTCTCTGAGGAGTTACAAAACCACACACCCAGACCCGTCAGCACAGGCAACTGAGAGCGGAGCCGGCTGCGAACGGGTGCATCGGGAAGGCTAGCCCCGGAGCTCGTCCGGGCCAGAGAGCACGACTCCTCGTAGGGGCGGGGCGCCCCTACTGCGGTTCAGGCGGGGATGGGCTGCCGGGACCTCCCGGGGGGCTTGCAAAGACACAGGTCTCCAGGTTCTGACCCCGAAGGCCTGCCAATGACCTGCCTATTCAACCAGCGCCCTCCATGATTCCGATGCTCTGCTCTGCTCACGGCCGTCCCCCTCCAAGGGGGGCAACAGGTCCCACTTCCCGGGCGGCTCTTACCGATGACCCCACAGAGGGTGAAAACCTGAAGGTGGTCACTGCTTTTCCTTTTGATTGGGGAGTAAACTGTAGCTGAAAGTTGTAAGACTACCACTTATTTATTGCATTTCAGCATTTAAATTTCCCATCCCCTGTTCTGCCTGAGACACCTTCTCTCCCTTCGCCCACCTAGGTCCCTCTGAACAGCCAGTACCAGAATTGCCCAATCTGTCAATAAGGTAAGAGTTTTCTAAACTACTATCCATATGACTCAATTTGTCAGTAAAAACTGCCACCAGCGCTGCGCTTGCAGAAAAATGTCCATAAATGCATTATTGCGACGGGCAGATCGATGTCTATAATAAAAACAAATAGATTTAACAAGTGCCTGCTTCCCCGAGCGATGCCATTGGTGGAGGGCGCACTCAGACTCGCCCGGACTTCTGGGGCCGGGCCGCAGAGCGCGGCTGGGAGCCCTGGCTGACCTCGCAAGCGTTCCGGGTAGGAAATTATTCTAACAAGAAGGTTTTCCAAGTAGTGGAGCAAACACACAAAGCACTTAGAGCTGTCTCACGATTCCTTCCGCGGTTACACGCACACGACGACAAATTTCACAGCCCTCAGAAAACGTAGTTGTAGAATTTATAACTGACTTGACCACAGCTGCATCACAGATCAAATGAGTTCACATGGTTTGGGGAGGTGGGGGGGTGGGAAGGGGACAGGAAGCCGGTCACCCTCCCAGGAGACCCCTCACTCCTCTGCTAAGCCCCCCATCGAACCGAAAACAACTTGTGGCACAAGGAAACAAGTTTCAGCGTTCAGCCCACGGTTGGGGCTGTCGCTGCTGCGTCGTGGCCCCTGGGACGGCCTATTTAGCTATTTAGCTGGAGTGTCGAGAGGGCAGCCGCCGCAGGCTGGCCTCACTGCCAGGGATCCTGTGCACTCTGACAAGACACTGTCTGCGACAGACTTCCACGTGAGCCAGAGCAACCCAAACCTCTCTGGTTCCTTCCAAGGTCAGAAAAGGTCACAAAAATGATTTATCCCTCCGCTCAGACGATTCACTTCAAGGGCCACACGAAAGAGTGAGTTATGCACTGTATTCCGTGGGCTGGCTCTGCAGACCCTGCGGCTCTTCAGGACTGTTTAATTTTTTTAAGTTGAAAGAAAACTGGGCTCTTTCCACTGACCAACGGGCATATGGTAGTGACCCACACGCCACAGAAGCCACATCCTGCATTATTTCGTCTGCGACATCGAGTCTCAAACTTTCATCTCCCTGTGCCCCAGCCAGGCCTCCAGAACTCACGAAATGGGAAAAGTCACCGGCCAAGGGAAAAACCAGCCCTTGTGAACCTAACCGGCCGGCCGGCCAGCCCCCCAGCTAGCCCAGCCACTCACACGTTCACTCCAGACCCAGAACGGGGTGGGGCGCTGGGGCGGGGGATTCGCTCGTCCTGAGTGTATATGACAATGCCAGTGCACAACTGACTCTCGCCCAGTGGCAACATTAGAGTTTAGGGTCGGATTGTGTACGAACTATTCTATGATAACACCCAATCTCTTTCCTAAAGGAGCTGAGTCAGATACTTCCTTATCCGTCCCAGGAAGCAAGGTCGGGGAGCACTGTGACAGCAGCCAAGGAGTTTGGGGCTTCTCAGAGACCGGGGCCCAATGCGCCCACAAAAAGTCAGATCCCCCAGGGAAAGTGGACAGAGAAGAGGAACGTTGCGCCGGACAAGGGCAGGAGGCGGGGTCAGCGTGAGGTGCAAAAGCGAACCCGACAGCAATGCCAGCAGACGACCCCAGGAGGGGAGAGTCAGAAGGCGCGGTTTTGCTCCCTTTTCTTTTCTACCAAGGAGAATGTAACATCGGCTGGGAAGGGCACGGGCGCCCCAGAAAGGGAGCTGAAATAGAAGAATCTGGGGGTTCAGTCACTGGCTCCTAATGTCCTCTGTGAAATGAAGACAATCTAGTAAGTTTGTATCATTGAATACCACTGGGAACTGCAGACTGTGTCAGGTTCCCGGGAGAAGGGGAGGGCTGGAGGAGAAACGGGGAGCCGCCGCCCAGACTCCACTCCTCCACAGGCCTGGCGACCCCTCCCTCCCTGCAGGCAGGACAGCGGAGGGTGGACCTCCGGACAGAGAGCCAAGTGCAAAACAAGGCCCAGGGGAGGGAGGCTCAGCTGAGAGCCAGTCAGGGCCAAAACGGACAGAAAAAGACGGCCGCAGCCGTTAAGCCTGGGTGAGATGAGACGCTAACAGACGTGTGCTCACGGAGGGCTGTATTTCTTTAAACCTCGCACTCCAACTGGGAGGCCTTTTTAAAGCAGAGTCTAACACTGGTTAAATCTAGCTCTTGTAATACAGGCCTTTTGTAATGAAAAGAATGTTCACATAGAAAACTACCTGAGTATACTGTACTGGAGGCCTGGTTCATCCAGACCCCTGCATTCGATTCAAATTCTAACGCCAGGCAAGAGCCCAGGGGGCAGGGCCAGCCCACCCCCGCTGCCTGCAGACGCCAGGCCTTAGTGAGTGTGGGCCTGGTGGGGGCTGCCTGCCCGCAACGCCACCTGGGTAAGCCAGCGTCAACTACCAGCTTGGGGCAAGGGTTACATTGTTTCCTTCAAACTCCTCCCCCTCCTCCCCCCATAATGTGATAGGTTTCTTTGTCTCTCTCAGCTCCGTGAGTGTTTTACCCATTGAGGACTCCGGGGAGCCACCCAACCACCTCCTGCTCTCCCACAGTCTTGGTCTTGGGATGCGAAGGGAAGCGGAGACTGCCCAGTCCGCGTGCAAATAACCTGTCTGGTTTTAGGTGCTTCCTCTTCAACAGCTTCACCTGCTGCCGGGAGAGCTAACTCCCGTGCGCAGACCACTGCCAGCCCAGCCCAGCCTAAGCTGCGCTCGCATATACGAACTGCGTTTCCAAGACAGAAAGTCAGACCCCGAGTTCAGGCACTGAGCGAAAGCCAGCGAGGGTTCAGAAGGTGAAGAACCCAGGGCGTGCGGAATGGGTGGCTGAGGGCCACTCTCCTGTATTAGCCCGCCCTGGGAATGACGGGCGCTGTGACCTCCACCTGTTTCTTCCAGGTGCCCCGAGCCAGTGAGGGCGCGGGCATACACACAACCAGCCACCATAATGAGGCCCCCACCTGGTCCGACTCTCCACCTGTCTCAAGCAAGAGAGCATACACGAGGCTTACTGTAAGGAAACGCGGGGGTGGGAGGGCGGGGAGGGATGTGCTTCTGGAAGCTTCTTGGTAACTGAAAGGGGAGCAGCGGCGCCCTAGACGTTGGTGAGGAGAGCGGGACAAAACAAGACGGTGGGCAGGCGCAGCCTGGTAGGGGCTAGCCAACTGGAGGTGGGGGAGGGGCGGCCAGGTCCCCACACCAGGCCACTGCCACTGCGGCACAACTTGGTCCAGGAGCCACAGGCCTGACAACTAGGCCCACGTGGGCACACCTGAGCATACCTGGCACACCTGGACGCACGTGGTCCTGTGAGGGGCGGGTGGGGGTCAGGGTGGGCTCCACTTGGCCAGGCGACCACTCGGGAAGGGGCTGTCCCACGGGCTGCAGGCGCCCGCCCTCCTCAGGGAGAGCCGTGAACTTAGGCAGGAGCGACGCAACGCAGACACTCACCGCCTACCCCAGGGCACCCACGACGAGCAGCTGCAGGCGCGGGAACGCAGTCACGCGCCGGCGGCCTAGGCACGTCCGGGGCGCGGGGGCGGGGCCAGCCGGGGGCGGGGGCGGGGCCCAGAGCTGGGCGGTGCCTGGGCGCGCGGAACACGGTGACGCACGCGGGGGCGGGGCTGAGCGCGGGCCCTCCTGCGCCCCGCCCCCGCCCGCGAGCGGCGGCCCGGGTCGGAGCATGCCCAGTGCGGCGGCCCGCTGGCGCGCCGTTCTGCGCAGCCTCGCTGGCCCGCGGGTCTGGCCTCTGCCTCCGCCGCGTAATCCTGTCGGCCCAGGCCTTCCAGCCCGTAGGAGCCGACCCCTCCCTGCCTCTGCCTCTGGCTTTGTGCCTCAGTTTACCAAGTGTCAGCTGCTTCCTGTGTTGCTGCCGGCTGCTGGCCGGGAGGGCTGTGGCGTCAGGCGCACCCAGTAACCGAGTTTCCGGGGCTGGCGCCCTGGGGTGGCTGTGCACTGAGTGAAGGCTGCTCCCACAGGGCGGCACCCGCAGGACCTAGCGGGGCACTGTTCTGGCCCGAAGCGCAAGCAGAGGGGCCTGGGTCAGGCTCCAGGGCCCGTGGTGTGGTGGGCGGTGGCCACTCAGGGCCTGGTCACCTAAGACCAAGACCCACCCCAGCTCCTGGGCGCAGTCTCAGTCGCTATTCAGCGAGCACGTGGGTGCCAGGCACTGCTTGGTGTTGTGTGCGGACATTATTATGGGTTTTACTGTGTCCCCCCAAAAAGATATGTTGGAACCCTAACTCCCCTGCCCCCTCCCCCAGGACTCAGAACCTGGGCTTATTTGGAGAGAGGGTCTTTCTCCCTAAGCAGCCAGTTAAAATGAGGTCATTAAGGCGGGCCCCTAATCCAACATGGCGGGCGTCCTTATACGCAGAAGGCCACTTGCAGACAAGACAGAGGATGTGCACGTGAAGATGGACAACGGGAGCGATGCACCTGCGCCGACCAACTGGCAGGGAGGGCAGCAGGGACACCGCGGGCCCTAGACACCTGGATTTCAGACTTCGGCCTTCGGGAAGTGGGAACCCGAGCACGTTTGTTGTTTCAAGCCACTCCATTTGTGGTACTTCTCTGGCAGCCCTCAGAAACAAAACAGACGCATTGTATCCCATGCGATTGGCATAATGACCCCAGGGAGCAGCGTCTTCTCTGCAGCTTCAGGGAGGTCTCACACCCTTTGACAATTTCAAGGGTCCCATCCCTGGCCAACCTCCTATGTCCTGTTTGCTTAACAGGAAGAAATTCTTGGCCCTCTCCATGTGTGCAACTCCTCTGTTGGGATTTGCCCAAACTGCGTACTTAAGTATTTGTGACCTGCGTGACCCAATGCAGTAACATTGGTAATAAAATGGTGCTCGGGGCGTCCGCAGTGTTTGCATTGTGAGGAGCCGGGTGACTGTCCACAGGCCAGCAGAGTCAACGGAACCACGGGTCACCTCAAGACTCCCGGCCCAGGCTGCACCTTGGCCGAGACACCTTTGAAGTAGCTGCTCATGGAGAAGAAGCCAGGCCCTGGGTACACAGTGGCTCTCCAATCTAGGCTCCTGGTCTCCGGCGAGCCTGGACGGGGCCTCAGGGTCCGAGGCACTGCTCCGGACAGCCGAAGGCATTTGAGGTGAGACGGCAGGAGAGGCGAAATGCCTTTGCCGTTTGTTCTGCACTTTTCTGTTAGCTCACTGCAAAACCTCAGGAAACTTCCAACAACTGTAATCTTCAATGTTGTCATCTGGAAAGGATTTTTATAATAACCTGCTCCTTGTCGGCTGGGCACGTGGGGTAGTTCTCATGGAGGACAGCAGTGCCCCGTCCTCTCAGTCTGTTATGCGGGGACCGGATTGGAACTGGGGGCCCGCAGAGCTGAAAACGGAAAACAACACCAACATCGCATGAGGGTGCCTACCGGTGTCCTGATGTGGGTGCTGTGGCGAAGATTCACAATTAATGAATAAATCATGCTTTTCTTTTTATCTGAGTAGTTTTTAAATATGAATTCCTAAGCTATTCGTACAAGGAGGCTAGCTCGTGTTAGCATCTCTGATTCCCACTGCAGGACAGAAAGGCCAGTGTGGTGACCCCGTGGCCTGGAAGGGGGTGATGTGGTGTCGGGAGGGCAGGTGAGGGGCAGGGGGGCGAGTGTGGCACGCAGGTGAGGCGCATGGACCTGGCCCTGCTGGCGGGACGCGGTCACCCTTGCTGGGGAGGTCGAGGGACACTGCAGATGGCTTCCCAAGGAGCTCTCCAGGGAGCAGAACTGAAGTCTGCACTCCCTGCACCTCCTGGTAAAGTCTTCCCATCTCCGTGATAATTTTTTCAAAAGCTCAAATTTATTTCTCCAAGCTCCCCGGCGCCTCATCCCCCATGCCGTTACGCTGGACTCTCACACACATGCTCTTCCTGCTGCTAAAGTGACCGCAGGGGGCCGGCCAGGTGTGCTGGAGGGGCCCAGGGCCAGGAGGCTGGGGCTGGGGCTGGGGCTGGGGCTGGCCAGCCTCACACTGGCCGCGCCCGCCTCTCCCTGCATGATGACAGCCTCGCACTGAATGGGCCGGGTCCCCGTGGGGTTTCCCATCTTGGATCAGCAAGCACCCCCCCATTTTTCTCCGGACACAGGGCCCCACGAAGGACTTTTCACAGAAGGTGGACAGCCAGGGGGTGTGTGCTCACTTCACTCGGACTTCTTCACGGGCCTCCCGGTGTCCTCAGGAAGCGCCGGCGTCCCTCTGGCCTCTGAGAGCAATGGTAATTTGCATCTCCTCTTTAAACATCCAAATAGTTACCTTTCAGGTTAGACAAATGAACACGATGTGATTGCTTCCAATGATTTGCAGCCCAAGAAATGTGTTTAATAAGCCTCTTTCCCAGCTACTTTTGTGACATGAGAGGCCGTTTACAACAAAGCTGTCTTCAGTAGTCAAACTTAATCCCCACTACCCTGCCTTTGGGAAAAGAGGGGATTTTACAACGATCCCATAAAACCTTGTGTGGTTTGAAAGCCCCCGAACTCCGGACAGACGTGCCAGGGTCGTGTAACAAAAGAAACATGGTCGGGCGCTCGCCCCCGTCGGTGTCTTACATGTGGTTTTCTTTTTTGAGCGCGTCTCCAGCGGAAGGCTCCGCCGATTAACACGATTGATTTTCTCAGCTCCGTGTTCCTAGAAAGCCTGGAGCCCAGAGCAGGCCAGAGCCAGCCCGGCGGCCCCGGGTGGCGCAGCCCCCAGCGTGCTCCGATGGGCGGGGTCCAGAGGGGTCTGGAGCAGGGGAGCGGGGCCGGCAGGACCCCGGCGGGTGCCAGGGCTCTCTGATTACACTCTGATCTCAGCATAGCTGGAGACCTTGTCGCTGTGCCTTTGCAGTCCGGAACGTCATCTCCAGGTGGGCAAGAGCCCCTGCGTGCTGGGCCCTGTGCCGTGCGTGGCTCTGCACAGGGCTCACCTGTTGAGCAGCCAGGATATCTGCTCGGGTTGAGGGAATGATGTAAGGAAAGGCCTGAAAGAGAAAACAAATAACAGGGGTTTCCTGTCGGGGAAGCGCTGCGCAGACAAAGTCCACTGTCGCCTGCAGAATGCGGGTCCATCGTGCAGTATTCATTGGACAAAGATCAGCCCAGATCTTACATAGTTCTTCCTCCCGAAATATGGCAACTTCTGAGAGCTGACCGTCCAGGCAACGGGTGTGTATGTAAGCAAGTGAGAAAGGGCCCGCCTCCCTTTGTGTGTGTGTCCGGGCAGCTTGGCTCGGAGAGCGACTGCAGCCTTGGGGGAGCTTCCCCATCTGCACGCGGCGGTCAGGTGTGGATGGCTCGGGACTGGGGGTTTTGCTGGACACTGGCCTTTCGGAAGGAGGCTCCTATGCTCATTACAAAGTGTTTTTGATCCATTTTCCTGAAGGGCTTTTTTTGTAGCACGCTGCTGGTGGTTGGGGCAGAATCTTTTAAGTGGTGTGAAGTGTACCTGAGTGCCCAGAGGAGGTGGGTCTCCCCGCCACCGCTGCCTTCTGGGAGGAGCAGAAGCATCTGGTTTTCCATGACTTGGAACTTGAAGCAAGAGTTACGGGGATGGCAATGTGGAGACGGTGATCTGTCCTTGTCCCCCTGCCGGGGAAGCCACACGTGAGGGTTAAGACAGGAAAACCCGCCACATCGAGGGTTCTGTCTCAGACCCCGAGTGCTAAACTGAAAAGGACGGGCAGTATGTCCCTGCCGAGGGGACTTCTTTGGTCTTGCCCTAGCACCTGAGCCATTGATTTAAAGTAACAGGAGGCAAAAGTGGGAAGCGTGACAAACACATGAGCAGCGAAACTGGTGGTGACGGTGGTGTGGTGGCTGCCTGTCCGTCCTGCCCCATCATCTGCTAGCAGGAGGTGATCTGGGGAGTCGGGGTGAGAGGGGGAGGTCCTGGAAGCGGTCCCTCTGCCTATGTCACCCCCAGTCCCTGGAGACAAGCCCTGCTCAGATCAAGAGACGGTGGGACAGGACAGGACAGAGCCCTCCTTCCCCGTGGGTCCGGGAGGTAGCAGATGGAGAGGGTGATGCCATCGCTGCCCAGGGAGGGGCCTGGCCAGGGGCCTGGGCAGTGTCGGGGGAAGCCACGCCCAAGCGCCTTCCCAGGAAGTAAGCCAGTGCAGCGCGGGACAGTGAGGGGCGCAGGGCTCCAGGACACCAGAGACAGGCCAGCTGTCCTCTTGGTCATCTCCAGCTGTGACCGTGCATCTGCCTGTGGCCACAGTGCTGCGCCCTGCTTCTGCTCTGCTTCCCCGGAGTTGAAATAGATCCCCTGTCCCATTGTCCTGGGAACTATCCCCAGGAGGGTCTCTGCTTGGGGCAGCCCAGGTGACTCTGACAAACTCTGGACCCATCACAGTGGCCAGGGAAGTAAGGTACCGTCCCAGCCGGTCACACGTCCCCGTGTCGCCAGGAGAACAGGTTACATCAGGTAGGGAGCCCCCAAGCTCCTAACCTGCCTGCTCACGGCGATGGACCACCCACTGTGTGCCCGGTGGCTCTGCACGACCCCTCCCTGCCTTCTCTGCGGTCTGCACGCCCGGCCACCACCAGGTGTGCGGTGGGTGAGTGGGGCTGTACTCCTTGTGTCTGTGCAGTGGGGACTTCCGTGACATCTGTGCATGAGGGGACCTGTCTCAGGGGGCTGGACAGTGGAGATGACCTGGCGCCAGCCCAGGGCACTCTCCTGGGGCTGGACCTTTTACCCCTGCAAGACCAAGCGGTGTGTCGCCAAACCTGGACCTCGGCTCTTTGTCTTGGAGATCAGCCGTAGTCGGCACTGGATTCACCGAGTTGCTCAGCGCACGGAAAGACAGGACTCAGAGGGATCAACATCACAGCAATGGGGGCTGAGAATCGGTGCGTTGGGGGTGGGCTCGGGGCTGGGTGTCGATGCGTGTCATCTTTCTGACTCCCCACAACAACAGTACCAGGAAGGTAAAGAAACAGAGTGGCTGAGTAACCTGCCAAGGTCACACAGCAGTGAGTGTGAGAATCATTTGTACCTGGTTAATGGTGTCTTTGATGAGTAGAAGCAGTGGGAGAATGAGCCCTGCATTTTCTGAGTCCCATGGGGACATTTCTGGCTCTTCCTCACCAGCTCTACTGTCTCTGTTGGATGTGGCAAATCACCTATCAGTCACCGCTGGACCAGTCAGGTCCTTGCCTGGGTGCGTATTCCGTTATCTCCCCAGGGGCACCTATAGGGCCCGTGTGGCTCTGGGGCCACCCTGAACATCTTTCCAGAAGGGGGGGCCCGTGGAGAGAGAGAGAGGAAGCCCCGGGCCCAGCCAGGTCTGAAGGTAGCCACCCCTGGACTTCTCACGTCTGTGTGACCACGAATTCTTTTGTTTGAGCAAACAAGCTCGTATTGTTTTTGTAATCAAGAGGCTTGAGCAATACAAGTGTACCTGGACCCGTGCGACCTGTCTTTCTGGGCGTCATCCTCTGGAAAACTCCCTGCTGCATGAGACAAGGACCGTCATTGTACCCATTTCATGCTGAGGAGCGTGAAGGTGACAGAGGTCAGGGGGCTTGTACACAGCTACTCAGCTATGAAACGGCAGAGCCAGGACTTACTTGTGTGGAGTTATTGATCCCCGAGGATCAATATTTTCTAAGAATATTTCCAATTTCTCAGAATATAGGATTAGGGAGGGGAAAGGAAGAAGAAAGAGGAGAGAGAGAGAGAGAGGGAGAGAAAGGAGGAGGGAAGGAGGGAGAAGGGGAGAGGCGAGAAAGAGAGACAGAAAAAGGCTCTGTGTTAGCATTTTTGAATTGAGGAATTTAAAATCTTTTGGTGGCAAGTTATGATGGTGTATTTCTAGGGCTTAGGGATTTTATCTTGCTATTTGTTCTTCAAATAAAAGAATCAGAGTTGCTGACTTAGTTTAAACCAACTCCAAAGACTGCAGCGTTGACTGCTGATTAAAAACTTGTCTTTCTCAGTCTGAGACGGGAAGAGCAGCTCTGTCTTCCCTGAGTGTGTTGCCCCTTGCAAATTTGATTTTCATTTGCAGACCCTGAGAACGTCAATGATTGGAAAAATGTAACTTGATTATTAACAAGCTAGAAATACTATCACTTTGGCATCTACTCATGCTTGTGTGATGAAAATAAATCAGAGAAAGTCTTACCTGGGACAGGAAAGGTGATTTTGGAACCGTAGCCCTGCGGTTTCCCTGGCCGCCCCATGCCAGCCAGCCTGGGGGGCTAGTTCCAGAGCAAACAGGCCCCCGGGTGAACAGAATCTCTAGGTGACAGTAAGGGGAAAGGTCACTTTCGATTCAGTGTGCCTTTGCCGTTTGTGAACTGAGCCTGAATCTTTTCAGAAGCCCACAAACCCGAGCCATTTTGTTTCTGTCCTCCTGCGGAGGCGTGCCATCATTTTTAACGGTTAAACCTGCATTGCCATGTGTTTTTAAAACCCTCGTTGATTCATTTCCTCTCGGTTCTGCTATCTAAAACTTTTTTTTCCCCAGTTCACTTTGCCGATTGTTTGTCCCTCCATACGTATGGCAGGCCCAGCCCTCTGCCGCAGCGCCCCGGGGGCAGGGGGTGTTGGGGGGGCGGGGGGGAACCCAGACTCCTCTAGCCCCCTGAGCCTCGAAAAGGCCTTGCGACCTCCGTCGCCCTAGGACCGAGGCTGTCGGGGTGGGTGCGAGCCTGCCTCTTGCATCGGCGGAAATGGGCGTCGCAATTGCTGCGTCGTGCTGTGCGCGCGGATGCACTGGGAGTCGTCGGCTATTTTTCGAACTTCCGCGGAGATGAGGTGGGAACATTGCTGAGATGGGACGCTGTCACCAGGGTGTGCCGGCCCAGTCCGCGGGCGCCGGGCCGGGCCGTGCACGAGAAGGAGGCTCCAAGAGAATTTCCATTTTCATTCTGTGTCGACAGCCTGGCAACCTACCTCGAGCTCGCGGCTCCCCGGGCCGCGCTCAGGAATTAGCTGGGCTGTCGTTTACGGAACGCTTTATGAAAGTATCTTTTCTGAATTGTTCAGAAACCCAAAAGGGGTCCAGCTTTGCCCGTTTAAGACGATGGCAGGAGGGGCCGGGAGCTCTCCCCGGTGCAGCCTGGGCCGTAGGAGGCTCTCTGGTTGGAAATGCAATTTCTTCCCCGTGAATTTCCTCCTGCCTACGGTGCTTCGTCAGAAACGTTTGCCGTTTGGAAAGGGGTTCTTCGCTATTGAGCAGCTGACAAAGGTCACATTACGAATGTGTTGCTGGGATGATAACATTTTGATTAGATATGCCAGGATCTTCTATCCTTCCCTAGGATGTCATATTCTAACATTTTCCATTATTTTAAGAAAATCTTGTAAGCTGACGCTATTCTGCAATAAGACTTGAATGTTGTGGCTTATTTTCTCTGCTGCAATGGGCCCGCACCGTGGGCATCGTTGCAGGGAATAAATGACTCTTCCTCGATAAGCCAAGTGCCTCAAGAAGCCCCTGGAGGGGGCAGGATGTCCATAAAAGTCGAGATGGATTTCATAATATGGTATTCAATTTAGCGTAATAAGTAGAATTCAAAAATAATCCAATCTTCCAAACGAAAATACCTCTCTACTAATCAAAGGAAGGCTGACTTAGTACCCAGACCAAGCACATGTGGTTTAATTTGTGCCAAAATGTATTTATTAAATTACCTGTTTTCCTCCATTGAACACTCTCTCTCTCTCCCCCCTCCCCCTCCCCCGCACACCCCCACCATGAAAAATTAGCTCCTTAAAGACAACTACCAGAAAGCATCCATCAAAAGGCCCACTCTGATTCTGCAACTTATTGAGAAAAGGTCCGTGTGTGTGCTTTTGCAGTTCTGCCTTGAAGATTCTCAGAAACAGAAAATAGTTCAAAAATGATACCAGGAAGCTGACATCATTCATTGTTCTCTAATATCGGTGTTGCTGTGGAAAACAAAGCCCCCCACGTTCAGCTTCAGAAGGCAAGGTGAGAAGCTGCCTTGAGTGTTGACGGATGGCACCATGGCGCACAGAAGAAAACGCGAGCACTCAGCGAGGTGGGGGTGCCCGGAGAGGGATCAACGCGGGCCCCGAGTTCCTGCGCCGCTGGGTGCCGTGGCGAGTCCGTCCCCAGACAAGAGAGCAGAAGTGAAGAAAAAGGAGGGGCCCTCAGCCCACAAAGGTGTTAAAATGTGGAGAGTCAACAAATGCAAGCGTCTAAATGGCGTCCCCAGAGATCAGGACACTCTAATAAACGTCATGCAGCGCCTCTTTACCGACATAAAACTTCTAAATCTCATTTTGGAAACTAAAGGTTTGGGAATTTATTTTAAATTCTTTCTTTTTAGTTTATCCCTAAACTTTTAATAACATAGAAATGCAAAATAATCAGCATGTAGCCCGATGCAGTGTGACAGCAACACCGGCACGAGGTGTGTGTACCCCCCAACTCCACTCTGGTCTCAAGCAAAACGATCCTTGAGCAGAAGTAAAACCATCTGTCTAACTCAGAAGATGCTTTGTAAGAACACTTTTTTAAAATTAACAACCAAATGCCCATGTCTCTAGGTGAGTGCCCCCCTCACCTGGCACCCCCCCCATCAGTGGCTCCGTCCAGTGTTTCCAGACTGCCCCGAATTCTTTATCCAGTGACTGGAACTGATGAACTGCAGCTCTCTTCGAGCCAAACGCTGCCAGCACAGACTTCCACTTGTGTTTGTTGTGGAGCCAAAAATCACCTTTAAACGATGAGATTTTGTGGATCGTGCTGGTGGCATGGGAACCTCGCCCTAGGTGCCCCCTGCAAACTCACCTGCTGAGCATCCCCAGAGGACTTGCCGCTCTCCTGGGCGGCCGGTGACTCTGTGCCCTGGAAGCACAAGGCCGTGACTTGTCCGCCCACGCATCCTGGGAACCCAGAAGGACAGGGTCTGACGCGTAGAAGGGGCTTCATCAACATTTGGTGGGTAAACAAACAGATGAAGGAAGGAACCCGTGCAAATTAAGAGCGAGTGCTACACCAGAGCTGGGAATGACCCCGCAGGGGCTGGTCCGATCCGGGAGGGCTTCTTGAGGGAGTCAGCACTCAAAAGGGGGCAGAGAGTGAAGGGGGCTGGGACTCGGAGAGGAGGCATGCGGCCTGGGGTGAAGGTGGGGAGCCCTGTCTGCAGGGTTCTGGGGGTCAAGCAAGCATCGGACTGGGGGCTGTGCTCCGAGGACACAGCCGAGGGCCGGCGCAGAGAAGGAGGTGAGCCTCGGGTTTCTGCCTGCGAGGCTTTCCGACACCTGCGCATCCCACCTAGCACAGGACTGGGCTCCGGGGCGGGGGGCGGGGGGGCAGGGGCAACAGCCAGTGCATCCCAAGAAGCAAGAAAAACCTTCAGGGGAAAGGCCTCAAAGAATGGCTCACATTTTAAAAAGATTATTTCCCCTTATCACATCTATGGGGAGAACACGCAGACAATAGATATAGTAACACAGTGGCTGTCGGCCCTTCCTCCTCGATTTTTATGTATCTGTTCATTAGTCTGTGAATCGGGGTCCCTCTGCAGTGCCAGCCTGCCGGCCACGGGGGGCTTCCCTGGGAGCTGCTCTGCCGCCCCTCCACTGCCTGGGATTCCAGTGACGAGTCAGGTGCCACTTCAGGGAGAAAGGTACTCAGGAAGACACCTCTAAGCCACCAACGGTGTCACAGAACCATGTTCCCACGGCTGGGACCTGCGTTTTGACTTCACCTAACCCTCCAGCTCTCCGTGAACAGGGCGAGCTTCTACGTGGGGCCTACGGCCCTTTCCAAGTGCAGGATCCGAAACCACTGCTTTTTAAAAAATCCATGGAAATCTTTCCCACCCAAAGTCACCACCCCTCTCCAACCATCAAGTTTTCAAGTAGATTTGATAAATGTAAGAAAACTCAAAGTGAATCTATTATAAAAAGAAAAAGGATGTCAGGCTGAAAATAAGGAAACTCAGACGGGAGGGGAGTAGACAGTCGGTCCCCACCCTCCGGGACTTCTCAGCGCCTGTGCTCAGGGTAACCCTGCGAGGCTTCCCACACGCCTCAGTCCTCCTCACCTTCCCAGGAGGTCATGCGCCAGGCGGTCGCTAAGGGGACCACTCACAACATCGCTGCAACATTCCACAGCTGCACGTCAAATCTCAGTGACGTTGCTTTGCCAGCCTACCACCACCGTGCCATGTGCGTGAGACCCCTGGGCAGGGAGCCCGCACAGCGTGGCCAGGGCAGTGGTGGCCCGACGCCCCAGGTCACAGCACACGGCCACGGGGCACCAGGGCGATTTTCTCAGTACAAAGCCTGTGTGTTATAAGAGCCAGGGAATCGATGCCAGTGATAACGGAAGACCACAACCCCCACCAGTTATCAATTATGGTATACATCTGGGTACTCCAGAGGAACGGGAAGTGTGCATGGGCATGGACACATATGCGGAATTTCTCATTTAATTATGGAAACAGCTGGTGAGCTAAAGACCCAGGAGAGTCTGACCAAGGTGGGAGAAGACCCGTGTCCCCGCTCTGTCGGGTGGGCAGAGCGAATTCTCCCTTCCTTGGCTCTTGTCTGTTCAGACCTCCCGTGGGTCAGAGGAAAGCCACGTGAGGAGGCAACCTGCCCTGCTCAGTCTTCAGATTCCAACAGTAACCTCGTCCGCAGACGGCCTCCTGGACACGCCCAGGGTAATACTTAGTCTGGGCATCTGGCGGCCCGGCCAGGTTGACACACACATGAGCCCCGACCTGCAGGCACTTACAGGCACTGAGCGTCACTTAAGAAATGCGCTGCCTGTCTGAGCCCACTGCCCCACCATCTGCAGCTCAGACCAGGCAGCCAGGGACCCTGTGTTGCGCCTCGGTTCTGGGCCTTTTTCCTCAAGGTGGCCACAGGAGGTAAGTGTCATGTGTATCTTCACCAACATCCCTGAAGAGAACCGAGGGTGGCATTTGTTTTTCTGGCCTCTCCACAGTCTTAGAGCAAGGGGTGCGGTTCAGACACCGATCCGTGGGGAATTACAAGAACACTGGCCAGGCTGCCGACGGTCTCGGAGCAAGGACCCACCTGCACCCTGGGCCTCCCCACGCCCGTCTGTGCCTCCTCCGCCCTCGTCCTGCAGGCGGAGCCCCCGCTGTGGGCGGGTGGTGCCCACAGCCGCCTCCAGAGAAGCGCGTGGGGAGAAGACTCCCCTACTCATTGTCTGGCCCCTTCCTTCATTCACTCATCATTTATTTTTGAAAAAATCCTCTGTCATTTGTCTAGCAGGAGGTGACAGCCAATCTGAACCATAGTTGGGTGGCACAGGAGAAAGGAGCTTAGAGCAATTGGGACCCAAGAACTGAAGTGACGGGTGGGGTGAAGGAGGAGGGACGGGCCCAGTGTGCCAAGTCCACTGACAGAGGGGAGGCGTGGTGGCCACAGACAGGGATCCTGCGCCGAGGTGAGGTGGCGCCCATGGGGGACCCAACTGCCAGCAGCAAATGGGGTGAGCTCACGACACCAGGAAGGGAACAGAGTGACATCCTGGGGCCACAAGCGCACCCCCGTGGCCACACTGTTGGTGTTCCAAGGGGGGCAGACAGTGGGCCTGCCCGGGCTCTCGGGCCCCCCTTCCCCATCCTGGCCACGGTGTCTCTTGGGGTCCCCAGCTCTTTTTTTCTTTTTAAAAAATCTCTTTGTTTTTAGTTTTTCAAATTTGGGTAAAATGTGCATACCATAAAATGTTACCAGTTTAACTACTCTTAAGTGCACAGCTCAGTGGCGTTAAGGACTCTGACATTGTTGACGCTGACAAGTATCTTCCCCGCCCACCTGCAGGATTCTTTTCCTCTTGCAAAACCGAACGTCTGTCCCCGTTAAACGATAGCTCGATAACTCCACACCCCCCGGCCCAGGCTGGATAATCGCCACTCTGGATTCTGTCTCTGTGAATTCAACCATCCTAAGTAACTCACGGGGCAGTCATACAGAGCTTCCCCTCTGGTGGCTGGCTCCTCCCAAGCAGCATGACATTCTCAAGACTCGTTGATGCCACCCCTCCTGCCCCTTCCTGCCCTGCCCACTCCCTCCGGCCACCTTGACCACACCCCTGCTGTTACCCCACACTCCTCCACACTGCCTGGGGCTCCAGCACTGGCTGGTCCCTCTGCCTGCGTGCTGTTCCCTACAGCCAGTGCCCTGGCTAACTCTCACCTTCCTCAAGTCCCGAGCTGCCCCCGCCCGACCGCCACAGTTTTGCCCCCCCCGCCCCCCGCCCCTTACCGCCCTGGGCTCCCAGCCACCGAGACCCGCCTTTGTCCTTCCCACAGCAGTGCTCAGCTCCCAGCGGGCTCTACAGTCCACGTTGTCATCTCTGGCGTTTCTCGGCCGTTACCACTAAAGACAAACTCCAGGAGACTTTTGTCTTTGTCACTCATGGGAGGGGGCTATCGCCTGTCGATGCTCAATAAATATTTACTGGAGGCGTGACAGTGAGCGAAATGTGTCCTTCGTGGGGGAGCCAAGACGAATGCAAGCGGAGGGGGAAGGGGAGAACTTGGGATCCCCTAGTCCCGTGGGTTCCACAGTCCTAGGCGACAAGAGCCCTGTCTTCAGACAGAATTAAGTGCAACCTGTAAACAGAGGCTTCATCTGGGCCCTGAGGGGGCAGGACCCCCATTCCTGCAGTCCCACGAGGTTAGGTTTGCAAAGCCCTGGGCTGGCCCAGCTCACGCTGCAGGTTGCCAAGAAAGAGCCCGGGGCGCCTTGGTATGTCGATCTGGTGGCTGCCCCGTCTGTGCTGCCTTCCGGAAGGGGCTCCATGCTGCACCCCAAAACGGAGGTCAGAAGGTGTCAGGCGGACCCCACGCCCCAGCAAGAAAACGGCCTGAGGAAGAGACACTTGTAGAGCTTGCTTGTTAGGTGACGTGAGGCAGAAAGAGACTAGAACCTGGGAGAAGAGTCGCCCCAGAACCTTCCCAGCTGGGGCAGAGCCAAGATGCCCAGGCCCGGGTCCCAGCAGCCACCCCATCTCAGCCCCAGCTGTGACCGCTGGGACAGCGGGTTTAGCAAAGAAAAATTCACGATGCCCTGTTCAGTTTGCCTTTCAGATAAACAATAAGATTTTTAGTATAAATGTGCCTGTAATATTGTCTATATAGTTTATCTGAAACGGAAAATTATATGACATTCTGTATTTTATCCAGAAATCCTGCCTGCAGGCCACTGGGAGGGCCCATCTCCCAGACCGCACGCCTCCCCAGGCCGGGGTGCAAACGCAGCCCGGGCCCAGCCACACCTGCCTTTAGCTCCAGGTAAATGAGGTCCTTCCCTCTCCCCTCGGAGCGAGCCTCTGGTGGGGACTTGAGCTCAGCAGCGTGGGGCTGGAGGGCTCTCCCTAACCCTGGGCAAGGAAGCCCTGCCTTAGGCCTGTCTGGCCCCCGCGAGAGAGAAGGGAAACTTGGATCCACTGTATTTTTTTTTTTTTTTTTGGCTGAGAAGTTGATAGCAGCAGAAAAAACAAGATTAGGGCTATTTTGCCAATAAGTGACCCGTGACACTAAGTTTTAGAGGACTGGGATATCACAGAACACACTTAACATGGAGTCGATGCCGAGTGGCAGTCTGTCTTCCATGACCGACCGCTTGCCTTAGTGCAGGGCAGGGTGGAGGGCGGAGGCTGGTGCCAGCCGACTCTGCCCAGCGGGCTGGCGTCCAGAGCACAGCAAGGGAATGAGTGATTTCCATTTCCTTCTTCGGCAAGGGAAAAAAAAAATGCATTTTGCTAATGACAAATAGCTTGTGTTGCACAACAAAAGGGGGCTTTGTCTTGCTCCCCAGAGAGCAACAGCGTCGGGGCTGGCGCAGGATCCAGGCCCCTCTTTTCCTCCAGGTGTGGTCCCCTTAGCCCAAGGAGTGGGTCAGATCTGTAATGAGAATTACACGCAAAATGAGAAGCCTCTTGAAGGAACGTCTCTGGGTCCGCATCCTCGTAGGTAGCTATCTGTTGCCATGGGAGCCGGCGCGCAGCTCCCCAAATCGAGAGCGGTGAGCCAGCCGCTCTCGCCCACTCGCCAGTGAAGGTTCCTTTAAATAAAGTTGCCTTTCTCCTTGGGCTTCTGAATAAACATAAACCTGGGTTTTTTAGTGCAAAATCTTGATTTCAAGGTTATCGATGCCACACTAAATTAATACAGTCTGCGCGGCAGCCCCCGCCATCCTGTAAAGCCGGGGATGCTCCTGTCTTCTGAAAGCTTGACATTTGTTTTTCATCATGAACTTAAAGGTCAAGAGCTGCAGCTGGATCAGGGTACCTGCCTGAGTTTACATTTACATGCATTTTATTTTATTCCCACACGCACTCTTTATGAGATCCACCACAGGAGTAGGACCGTGGCGTGCCCCGTGTTCTCTGGGCCGCCGCCACTAGGAGAGTTGTCAAGCTGCTATCTCTACATAATTTGAATTAAAATAAGAAATATATGCTGATTTGATATTTCAAAAGCAGAGGCTTTAAGTTTCCCACTGGCTAAACCCGGCCAAGACAGAGAGTGTACACATTTCTTGACGTTACTTAGTTATCCGTGTGATTCACGGGAGGTTGGGTCCAGGACAGAACCTAGTCTTATTCTGCGATTTTATCTAAAGTCGCCGACACCTCACCCTCCACAAAACTGGCCAACAGCCAATTTGGAATCGGTGGGGAATGTGTGCTCGTTTTTTTTTCCTCACCACCAATGCATTCTTTTTGCGGGGGTGCTCGTCTGTGTGTTTCAGTTCAAGGCAAGCCTGCCACTTGCACTGCCGCACCCCTTTTTTGTGATCCCAAATAACATTTTATATTTTTACCCAAATACCTGTGGAGCTGACAGGGCACGATGCATTCATTTTCCTTGATTTCGTAGTGAGGGAAAAGGCTAGCATGAATAATTCAAAAATAATGCTGAGACTGTTCAGATTCAGTATGGAAGAGGTCATCGCTGTTGGGGGAAATGAGCTGGGAGACTATTACTATTCCACGATCTTTGATTTCAAGGTGACATGATGATTATTTCTCTATATCTATAGTGTGGTGCTGCAACCAGCTTATTGCAGTGTTTCTCATGTAGGGGAGAAAGATCAATTACATACAGCCCTCGGAATGTGAACCTAAGCATAGGGTCCAATAAAACTGTCATTAACAGTCCCCACAATTTTAGCCGCATGCTTCCAGGTCAAGCTGCTTCGAACACGGTAACCGACATTGAAAGGTTGAATAAAGAGCATTCACTCGGAAGGAGCCATTTCTCGGCCCAAATACGGAAACTCTTTCAGAACACGTGCGGGTTCGGGCCGAGCGTCACAGGCTCAGCCCCCAGGACACTGAGGGGGCCCGGTGTGCCCCTTGGAAGCGCGGGTTTGTTGCCGGAGCCGCTGGAGCGGCGAGCGCTCTTGAGTAAGCAGAAAGCAGTCCCATGCAGTCACATTTAATTTATTCCTCTTTTCAATGAGAAGTGGGAAGATATCACCCAAAAATAAAGTGCGTGCAAGGGCAGTGTCTACAGCGCTTCCTTCACCGTGTGTTACCCCCGCGTCCTCAGCCAGAAGTCTTGCTTTCTCCGGGACGAGATTAAAAAACACCTCTACGTTCAAAAATATTAAAATGGAATAGAGTTATTACCACTGCAAAATCCCCCTTTTTTCCTACCCCCAAAGGGTACTTACATGTTTAAAACATCTTTTTCACCTCACAGAATTTTACAAGCCTCCCCACCAGATCACTTTTTAATTAAAACATTCCTGTTGGTGTCAGACCGCGGAAACGTCACATTTGGTTTAAAGGTTTAACAGTTCGGAGCATTTGCAATTTTTGTAGAAGGGGATACGAAGTGCCATAGATTTCTCTTTTTAAGTGGTGCCCAGGCAGTTTGAGGCGTGACTTTCCACACTGCCGCATGTCCTCCCGTCAGTGGCAGGTACCCTCCGACTCATGGTTGGGGGAGTCGGTGACAGAAGACACCCCTGAGCCTGCACCTGAGCCATGCTGGGTTTTTTTGTTTGTTTTTTGAAAATAATTTTGATGATGATGAGTTATTTCTGCATCGGCTGTCGGTAATAATCCTCTATTATTATTGTTGTTGATAATAATTTTCTGCTTTATTTTCCTCAATTTTACTTAAAATGTTGCAATTTGCTATTTACAGTGAAGTGATGATCTGTAAGTAAAATGAAATGTCTGTGACAGACGTAGTTGGTTGGCTTCCTCCTCCCTGTCTCCTCTTCTCTCTCCATCTTTCTCTCCGGTCTTTCTAGCGGCCCCCGGGGACCTGCCAGGTGAGAAAGCAGAAGGAAGGACAGGAGGACTGGGTCCTGTGGACACCACAGCCCCTGACCTGCCCAGCCCAGGTCTGCTGCCCACCTGCTTCCATCTGTGGGGAACGGCCAGGCTTCATTGCCGAGCTGCTTTTAGCTGGTTCACACGTCTGGCGTCCCAGCATGTCCTGCCTCACAATGTGAGGGGCGCAGTTAACCTGCAGCCGACACGACACCACAGACAGAGTCAAGGTGTGGTTAGCACCCCAACCGTGACGGAGGGGACGAAGGCCATGAGAGCGAGTCCCATTCCACTCGCTTAGGAAATGCCTGGCTGGAGGGGTCGAAGGCACCATTACTGCTGGGTACACGTCAGTAACGCTTAGCCAAGAAAAACACAGGATTCATTCTTTTCAAAACATCGAAGGAAAGTTAATGGCGTGGCACACACTGGAGTCGAGGACCAAGGCACAAAACAGTACCAGGCAGGTGCACCAGCACAGCGTCCAGTGCACACAGGCTTTCCCCGCAGAGACGATATATTAACCCTCTGTGTTCTGATACCCACGTTCTCAGATCTTCCGCGGCTGAGTGGAGCCACCGGGGGCGCGGGAGGGCAGCGGCGGCAGCTCCCATCTCGCTCCCAGATGAGGGCTGCTCAGACATCCATCCAGTGCCCGGCACAGTCTCTGGTCCCTGTACGTGTTTCCTGAGGTGGCCGTGGCTCAAAGTATTACCCCTCGGAGGCTTAAAGCCACAGAAATTCATCCCCTCAAAGTTCTGGAGGCCAGGTGTCCTGAATCAAGATGTCTGCAAGGGGCCGGCTCATTCCGGAGGGTCAGAGGGAGAGCCTGCCCCGGGCCTGTGTCCAGCGTCTGGTGGCTCCTGGCTGTCCTCGGTGTCCTCAGACTGGCAGGCACGTTACTCCAGCCTCTGCCTGCTTCCCTTTCCCTGGTGTCCGTGCCTCTGAGATCTCAAATCTCCCTGTCCTTGTGGAAAGACTGGTCATTGCTCAAGGGTCCACCCTAATCCAGCGTAACCTCGTCTTAACTTGATCAGATCTACAAAGACCCTACTTCCAAATAAAGTCTCATTCATGAGTACTGGGGATTAGGGCTTGAGCCTGTCTTTTGGGGGACCACAGTTATACCCAATAGGGTCACTTACCTGTCAAATGAAGGTGTTATTCCAAGGGCAGGGGGCCTCCAAGGGCTGGGGGGCTGTGCCTGGCAGGTGTGAACACACACAGGTGCCAGCGAACTCCGAGCTTCTCCCCCCTCCTCCTAGGGTAGCAGAGACTCTGACCTCTGCCCCCGCCCCCCACCCCGCTGCTCACACCTGGACACCGCGGGGGAAGCAACGGGCCTTGCGGAAGCACCGGCGGGGCACTCGGCGCAGGAGGGGCGGGCAGTGCCCAGGAGCCTGGGTGCCCCGGTCCCCCTGCCAGGGCTCTCTTTGAAGCTGGAGGAGACATCGTGCACCACAGGGACAGAACCATGGATGGAGACCCAGGTGGGCTCTGCTCTCTCCACCGACACTGTGTTCAAAGAGAATAGTTTAGGCAATGCCCAGCAAATAATGGATGAGCGGCCGAGCCCGGGCCAGCACCGGGGGACCGGCCGGGCCGCCTGTGTTCTCCGCATTCCCTGCTGAGCCCTGCGGGGCTGGGGACCTCGCCTGAGAAGGAGGCAGCCCCAGTCTCTTTTGTTTTTAACATTTAATGTCTATCGTGCTGTCCTGGAGACACTGAGAACTGACACGGCAGGTCGGCGATGGGCACTGTCAGCCAGAGTCTTCTTACCCCACCGTGCCGGGAGCCGGCGGAGCCGGCTGTGTGCCAGGCCCGGTTTTCAGCGTGGGGATTGCGTCAGCACTCCGAGTCCTTCTCTCTCCAGCCTTTCGGTGGCTGTATCCCCTTTGGTCCATAATCACAGCTAATGGGCTGGCCACAGAGGCATCAGGGACATAAAATGGTCTAACACTACATTGACTATAAATAGCAAAGCCATAAGTGACATTACTTTGCAGATAAGAAACAATCGCATCATTAAGCGAAGGTGTTTAGTGTATCAGTCACCCTAACTTTGATTTATAGCGAGGCATTTGTCTGTCACCAGCACAATGGAAGAGGGAATGCAACTCAAGGGTTTAAACAGAAAATTAAGATGAAGTGCGCGGCTCGGGCTTGCACAGGTGGGCTTCCGCGCCGCCTGCAGGGCTGGCCTCGGCCCAGCTTCCCAGGCCCAGAGGCTAAAGACTGCCTGGGGGAGGCAGGGAAATTAGCCCCAGGGGCCGCAGGCAGGGGCGCCCAGGGCAGAGGGCGGTGACAAGACAGGCGGCTGGAGCCCAACCCAGCTTCTGCAAAGAAAATGACACATTCCAAATGGCCTTGGTTCCCCCTTGTATTTGAGACTTTACCCCAGAAACACAGAATGGAAACCGCGATTAGAGTTATTGTGGCAAACATTTTTTAAAAATTCCGACTTGAACACAACTGCTGCCGTTTGCAATTCAGTTTCATTCCAGGAGACAGTTTTGGAAAATCTACGGTGAGCTGGCACTGGACCAGGCCCGGACTGGACAGTGGGGGACCAGTCAGCGCCTGCGCTCCAGGGTTCGGGGACCCGGTCAGATAAATGCACGGTGCGGCACGGCCGAGCCAGTGGGAGAGCCTGCACACATGAACGAGTGGCGTGAGGATGGCATTGTCACAGAGGCTGGAGGCATGTGGGACTCCAGGGAGCAGGACGTTCTCCCTGGCTTGGAAGATCAGGAAAGAGGAGGGAAGTGGGTGTTGAAGGGCCATTGAAGGCTGGAGAGAGTCTGGGCTGGAAGAGGCGGGCCAGGGAGACACCATCGCCTCTCCGAAGACGGCGTGCCCGCCTGGGGCGGCTGAGACGCAGGGTTCCAACGCGCTCGTCCAGCAGACCAGGTGGGGGGAAGGGCGAAAGGTAGCAGGAGGACTTGAAGAGGGTCTTGGTGTGGGCCGGGGGGTGCACTTATGTTGGCGGGAGACGGAGTCCCTGGAGGCTCCACCTGGATGGCCATGGAGTCTGACCGGGGACGGACACAGGACGATCACGGGCCGTGGGCCGAGGGCCGTGGCAGGACGGGGTCGGTGCCCTAGGCGGGGTGCAGATGGTGGGCGGCTGGTGGTTGGGGACAGCGCGAGTCACCAGGTAGGCCGGGGTGAGCGTCCAGCGCATGCTCGGGGTAGCGTTCAAGGTGCGGGTCGGGAGATCCAGCCAGGCCCATAAAGCCAGAAGCTGTCTCCATGAGGGGCCGGGGCGCAGAAAAAGCTGCTTTCTCTCGATGGTCGCAGAACTCGATGAGATGCCAGAATTCGTCTCTTTTCAGACTTGGGTGATGGAATGTCTCCTTGGAAATGAACGAAATGCTACCCAGTTATGAAAATACTAATCTAACGATTACTCACGATCAGTCAGTCATGAGCAGTCATTAGGACCCTCCTGTGTGCTGCGCTGCGCCGGGCCCAGGGGTGAGGGAAGGCAGTGGAGGTGAGGTTCCCCGACCCCTGCCAGAGCTCGCAGCCCCCTGCCACGTGGGACCCTGCCCCCTCCCACCTACCCGGGTGCACCGGACGCTGAGGCGACTTGCAGGCCCTTACGAAGGAAACCACACTTATCCTCAGGAGAAGTCTCTAGCTCAGATGTGACACACATTTACACAGCTTCAAGTTAGGAGCCACAACGCCAACTTGGCACGATGAAAGGGACACTGTGTCCTCCTCAGTGTTCCTTGAAGGTTGGGGCTGGTAAGAGGCGATCTCAGTGCTCCAGAAAAGTCTGGCCACCACTTGTTCACAAATTCTATGAAAATTCAAATAGCCTCTGTGGTTTGTGTTCTGCAAGCAACTATTTCAAAATGGCTCGGTTGCTGGGGCCTGGCCAGTCCTTTAACTCTGGCCTCGAGCTGCAGCTCGCGGAGACCAGGGTGGCCCTGGACTGCAGGCGCCCCGGCCTCCTTGTCTTCTGTTCCTCTGACCCCCGGCATGTCACTGGACCAGACCGGTCCCTGAGCAACCTTCACCAAACCACCCATAGGGCTCCAGGTGGGGGAGGCACCTTTGCAAACGGCAGTCCCGTGTTTGAAGATGCCGCAGCATCAGGCCCTCCTCCGGCCTGGCAGCAGCTGGGGGGTGCACCTGCAAGGCGGGCAAGCTGCCTCCTCCCGCCAGTCTGGGACGCTGCCGTTGCTGGGGCTGCAGGACAGCACGGGGCGGGGGCTGGGGAGGCGGGTCACTCGGCCCACTCTGGGTCTCACTCCTTTCTTCAAGCCTGCGGCTGGAGAAACGGCTGTCTGCCGTCAAAATCGGCCGCAGCGGGCCCCCTCTGGCTTCTTAGGGGATGTTCGATCGGGTTGTCGTGCATCCCAGCGGGATGTCTGCTGGAGCCCTTCCTAATTAAGTAAGGTCTCATTGGTTTCTGCTAGGATATACCCCAAGAACACACTTGTTTTTTTAATGAATTGAACGTCAGTTTTTACTCTAAGTCCAATGGATGGGTTTAAAGGAAACCATATTCAGGGAGGTAATTTCCAAAGCCCATGGACTTCGACACACGGCAGGTGGGCCCTGTGTGGATTTGATCCTCCTGCCCCCTCTTCCGCTGCAGGCCTTTCTGGCGCCTTGGTTGTGCCACGCAGTCAGCTCTGCACCGGCTCTCCAGCACCGCCCTCCGATCCCTTCTTGGTGTCCTCTCTGGTCCACCATTGGGAGAGGTGGCCTGGGAGCGCTTTCTTCTCCCCTGCTGCCATCCGGGCCCTTGCCCAGTGCGGGAGGAGCGTAGCTCAGTGTGGGCTCCATGGTTCCTCATGTGGCCTGCCGGTCTCCCAGGTCAGCCCACCCTGCTCCCATCTGAAGCCACACCCCTGCCTTCGTCCAAAGCACTGTCCAGCCCCTGAACGGACTGGGAGACAACAGAGCTCATCCTGAAGTCAGCTCAGGGACACGCGGGGGACCCCCCTTCCCTGGGAGAGGTGCCACCGAGGAAACAGCCTTTAACATTTGCCGAGTGCTCCCCGGTCCCCCTGACCCTTGTGCTGTGCGTCCCGTGTCTGTGGCCTACCTTGTCCCCATATGTGAGCTCTGTGACACTCCCCTTGTCCAGACATCATCATCGGAGCGAGTGAAGGCATGTCCTCGGGCCACGGGCTTTGTGTCAGATTCGTGGTTCGAGGGCAGCTCTGGCTGACTTCAGAGTCCCAGGGAGCTGGAGCGAAAGGGCCCCAAACTAAGCTCCAGCCATTCCCAGGGTGGCTGCCCCCACGTCGGCAGGCTCAGAACCACCGAGGCCGTGTGTGGACAGTGCCGGTGCCTGGGTCGCCCCCGCCCCGGGAACCTGACCCTGGAGGTGCGGCAGAGCAGACCCAGGCCTCTGCGTTTTCAGTGGGTCCTGCTGGGGGCCCGACTCGGGCCCTTGGCTCTGCTGCTGGGGCCCGGCCAGTCCTTTTCCTCTGGCCTCGAGACGCGGCTCATGGAGACCAGGGCGGCGCTGGACGGCAGGTGCCCCAGCCTCCTTGTCTTCCATTCCTCTGCCAGGGCCAGCACCCCCATGGGGGCCAGGGCGGTCTGCCTCCCACGTCTCACACAGGGGAAGGCAGGCGTCGTCTAAAATCACTCCCAAAGCCCGGGAGCTTGCTGGACAGAGACACCCCGAGACCCGACTGAAGTTAACGAGGCCACTGCTCCTCCCTGGAAGGGGTTACACTGGCCCCGGGGTTCTGCCCGCAGTGGGTGATGGGGCTAGGTGACAAGTAATGGCCCCTGCCGTGGTGTGGCCCTGAGATGACCCTGTGGAGCCAACGCTAGAAATAAGAAGGGAGGATGGAGGCGACACGAGAGCTTCTAGGACCTGCGCCGGGTCCCGGACGGAAGGTGCTTTGTTTTCCTTGAACTTGATTGGGGCCGGAGAACAGCAGCCTTACCTGGTGGCTTGAGAGTGGGGCACCGGTGGGGCGCACCAAGGTTGTTCGTGTGCCCTGGCAGACTGCTCCCCGCATCGTTCCCGCGCCCTCACCCACTCTCAGCTTCTCAGTGCGCTTTGCGTTGGATTGGCTGGAACACTTGGAAGTGCTGCCCCCCACTCCGCCATGAAGAAACTGAGGGGGGCTTTCCCAGGACAAGCCCTGGATTCTTGTACGGTGCCAGATTTCCCGGAGGACTCTGATACCATATCATAGGGACACATTTGCTGCAGGAAAGAGAATCCCCAACAAATGGTGACCTGCCTTAAATAAAGAGAGATGTCACTTTCCATGCAGAAATCTACAGGAAGGGAGGCCAGGGACGATGTCGTTCCTGCCACCAAGCCATGTCACCATGGCCAGGTCCTTCCTGCTGCCTTCCCAATCCCCCATTTTTGGTGCGTCAGACTTTGTCCTGAAACTCCTTGCCTCATGGTTGCAAGAGAGCACCCAGGTTTAAGGCGGCGAAGGTGAGGAAGGAGCAAAAGAAGTGTGTGGGCAACACTGGGCTGCTTTTGTCGGGAAAGCCAAAACTGCCCCAGAAGCAGCGCCCTTCCCCGCGCCACAGTCCACTTTTGCTTAAATCTCATTGGCCAGAATTAGGTGTCGTGACATCCTTTCCCCACAGAGGAGGCTGGGGAGATGGAGCAGAAGCACCGAAGGGCTCCATCACCTAGAGCTGGACACAAACGCTGGGGCCCGTTAACACGTAAGATGGGGGATTGGCAGCCCGGCGCCTGCACACAGGTGCCCACCGGAATAAAGACCCCCGCTAACCTGAATCTGCAAAGGGCCCCCTGTGCTTCAGGCAGGGCTTGGCCCGCCAAGGGCCTTCGAGGACCATGGCCCACAGTGCCCCTCCCTTCCATGGGCCTTTGCTGTCAGCCTAACAAGCCTTAGAGAACAACTTGTAATCCACACCTGAAAAAAGGAAACATGCAAACTTTAGTGACCAAGAGGACCATTTCTTTGGGGGAAAACGAAGGTGGGATGCAGAATTCACTGGCGCAGAGCCCACGGCTCTGAACTGGAGCACGGGAGGGAGGCCGGTTACTCGCTACCCTGGCTCCTGGCCTGCGGGCCCGCCGCTGGTCGCTGGAACTCTCTAGAGGGGCCCTGGCCAGGGTGCGGAGGGCGGTGTTCACGATGCTGACCAGACGCCCCCGCCAGGTGGGCCACGGCCCCAGAAGACCACAGCAACCACATGCCAGGAAGGACTTGGAAGGGGGACCAGAAAGGCGCCCTTTCCGCACGTCACAGAATAATCGTGATGCCAATTTTCAGCACAAAGGTCTCCTCTTGGAGGGCTTTCTGGGAAAACTTTACGGTGAACAGAACGTCAGTCTTGCAACTTCTGTGTGTAAACAGGTGACAAGAAGCGTCCGTTGGCGTTATTTCCTATCGCCGGTGGTTCAAATTAATGTTCACTTCCTTTACTCGCTTCCCTCCTAATTCCATGGGCCCGAGTTCGTCTCCGCTGGAACTTACGTTTATTTGTAATCTCGCTGCTTACACTCCACTGAACAATAAAAGAACAATAAACTTAATAAAAAGCCCAAGTGATTGGAAATTGCTTTGGGAACGGCAGTCCAGTATGAAAGCTATAAATTTCCTCGTGTACTCATGACAATGTCAGCTAATTTTTATGAAAAGCCCATCACAGAACATGGCACCGAAAACACTGTGGTCACGTGCGTGTCAGCGATCGACTTCCCCTGGTAACAAAATAGAAAATGCATCATAAAATGATGTTACAAGCCACAGATTCATCTGGAAATGCTCACTCTACCCAGGAATGTTTCTTTTCTGACCCTGGCTTGCCCCTGAACTCTGAATTAATCATTCTTTTTCTATGCTGTTCCACAGTACCCACCGGGTCCGTGGTGGGGTGGGGGGGACCCAGGAAACAGCCACCAAAACTGTCACCCCACCGGACGAGCCTGATGGGCTTGCGTAGTGACGCTGGGGTGGATGTGACCCGTCCACGGAACAGCAGCAGCGACCAAGGGGCCTAAAAACTCAATCCAAGACCATCATCCTCGGCCATCCACTTTTCAGGAAACCACTGGGGGCCCCTTGCTCATCGCCCATGACCCAGGGGGCGTACACGCTTGCTCGGTCCCCCGTGGGGTGGCCCAGGAGAAAGATCAGGCCTCCCTTTCCTGTTGGAAATACCCCTTTTGCCTAATCATTTCTGACGGCTTCTGACCTGCCCTTCAAGTTGGCGAATGGAAACAGGGCTGGGTGCACGAGTGAGAGGAAAAATCGCCACCTCGACGAAAAACGCCCCGTGTGAGTGAGCACGCATCAGCAATGGTAATTTATCCCCCGGCCACAGAGAGTTTGTAAACTTTATGGCTGCGAGCTGAGGAGTGGAGCCCATCGGTCCTGCCTTGGTATGATTATAATCGTCAATAGATAACGCTTTAACATTTATGGTCACCCGGGGAGGGAGGCAAGGACAGCGGAAAGGGGAGGGGTTTAGAACCAACCCAAAGATCATTGTCATGGCCATGGTTCCCCAGCAGACTGGCCATCCGTCTAGCCTCCCTGGGGCCTGCCCCCGAGCCTGGCACCGAGTGGGGCCCCTGGACGTCTCTGCAAGCTTCCTCGGGTGAGTGAGGAGGAGCGCAGCGTCCCAGGGCAGCAGTGGAGCACTGTTGGGTCCTTGCTGGGCAGTGGCCTGACGGCAGGGTCTTGGGGCCTCTGAGGGGAGGGGAGGGAGTGGGGGCTGAGTGGGGAGGGACTCGGAACCAGGGTCCTCTGTGCGCATGGCCTCCTCCCCGTTCACCAGCACTTGGCGTGTCCGCAGACACGCTGGGGACCCAGGCCCGAGGGCTCCGAGCTGGCTCACGCTGGACTGGCTCCCACTCCATGGTGGGGGAAGGGCCGCTTCCCAAGTCTTCTCCCGGAAGTACTGCTCCTGGGCCCGACCAGATCTGCAACCCCAAAGCCACAAGGTGCAGGAGAGGTTTCCAGGAACTGAACCAGGGTCTCAGGGGCACAGTTGAGGGGATACTTGAGACGAGGTCTCCTGGACCAAAGACGTTGCTTTCTCTGTTGACGCTTCTCCCCTGCTCACCCTTCCAGGCTCCGGCGAAATGCTGCCTCCTCCAGGAAGCCATCTGGGATCCTTCCAGGTGAAATGGATCTGTCTGCCGTGCTGCACAGCACCCCTCCTCCCTGGCACCCGTTACCTGGGCCCTCGCTTCCCTCCCGCCTGACATACGGTGGCCTGGGCTGGGCACCCGCACCTGCAGCAACGGGGCCTGTCCGTGCCCCGCCCAGTGCCTGCTGCAACGCCGTCCTCGAAACGCATCGGTTTTTACCGTAAATTGAAATACAACCGCCCGTCATGGTCTGTTTGTTCGTTTGTTTGTTTTTAATAAGCTTTGAAAAATGGGAATCTTTATTTCATCCGCAAAATGACGTGCAGCCTGCAATTTGGATAAGAAGTATATCGTGTATAATCAGCTAAAAAAATATTCTTGGTGTTTCTCTTTCCAGAAGTGCACTGACATCACAAAAATAAAATTAAATCCACTTTACTAAAGGTGAAAAGTTACTACTAAACGAATCAAGTCCTAGGGCTTAGCACTACTGTGTTTTCCCCACACTTGGAGGATGTTTAATACTTGGGGCGCGTCTCCTTCCGATTAATTGCTCGGATATGCGACAGGCTCATGTTATGAAAGTTCGGCTATTTCAAGTCAGACGCTGAGATTCTTCCCCCTGTAACATCGCCAACGCAGTGCTGTCTAATTCCCGTTGGAAGTACGGCTTCAACTGCACCTGAGTTAAATTTAACGCGATTGGGGGGAGACACGCAGCTTCGACCTCTTTCTCCAAAGCCGCGCACCGAACGTGTTTTGCGTTACTCCACCGGGCCACAACCACGTTGTTATTGTAAACCAGACACGGATATTGCTTTGTTTTGTCTTCCAAGCTGTACAATTTTGCAAGTCTTAATTTTAACCCAGTAAAATCCACTTCAGTCTTTTGTGTACCGGAGCAGGCTTAGAGCTGCAGTCATTGGAACAGGAACATGTAGAGAGATGGGTTACTAGATTTATAATCCATCCCTGTGTAATTAAGACATAGCTTTTGATTTCAATGAAATGACAATTGCATAATGGATTTTGAAAGCAAGATAAATATGAAGACGAAGTGACATTTACGAAGTACACAGGGAGAGAAACTGGGAGATTTATTTTTCAAGCGATAAAACATCATCCAATCATAATATTCACTTTTGTGGTTACAATTTGCCAAATGATCTCAAATCTTGTTAACTAAGAAAAGGGGGAGGCTGACATGGCTGAACACAGAAGCGACGTCCCTTTTGCTTTGCAATGGGAAGACGCCTGCGGACGTCTCTGGGCCAGCCTTCCCGGAGGGGAGCGGCGCTCAGAAACACTTAACCAGCCAGGACCCTCACACTCCCTGGTTCTCGTGGGTACCGCCTGTTATTAACACTTGATTTATAATGGCCTATCTAAACATGTGGAGCTTCCTTTTTCAAAACTTTCACGTCCTCAGGCTTTCATTTCTAGAGAAGGAAGAAACTGGGCTGGTATAAAGCCATGTGAATTTTTTCACGACCAATGTAGTTGAGGGAGTCACCAGCCTCTCTCCCTGCTCTTGGCTCGAGGTTTAGGAGTTAATGGGCTTTATCTTGCCCACAAAGGTGTAAGTGCAAGGATGAGAGCTGAGGCATCTGTTTTGGCTCCAGGCCAGCCCAAATTGGCCAAGAGACAAGTTTCCTATAATTTGAAGGGCTGCAGTAAAAAAATGAACCTATTGTTTTTGCCAGTCTTTATTTAGCTGTTTGCAATATTAAAAAAAAAAGTTTCTGTAGTACTTTAAAACAAACCATTCTTACAACTTTTAATACCCCAGGGTGGAAAAGTTAGTCACGGTGAATGAAGGTGCAAGGTTCCAGGTGAGATAGATCTTTCTTTCTTTCTTTCTTTCTTTCTTTCTTTCTTTCTTTCTTTCTTTCTTTCTTTCTTTCTCTCTTTCATTCTATTTACTTATTTATTTTTCTTGACTATATTGGGGTGACATTGGTTAATAAAATTATATAGATTCCAGGGGTACAGTTCTATACCTTGTCATTTGTATCTTGGATTGCATTTTCACCACCCCAAATCATGTCTCTTTCCCTCACCGTTTATCCCCCCTTTAATCTCTCCAGCCTCCCCACCCCTTTTTTCCTCTGGTGAAATGACAAGGCAAGAAACTCACAACTAAAAAGAAGAAATGCAATCGAAGTCAGAACTCCAACTCCAGGGGCTCTGGTGTCAAAAAAAACACACTTATGTTGTCTCAGTCCAGCCCTCAAAATCTAGTGTCTCATTAAGAAGTAAACTGGACCTCCCTTGAGAAAAAGTTGAATGCCAAATAGTGGCTTTTCTAGAAGGTATCCTTTGCCCTCTATTTAATACAAGAATAACCCCTATCCAGGAAAAGATTATGTGAAAGTTATTTCTTGGGGGATGGAACAGGCAAGTAGATGAAAGTAGCATTCAGTTTTTTTAAAATTTTGAGCTTTCAAATGTTCTGAGCCATTTCCTTTGGTTACTTTTATTTTATAGTAAACCTTTTTGTTTTCCCTGAAGCTACTATTCACCATTTTTGTTGTTGTTGTTGTTGTTGTTGTTGTTTACTTGCTTAATTTTGCTTGCTGAATCTATTTGCTTCATGCGGCAGGTCTTTGCCTGGGGTCTGGCGCTTCTCAGTGCGGGCACAGGTCGGGTGGCCAGGCACTTCCACTTTTCGTTGGGGCTTTGTTCCGGAACCCTCTTTTCCTGTTCCAGGTTTCCAGGGACATTCGAGGGAAAGGTGTGTGGGCGATAAGTCTGAGTCCCCACGTGGCTGCACGCGTGGCCTCCACCTGCACACCGAGCTGGTCACGTGGCTGGGTGTACAGTCCTAGGTCGTAAATAATCTTATCTCAGAATATTGAAGGCATTACTCCATTGTTAGTAGCTTCCGCTCTCGCTGTTAAGAACCCTGATTCTTCTAATTGTTTTTTTTTTGCATGTGACCAATTTCCTCCTCACCTTTGCGGGAACATTTTAGAATCTTTCTTATATCCCTGACGTCCTAAATTTTTTTAATACCCCTGCATGTAGGATTATTTTACATTCATCAGACTGTGCGTGTGGTGGATTTGAATCTAGTGACCTTCGGCCTTTAGCTCTAAGGATATTAAAAAAATAATACATCTTAATAATCTCTTCATTTTCTTTGTTTTCTCTTTGTGGCTTCCACGATTTAAATACTAGGCCTCCTTGATTAACCCTCCCAAGTTTCTTACTTTTCCTCCCCCATTCTCCACCTCTGTGACATTTCGTCCTCCTTTCTTGGGGGTTTCCTTACTTTTATCGCCTAAATCTTCGATTGCATTAAAAACACTTTTACCATAGTCTTAGTTTCCAAGGACTTTTCTTCGTTTTCTGAACGCCCCTTTAAAAAAATTAGTCCGACAGTCTTGTTTCGTGGATGCAAAAGCCTCCCCACTTCCTGAGAGTGTTAATTGGATATTTATATGACATTTCAGTTTGCTCGCATTACGCCCTGTTTCTGATGAGTAGTGTCACATTTATTTACTTTGACCCAATCTTTCACTTTAGTGTCTTCCTTCAGCACATGGGGCCTCCTGGTTGCATGGGACGAAGCTGACTGGGAAGGCTGCCAGGGAGGGGCTGCCCTGCCGTCGGTGCCCAGGTATGGCCTGGCCGTGCCCTGAGCGGGGTCAGAAGGCCAGCGTCACAGGGTCTTCTCTTTTGAGTGGGCCAGCATCTTTACAGGCAGCTCCACCAACTCCCAGTGGGAGGCTCTGCACTTTAGGAGCTGAGAGGAGAGGCAGACCAGGCATCCCAGCGTCAGCCGGCTGACTCGCACTCCATTTTCGACTTTCAGTATGGCGTCCCACCTCTACTCTCCTGTGGTCTGGTGTCCCCAATCCAGATAGTCTCGGGTTCAGTCTGTCCTGAGGCAACCCTCTGCCTCTTCTGCCACAGCGAGGAGGGGGATTTGGGGTCCAAGGGTTCCTTCTGGAGCCTTCCAATCACTTGTGTTTTTTCAATCACTGTCTGTGCTGACACCTGCAGTGGTACCCGGTACCCCCAAACCCGAGCCTTTCTGGGGTTCCGTGGCACGGGGTGGCTTGGCGTGTAAGTACATTGGCAGGTTTCGGCCATTGGTACCGTTGTAAACGTCTCCACCCATCACTGCTTTCCATCACTTGAACGTGGTGTGTCTTCTTGCCGGCTGTCATCCCTTATCCTGTTTCCTTCGTCCTTATGAGTTCATGACTTTTCATAATCCCATTACTGTCATTTTAGTGGCATTTCTGGAAGGGATGGAGATAAACAGATGCCTTCAGTCTGCCACAGTTAACTGGAAGATCGGTTTGACTCTTTGATTTATTGAAAAATGATTATTTTTAGTGGTGAAAAATAAGGAAAGCACACAAAATTATTTTAGACATGAGTTCATTATTTTTGCACGACCGAAGCAGAGTGTTTGGAGGTTCGATTCTGATCTTGGCTTTTTACCCTTTTACGGTGGTTAACTGCCCTTGGGCCCTCGGGACCAGAGACAGTCCTACTTCAGAACTGGCTGCGGCTCTGCTGGTGTCCATGTCGGGGAAGTGTGTTTCCACCTGCCCTGTGTCGGCTGCATTTTTGATTGCTGTGTCCTGATGGCTTTCGAGCATCAGGCCAGAATCTCTAAGGGATGGATTTATTTCCGCGCAGCTCTGACCTAAGCTGTTTTTTTTCACATGTTCTTTTTGGGACTCGTGATGTGGCTTGGGCCGGCTGCTTTCATGGTTTGGATAATTCTGCATTTTGGGGTCTTGGAGAGCTCGCAGAGGGTCCAACCATGTCCCTGTGGCATCTCCGTCTGTTCTTTGCTCGGGGGGGTCCCCTGGGGCCCACCAGCATCCTCACAGTTCTCCCGGGGGTGTGTGGAAAGGTCGTTGGGCAGGGCAGTGGGACACTCTCTACCAGGAGAGGTGGGCGACCCTCCCAGCTGTCCTTCAAACAACACTGGAAAACTCACTTCCACTTGAGTGGCGCCAGATTTCCTCGGACGACTCTGCTTTTTCAGATACGCCCTCTCAGTTTCGCTTCGTCCCAACATCTTTTTTATGCCAGGAAAGAGCTTCCACGTTCTTTCATGAAGACGCGACCACACAGATGTGAACGAGGGTCCCACCTGCTAGCACTACGCCCCGGGTGCTTCGGACATGGAATTCCATGCTCGGTGGCCTGGCAGCAAGCGAAGCTTCCTCTCAGAAAGTGGGTCAAGCCCTGTGCTGGCCCCTCACTGGGGGAAGAAGCGTTTCTCTATAAGCGGCAAGCCTTGGTCACTGGGCAAGCCAGGAAGCCATCCTCCTTCAGGAGTCCCCTAGGATGTGCGTGTCCCACTGAGGAAGGAGGGTGGCTGTCCGCATTGGAGAGGGGCCTGAAGACGCGGAGGCAGGAAATGGCCGCCGAGCAGAAGCACGGCGGGGGACCGTACGCTTGTGCCGCCCCCTGTGCCTCTGAAACACCGTAAGCCACCTGCCTGTCGCTCCTGACGCCCGGAAAGGCACACAGAACATTTAACACAGCGAGTTAACGTGAAGACGCTACCGGCGCCCTTTTATCCCGGGGATGTCAGGGGGCCCGAGAGGGGCACGCAGCTTATGTAACTCGCTGAGCTGTCCAGTGGGCGCCCCCATATTCCTAACTCCTCGGTTATTCTCTCCTTCCATGTTTGCTGCAAAGACAATGGGATCTCCTGTCCCAGGTGCTCCGGGCGTTCATCGTCCCTCCTTGGCCCTGAGGGTTCTGGGTGGTTCTGCCACTCCAGGGTCCAGGTGGCGGCTCGCTCCAACTCCCACTTCTCCTGAGGTCTGGAGCTCGGCCTGTCGCCGCTGCCGTGACCCCTGCGAGCTTTCTACCCAGTCCTGCGCTCCCAGGGTCCCCTCCGCCCAAGGCTACTATGCAGAGCTGGCTTTGCTGAAGGTTTGGAGGAAATGGAGAGACGACTGTCCCCAAGCACAAAGCGCAAGACAACACCGGCCCACGGTAGTCATTGCCCCGCAGTCCATCGGCATCCTCCCATAGGCTGTCGGGCCTCCCTTGGTGGCCCCTGCTGTGACACAGCCCCTCGGGTGACCTCCCCTTCCTTGACCACATGCCTCCTGGGCCCGGAGTGCCGGTTGCTCCCCATCGCTGGGGAGCAGATAAGCTCTTTCTGTTTTACTCGCTTTCCCGACCTCCTCTTTCTCCGCCAGCGGGCCCAATGAGGCCTTTTTCTTACCAGCAAGACCATCTGTCACCACAATGACTTTTGCCACCGCCAGACACCAGGAGTTGGGCAGGTGGCATCTGCCTCAGACAGAAATTGTTGTTTCTTCTCACCGCTTTCACTTTATACACAGAGAAAAACGATTCCCAACTCATGGGTGACAGTGGCCTCCGGCGTGAATGGGGATCTTCAGGGGTGGCCGTTCCTTCTGCAGCGCATGTCACAGCCCCACTCTGCGCTCACGTGAGTGGGCGTCCAAGCCCGTTGGCCCTTCTCGTCCTGACCACTCGCTCATCTGCACCCGAGTGGGTGCTCAGAGAAGCTACACAAGGAGGAGGCTTCAGCTAAAGGAGCTGCGCGTTTCCTTTTTCAGGGCAGAGTGGGAGGCCACGTCTGTTGGCTTGGTGCCTGCGGCCAGCGTCAGGAGACGGCCTTGCAGAGGCACTCAGTGGCCGGAGTGCCGGCAGGCGCGTGTGTATCTCTCTGTCAGCTCTTTGGGAACATGCGCTGCCACAGGCTGGGGAAGGCCCTCAAGAGCCTTTTTTTTTTTTTAATTTTTATTATTATTATTTTTTATTTATTGATTATAGAGAGGGGCAGGGAGAGAGATTCTTGTATGTGCCCTGACTGGGGATTGAACCCATAGCCTTGGTGTATCGGGACGACGCTCTAACTGACTCCCCTGCCAGGGCCGGACCTCAACATTCTTGTCTGTGCATCCTTCCTCTCCAGGAAGCATCCTCAGCCTTCCTGGCTCTGTCTCTGGCCAGGCCAGAACGCCTCTCCTGCGGGTCTATACGCCTAAGGAAGCCCCCCGCCCACACGCGCAGGTGGGGCCAGCCCGGCTCCAGGTGCTGCTCACCAGGTGCTTCATCTAACCCTTCAGTAGCCCATCAGACGTGCACCGGTGAGAATGCAGGCAGGAGGGTTCGCCGGTGGAAGGCCACACAGAATAGCCAGTGTGACGGTCCTGGGATTCAGGGAAGGCTCAGGTACACGCAGTGTTGGTCTCTGAGCCCCCTCCGCCCGGGGAACGCCTTGTTCGCAGCCCCTAATAACACATTCAGGATGGACCGCGAGGGCTTGTAATGGCCCCTCGCGTGTCTATTTGTATTCACACCTCGCTACGTTTGTAGTTTGGCTTTATATGTGCCCATCGTGGAAGGACAGATATTAACACAAGGAATGTGGCTCCTGGGAAAGCGGTAATAGGACAGGAAATCTAAACCCACCCAATGGGGAGGGGCGCCCTCATTACTCTCTCAAAACTCTCCGGCTTCTCCCCCGCCTTGCGCTCATCTCGATTTACAAAGAGCATTTACTTGTTTGTTTATGTTTCTCTGTTCTCCGCCACCTGACTGCAGGTTCCAGGATGCGGGTGACACACTGTAACGGTAGCCGAGTGAAGAAGCAAATTCGTTCAAAGCACACAAATTACAGCTCGTGTACTTCTCTTCATCTTTTAATGAGTTGGCTAGAAAACACGCAGCTTCGTATTCCTGACAGCTCGCTGCGCGTCACAAGGCGGCGGCCCCGGACGGGGCTTCGCGTCTGCAGAAGCTGATCAGCGCTGTCAAGGTTTTCCTATCCAAGATGGTTCCGGTCTTGCTGCTTAAAATTGTTTGAAGCAAAAAGTACCTGTGGTTCCTGAATTTGAACGTCTTTTTTTTTTTTTTTTTTAAATTTGTACCTGGTTCTCTAGATTAATACTAAAGAGCCTTTACTAAGCTTTAGTTTTTATTGATGAGGCTTCCCGTAGAGTTAGTTGCAGGATGTACTTTTCATTTCAACGAACTTTGAAATGAAAACAAATCTATACTCAGTATCAATTAAATGTTAAATCTTTCTCTCCGCCGAGAGTGCCTAAGGAGGACGGAGCCGTAGGAAGCTGAAGCAGAAGAAAGGTGCTCTTTGATGAGAAAGAAGAAGAAAGTAAAAATAAAAAATTTCTGGTGCCTGGAGACTTTGAAGAACTGGTGTGTTTACAGCATCAATCATGAGGTCGGATCCCATATTCCAGCGGCTGTGGACAGCACGTTTTCCCTGGAAACCAACGGGATTTGGACTCATTCATAGTAAGTGGCAGGAATTCCGCCTAAGTCCAAGGTAATTAACGGGTTCATGACACAGGGACCCCTGGTTCTGACGGGGCTGCATCCAGGGGCCAAACAGCACGGACACAGATCTGTTCCGGTTTCTAAGTGGAGCTGTGCAAAACCCCTCGATGATTGAATTTCTTACATGTTCCAGAACACGTTTAGTAACTACAGTGTTAAATTTCAATTCATAGTCCTGTTTTAGTGACTGAAGGGTTTCTATCATCCATATTAATGTATTAATTCCTGGGCTAATGACTGTAGTCTTTTCTTTGACCCTTAATTTTGTTTTCCAGACCTTTCATTCGCCGATCCAAGACAAGCAAAAGAGGAACACAACGTGAGGATGAGGAATGGCCTTGGTGTTGCGGGGGTGGGGGGGTTTTAGGGGCAGGATTTTTCTGTGAAAAGTGTTGGTAACAGTTGGGGGACACAGAGGAAGGCATCTCCACAGCAGCTGGTCATTCTCAGGTCAAGCCAGGCTGTGTCTGTGCGATCACCCACGAGGTTCTCCCGGGCAGCCTGCGGACACAGAGGGGCTCAGTGCCCGCTGATGAGAGGTGCTGTCGGCATAGGTGGCGGGCGGCGGTCACGCCGGGCACAGGGGCTGGAGGCTGCGGCTGGAGGAGGTGGGGCCGAGGGCCAGCGCCCCAGTGTGCAGAGAGCGGATGCAGGTGCATGGGTTGAGCGTGGGGCCAGGTCCACCAACGGGGGCATGGACGGGGACCAATAAACCAGACCCCGGGCTGGTTGGTGGCCTTGCCCCCACACCAGGCGGACTCTCTCTGCTGACAAGAAAATAAATGGCCCTAAAACCAAGGTCCTGCCAGCTTGAAGGCCGCCCGTGCCAGCGGACGTCTTAATGATGATTAATTTGTACCGACAATATTCTCTTGAGTGATATGTGCACATAGAAATGAACACAGCAAGTACAAACATTAGATAATAAGCAGTGCAGGAGACACTTCATTAGCGTCGAGGACCTCGGCGTCCTCAGGCAGAGAAGGCATTTGCTTCTGTGAAACCGGGCAAGCCTCGGGCCTGTCGGTAGAGCTGCGGTCATGGGTGGAACCTTGTGCCATCTTCGCCAGTATCAGGTGTGTACAGAAGAGCCAAACAAATGCCGCTGTGCAGCTGGAGTCCAGCACCTGCCCTCGGGAACCGCAGTGGCTCCTGTCAGTCAAAGCGCACGAGGCCAGAGGGACTTCCTTCCAGCCCGGGCGGCGGAGCACCGGCTCGTGCGCTCGCTTGGGGCACACTTTGGAACAGGCTCCAGAAGGCTCAGCAATCAGGATTTGGAACATTTTAATACAACATTTAAAATCAAAACAAATGCAGAAAATCCACAATGAATCAAACACCGAAGAGCTCCCCAAAGACGGGGTCAATACCAGCATGTCCCCTCTGGCCTCAGGGGGCAGCATGGCTCGACACAGCATTTTTGTTCGTTAATTTGCATTCATTTTTATTTTAAAGATGTACAAAAATATTATGTGTTGATTACTGAGCTTTTTGGCACCCCCTCAAATTTTGTGCCCGAGGTGAGTGTCTCGCTGTCTTCGCCCTGATCCAGATCCGGCTGGGACTATTACTAGGAATGTTCTAGACCAGCCCGGAACACTCTGCCAGTAGGGCCCCATGACAGGGTCACCTCCGAGTAACGCTGAGTGTCCCCGTGGAGTAGCCATGCTGTTTGTCACTCGTTGCAGCGCAGGCTGCACAGGAACAGAGAACTTATTTTCCAAAGCCCCTCGATTAATAGAGGTTCTGGTTCTACCTCTGAGATAAGCCACAGGCAGGCGGTCCCGGTCACATGGCTGACCTGGGGCTGGCAAGCTGGCTCTCTGTCCACCCATCCACCTGCCGGCCATGCTCCCTCCACCAGGGTGAGGGACGCCAGGTGGTCCAGACCGTATATGGGCACTTGGGCAACCCTGCAAAGAAGAGGGCGGCCCGCTCTGCCCCCTTGGCCCCAGCCCAGGATGGAGGCCACGGGCCGGGCAGTCGGTGGCTGAATTTTCTCTACTGTGGAGAGGAGTGACGTTGTAGAAAAGCCAGACGAAGCCCGGGTAGGCCTGACTGAAAAATGGGGAATCCCCGCATGAGAAATGGGCGTTTAGCACAGGGCGGCCTGGCTCTGGCCCGGCGTGTCTCCCTGTGAGGAATGGGCCATCTTTCACCTTCCTGCCTCGGAGGACGCGCTGGGCACTGGGGCCTGGCTCCCCGGCTCGCTGGGCAGTGAAGTTGCTGCTCCTTAATGTAAAACCTGCCTTTCCTGGTCATTGTGTCATTTTATTTACGGTCTGTCTTTGGGGGGCTCTTGATCAATAGATTTAGCCCCACCGTATATTTCTTCCTTTCACTTGTTCTTGGTCATATTTTTAAATTACACGGGACCGCTAATGAGGGCAGCTCGCCTTGAGTGGACGGGGCTGCGTCTGGGCTCAGCTTCTGCCCCAGAGACAGGGAGCTCCCCCTTCCGGAAGGGGGTGGGCAGCCTGCAGGGGGGCGAGAACACCGGGATCTGTCCTCACTCTCGGTCCTTCGAATTACCGAGGCCAAGATGCTGAGGCCCTCCTGTCCATCTGTCCACTCGGGAGAGTAGCTGCGGGTCCCTTTCAAAATTAACAGGATGGGATGCTACACACCCCCAGCACGATGTTTCCAGGCACGGCCTAGGAGGCCACCTTGCGAGGACCACGCAGGAGCCCGGTGCAGGGGCCGTTACAGTGACAACTGCTCAAGAGTCCCCAAGAGGCCCCTGCCCGGGGTCATGATTCCTTCCTGATTGGAGCTCAGACGACCAGGCTCAGCCACAGTAGTGATCAGGTTTCCGTGATTCAATTAAATTATTGTTTGCATTTTCATGCAAATGAAGATAAGTTCTCTCGGCCCGTGAATTGTGCGGTTAATAAACGGCGCAGCTCTTGGGCTCGAGCAGAGCGTGTTAACTCGGGTTGCTGGGGTTGGTTTCCAAGCCACTCTGCTGCCTGGAGCCGGCAATTCCCACTGATTCAGTAATTCATGGGCAAGGCACTCTCACACCTCCCCTTCGTTTTCCTCTCAGTATTCCGCAGAGCGGCCTCATCTCCACCTATCAATTACGCGGTATTAATTTATTTCCCTGTGTCTGTCTCCCCGTGCTTGGTGGGGGCATGCTCACTTAAAAAAAAAAATATATATATATATATATATATATTTTTTTTTTCTTTCCCCCTTGCTGGAGGCTTTCACGAAACAAGGCTAATATTCGGCACTCGGGATTTAAGCCGCTGCATCTCACAAACTTTGGATGTGTTAAATGCACAAAAATAAGAGGGCAGAGAAATGGGAAAATTAGCAGCCGGCAGAGAGCCTGCAAACAGGAAACTGTCTGATTATGTGCGCGGGTGCAAAATTAGTCAAGACTTTGAAATTGTCTTGCGCGCAGAGATTCCATTGTTTTCAAAGAATAATTCCGTCTATTTTAACATTTTGAAGTGCAACTCCATTGGCAAGGGCTCTTCCTCCGATTGTGAGTGATGTTAATTGAAGGTGTGGTTCTGGGTCTGTTTTGGCAGTTAGACTTGTGTCTTTTGTCTAGCGACCCCGAGCTGGGGCTTTCCTGCCCAGCCTCCCTCGCGGTCCTGCGTCGGTGTATGATGACAGACTTACAGCGCTTCCTTGTGTGTATGGTAACAGATGTTTATGTGAATAACAGACTTTTTTATGAAGGCATACACTTTATAGCCAAATACTAATTAAAAATAATTGCATGTAAGCATTTTTGTTTATTCCCTGTTGTGCGTCTTTAATCATTCGAAATCACCTGCAGTTGAAAATTGAGACAAAGATTTGATGCTGCAATTATAAGAGGCCATCTGACGGTAGAGGAGGTGGAGATGGCAACATATTTGAGGGGAAAAAAATACTAGAGCAGAACGCCAGGTCATCCCTAGGCTCCCGAGCGCTGGGTCAGAATACTAAGGCGTCGCTTTGTTAAACTAATAGGATTTTAAAGCATCGATCAGCCACCAAAACAACTTTCTCCCGAATCGTACCCTCTACCTGACACATTTCCTGCACTAACAAGCTTCATTACAAGTGGGTTTTAATTAGAGGCGTAACAGATGGTTCCCAGTCAATATGGACGGGGGTGACTCCCTGGCCTTTTTACATTTTTCCCTTTTCAACGCAAACGTTGCAGGCGACGGCAGGCTCGGCGTCCGAGTTTGGGTTTAATAGTACGTGTTCAGTTACAACAAAGGGTGCGGTGCCAGGAATGTGACTCAGGTAGCTGAGCACCACAGAACGAAAACAGGGTTAAAAATGACTTTCCTGTTTGGAAGCGAGCGTCCCCAGGCCTGGGGTGGCCACGTGCAGCCCCCTGGTGACTCACGGCGGCCTGCTTGTCCGGGCTTTGTGTGTTAAGTGCTGCCTGTCACCGCATTATGAAGAATTAACAGGACATTTCTGTGTGTTCTTGAACTCCAGCCCCCACACTCTCCCCACTGCGACATTTAACAAAAACATTTCAGTGGAAAATAAAAAGAATGGTTCTGAAAGCCACCCGTGCCTCTCTGCATGACCATTTTAATGCTTTGGGGACACACAAAGAGAGAGGGAACAGAGAAACGGGGTGATAAGTTCCACTCTAAGAGTTTTCATTTGAAATGAACCAGACTTGACATGTGAGTGACAGGTGGGTTGAGGAATTTGGTGAATCTCGCATATAAAAAGGCTTATGTTTTTAGGTGAATTTACTCATTTAAAAAAAGTGTTTCCCTTTGGTGTAGAGAAAATTCTTATTTAAAACAAACAAACGCCAACACATAAAATTAAGGGAAGTTTAGAAATAAATATATTGGAAATCATCATTTCATCAACTTTTTTTTAGATGTGATTTTTTTTGTGCGTAGCGGTGGGAGCCGAGAGCCCCCACAAAGCCCTGACGTGGGCCGCTGGCCTCCTGATAGGGTTTTTGGAATGAGGCCCCGGCGGCCCTGGAAGCAGGTCTTCGCATCGGATCAACAAAGGGCTATTTCAGGAAAAGAAAGAGATTGCAGGTTGCAGGAGGCTCCCGCAAAGTTTCAGAACGAGAGCAGTAGAGGACCGGCCACAGAGCCCCTTCCAAGGCCGCGCCCCCCGGCTCGGCCCACGTGGCTCGGCCCGGTTTCCCAGGCGGCGCTTCTCCATCAGGCGCCGCGGAGCTGCGTTTGGGGTGTGCCAGCGCCGGGAAATAAGGCCACTTCAGGTGTAAAATATTCCACCCGCGTCCCCTGGGGCGAGCCGCTGACATGCAGCAGCTCTCTGCCGCGGAGCCGCCAGGCCGACAGCCGCGTGGAGAGTCACACAGCTGCAGCACCGGGCTCCACAGCCAGAAATAGCAGGAGTTCCAGTGGTAGGGTTTTAATTTCATTAAGAATTTTTTTGACAGCCTGACACCCCAGAGTCGTGTTCCAGTTGTTTCTTATCACTTATGTCGGGGAGGGAACTAGGAGGCGGGAATAGATCTCTCGGCTGGACCGGTAGGGAAATTTCACTTTCAAAGGGAAGAAGCCCCCCCTGGCATTCATCAACTCATCCCTCGCGGACGCAGACCCACGGGCGTCCGCGGGAGTGTCTTGCGGGCTGTGCCAGGGCCGGGGGCGCCCCACGGGGAAGGTGGGCACTGCTGGGCGTGCTGTGCGCAGCCTGGCTGCGCGTGTCACCGGAGTGGCATGTTGACTAAGATTTATAGGAAGACAGGGATGTGTCACTCTGTGTGACTTCAGAATGAAAATAACCAGGGCTCCCATTCAACAGAGGCAACGAAGGGGAGCCCGTCAGTGCGCCGGGTGAGCGATGTCTGAGCTGGCAGCGCCAGCCCAGCGCCAGTGAGGGCACTACATTGTCTCAGTGACGAGGCTGTATTTCAGCTGCCAGCGTCCCTCACTTCCAGATCCCCCCGCCCCCATCTGCTTAGAGTGTTGACAAAGGCTACAGCACCAGTCCTTACCGCCACGACAGGTGGCCCTGCCTGCAGTGACCGGGGGGCCAGCCCGAGAGCCCAAGGCGTTCCTTACTCTGGGGACCCCAGAATCACAGTGCCCCTAGGACCTTCGCTTGTCAAGGCCCTCGGGCTCGGGGCTGTCACCCTTCATGCGTAACTGGTTCATGAGGACTGTAGTGACGATTAATAGATGCCACGGCCTCCGTTGTCATCAGCACAGAGATGAAAGCCAGCCACATGCTTGACAAGCTGAGTGGCCTGGTGACAGCAGAGCAGGGGTGTGGAATTCGGGGGGCCCCAGACGGCCCCGCCGTCACTGCTGCCTGGGTCACCTTGGAACCTCACTTATTTCTGTCCAGCACAACCCTGTCTTCGCTCCTTCCCTGCTGCCTAAAGGGGGCTCGTCGTCCTGGGTTTTCCAGTTGCTTCCAGAAGGCATCGGTATCGAAGGCACGCAAGCTGGGGAAGGAAGGAAGGCTTATCTCTTCTTCATTTGCAAAGAGGTTCCGGGGTGTCTGCTGCCCAGGCAGCCCCGCGTCCTGTGGTCCCGGGGCTGGGCTCTGTCTCAGTCTGTTCAGCTGCAACAAGCCACCACAGACCCGGGGCCTGAAACAGTCACACTTGTTTCTCCTAGTTCTGGAGGCCAGAAGCCCAAGACCAGGGTGCTGGCAGGTGGGGTGTTTCGTGGGGTCCCCCTCTGGCCGCCTTCTCATCGTATCTCCTCACAGTGGGCACACACACAGAGGAAGGTGTGCTTGAGGGTCCCTCTTATGAGGACGCTAATCCCACTCCCGAGGGCCCCACCTCAGGGCCTCGTCGCCTCCCAAGGGCGTCCTCTCTGACAGCATCACACGGCTGAGGGCTTTAGCCCACGCTGACATTCTACACACTTTGTCGTGGGGGTATTAAAGTGTGTTTTGATTCACAGATCTGTGCCCGTGTGCAAGGTTCCCAGTCTTAGAAACAGACAGGGAGTCAGTCTGTTGAAGGTTTACCGTATATTCATTCATTCGTTCATTCATTCATTCATTCCAGAAAGGACAGCCTCCCCATGAAGCCTGGGGCCGGTGTGAGGAAGTCGCCTGAGCCCCCTCCCATTTCTCCAGCAGAGCAAAGCCCCCCATTTGTCACTAGTCAACCCGTCCAAGAGAGAGGCCGCCTCACTTCAATTAACTTTGAATTAATTCTTGCTGGTTTCCTTTCCAAAAACATCCAGGTTTTAATTGTTTCACCTAATTACTGGACCGTGACCCAGATTTAAGACCTGACACAGGTTCTAGGCAACAGTGGGTTTCCTTGGATCCTAGTCATTGATTGTCTCAAGACCTTTCCAGAGTTGAATCGCCCTCCTTTTTCTTAGTCCTTATTTACAAGTCTGACCTTCCAGCCTCTTAGGCGGCGGCAAATTTCCCTAAATAAACACGCAATCGGTAAATGCTATGTCTTCACATTTAAAGTCAAATGAGCTGTAACTCTCTTCAAAGCAAGGCGACAGGGGTGTCTGATCAAACAAGAGAGATCCGCACTTTGATCCGCGACTTGTGTATCTACCCGGATTGTGCACAGCGCTGGAGGAGCAGACCCACAAATTTTGCGGATGCTAATTATAGTATTCATTTTCTAGCTACATATTTGCATGCAAATATGAGCCTGTACCAATTTGGCAGTGAGAGCACCCCAAGGCTCCCGTCTGGCAGATGGGGATTGGATCACAACGAAACCTAGCAGTGCCGGGGGCTTTGCGGCGAGCAGCAGCGCCGAGCCACAGACAAGCATCCGTCTTCCCGGCCCTGAGATGACAGGGTGGGCTTGGTCCAGCGCTCCGGCCAGAAAATATTTAAGAGGTGGTTTGGAAAAACACTTTGGGCTGATAGCCAGCCTCCCGTAATGTTCTGCAGACAGTCTGTAGATCTTGGAAAGCAGACCGTCTTTAAATCACTTTATTTGGTTTTACTTGAAGTCGAGGAGAATTGGCATCAGCTGGGAGGAGAGCGGCCCACGCCAGGCTGACGGGCCCTGGCTGGGGGTGGGAGGCAGGTGCTCCAGGCGGACTGCCTAAACCCGGGGATCAATTTCCCATCTTTTTTTTTTTTTCATGAGGAGATTGCAAAGCTTTCTCGGCCTTAGCCTTTTCTACTTGGCCAAAGAAAAGCACGCATGGAGGTGGGGGGAAGGCGAAATGAGTGCTTTTCAAAGCTTGAGAGGTTTTTGAGAGACCAGGACAGTGGGGCTGCCCTGACCGGAACCTGCTCTGCCAGCAGACGTAGCGGCGTGGACACCCAGGGAGTGTGGCTCTGGGGGCGTGGCAGAGACCACCCTTTCTTTATTCAACTGTTTTCAGTGGACAAGGGCATGTATGCAATTAAAATCAGAATACCTGGAAAAAAAAACAAACAAACCAGGGGCAAAGGAAGAAGATGTTGGAAAAAAGGAGAACACTCCATCCAGCCCCCTAAAGCGGCTTTCAGAGTCAGGGACACACACGGGCTGTCTTGTAGGAGAGTTCGGTACAAGGAGGGCGCATTTTCTGCAGCTGTAATCCATCCACGCGCGTTTTGGAAAGATGTCAACCCCCCCCCCCACGCCCCATAAATGGGCTGACGGAGGCTCGGACCGTGAATGCAGTCTGGCCAGGCTTCCGAACTGTGATCCTGCACAGCGGAAAAATGAACTTAGGAAAATGAAACCCATCAGGCTCACAGATGTCCAAGGAAACATATCACTCAGCGGCTCCGGATTCTGTATCACTTCCTTGAAAACTTCCTTGCCTTGAACTTGGTAAAGCAAACATTTGTGATTTTCCCAAAGTCTTAGGTAAATGAATAAAAGTCGGCAAAATATCAAGCATGTGTATTTTAATTTTTCATAGATCCCAGAGACGTTTAGACTAAAGGGCGCGACCCCCATCTAGCCCTGGATCCCCGCACGACCCTCGCTCCGTCTGCCTCTGCCTGGTCACCCTCACGCCTGCTGTGCCTGCTCCCGCCACGCTGGCCATGGGCTTCTCTCGGGGGCCCTCCCTGTGCTGCCCAGCACCCTCGCCTCCCCGTGCTGTCAGCCCCCTACCCACTCAGCCTAACCAGTGTCAAGTCACTTTTCAGGCTTCAGGTAAAGTGAGTGGATGAGGTGAGGTTGCAGCGCACGGGCGCCTCCTTCTGCCCTGCTGGCTGCCCTCGGAACTGCTTGGGCCCCTCTGTCCGCCCTCCGTGGACGCTGAGCTCCACGGTGGGGCAGGGGCTGCCGCTGACCATGGGTGCCCGGGGCAGAGCCCTGCATGGGGTAGGTAGTCAGTGACTGGCGGCTGACAGTGGGAGAAGCCACCTCGCAGAGCACCCCCCGCCCCCGCCCCCAGACCAGGGCCAGGCGGGCTTCCCCGCGGCGCCTGCAGGTCTGCAGCACGCTTTAGAGTGGCTTAAAGGTTTCCACTGACTACAATATATTAAAAAAACTTTTTCTGAGACGTTCTGTTCACCGAGAGGACAATGTTTAAGAGGCTTAAACTTGTTCCTTACCTCCCCCACCGCCGCCCCTCCCGCAGCCCTGGCCTCCACCCCCCATCCCCCGCCCCACTCCACCCGCCGTGCCCTGGTCGGTCTGAGCAGCTCCCAAGAGCCACAACAGCTTCCAGGGTGTGACCCTCACTATACGGGTGGCGCCGAGCTCGCCCCCATTGTGCAGATGGGGGACCGAGGCCCCCAGAGATGACGCGAGCTGCGCGGGAGGTCGTCGCCCAGCCAGGACCGGCGAGAGCGGAGCGCCCGGCTGGTTGCACGCCCTGCCCCTTCCAAGGAAGGAGAGCGGCTTTGGAAGCCTTGAAAGCAGGTGCCAGAAGCCAGCAGGGGAGATGGTCCATTGTCCTTGACCCTGCTTTCACATTCACTCCGTAATGATCTCGGTTTCCAGGCTCCTGGTCCCTGGAAGCAGCCGGCTGGGAGGAATGCGAGCGGACTCGGAGAAGATGGCACCATGACAACAGAAGTGACGGCTGACAGCCTGACACGGGATGGAGACGACACTCAAAGGCAGTATCGAGACCGTGTACCAGGGAGTCCCAGAATAGACGAGTCCTGCATCATTAAGAAACATTCCGGTTCTTCTAGAGCCTCTCTTATAGCGGCTAAAAAAAAAAGGTGGTGATTTAAAATAATGATTTTTCTTTAAAGGCACAAGTATGGCAAATTAATTTCTCTGTAACCAGCAGAGGAAATGGCTCGGCAGGCACCTGCCAAGTGTGCCAGAAGGAACTGTCCACAGCAGTGCTTCACCCAAGGCACGCCATTGTGCCCCGTGTCACCTGCCTGTCCTCGTGCTTAGGGACTGATAGCATTTCATACTTGTCTTTTGCCAAAGTGTCACTCTCTCATTTTCTGTACCTTTCCTTGCTTAGCCATCCTATAAGTTCTGTGTACCACCTTTCCCTTCATCCCACTAGCAAATTCATTTTTAGCCTTTTTAATTAAAGAATAAATAAATGAGATTGTATTCGTGCCCGGGCTATCAAGAGGGTTACAGAACACGGACTCCGATACGGTATCCCCCAAGGAATAAACTCTTGAGAGGATTTTTCAAGATGCTGCTGTTCTTTTAAAGCCTGGGCAAAGTTTTACTTATTATTTTTAAAGGTGTGCTATAATTAAAGTGGACTTTAGTACCAGCAAGGTTTTATTCAGTTTCCACTCACTGTACCCACTTTACATATTGGGAAATTTCCATTCATTACCGTGTAATTTAAACTAGATGGCTCACTGTCGTGACTGTTCCTGCTTGATGAGTCGACACTGGGAGCTAGGCGAGTCACCTCCGCTATAGGTGTTGTTTCTGAGAAATAGAGAGCCTCCTCATTTTTTTACCTGTATTTAAAAGGTCCAAAAGATACTTTCGAAGACTCAAAGTGACCCTTTTATTAAGTGCTGGGACCTCCTGACTGACCATGGACACGGTCTGTACTGGGACTCCCATCCCCGCTCCTCTGCACCTCGGGGTCCTCCGTTTCTCACTGGCCTTGAACCCACTCCTTGCTAAACCGACACCTTGGCCCCACACTCCTGGATAAACAGAGTCAATAAATCATCACTTTGGCACATATTACCTTTTGTAAAGTCATAATCATGTGAGTTTCATACATGTTTCCACATTTATTGGAAACCTGAGTTATAAAAGAGCGTAGCTCCCATCTTTCAGGGACTTGCTGGTTGGGGCTTGTCTCTGCAGGACCCACCCCCTCGCTCCGCCTCCCAGAAGGCCCCAGCTTCCCCCTGGGTCCCCTCGGCCCGTGGAAGCCAGCGCCAGCCTGGCTTCAGGACCGGGATGGGGCCGCATCCATGGGGGGGCCACGCTGTGGGTTTAGAGGCAGTCAGGTGACCGACGCGGCCTCTCCCAGAGGCGCTCGCGAAATATCTGCTGGGGATTCTGGACCCCGGCCAGAGCGCCGTGAAGAGGAGGGGCCTGGGTCCTTGGAGTTAATTCTGCTGCCAAGAGGCGGCAGGCCATTCGGGGGAAGAAGAGGACTCATAGAGAACGCAGGGCTGGGGTGACCAGGCGGCCGAGCCAGACCGCTGGGTGACGTGGCCCCGGGAGCCCACCCCCCGGCCTGCTGGGTAAGTGAGCCCGGGACGCCCGTCCCTAAGCCAGGTGGGCCTGAGTTGGGGTTCTGTTTGTGTAACACGCAGGGTCCTGACCGAGATGCACATTCGCTTAACTTCCTTGCCTGCTCCGAGAGGGGGGCTCCCAGACCCCTCCCCAGAGGCTCTGTGAGGGGCACCTGCATGGGCTCCCCTCTGCGAGTTCTCCTTGCCGGTTGGTTTGACTGACAGAAGCCCCCGAAGTTTGGTCTGAGACGCTAGGCTGGCCCCACGGGCGGTGCCCCAGCCCCTGGCCATAGCCCCATCGGCTGCTCACCTGTGCTACCTGTGCGGGCGGGGCTTCCTCATCGCCAGCAAGGGCAGCTTCCGTGTGACTCTGCTTCAGGCCCAGTTTTCTAGCACAACTTCTTTTTCTTTTCTTTTTTTAGGATTTTATTTTATTTTTATCTTTAGACAGAGGGGAAGGGAGAAAGAGAGGGAGAGGAACATCAATGTATGGTTGCCTCTTGCATGTCTCCTACTGGGGACCTGGCCTGAAACCCAGGCATGTGCCCTGACTGGGAATCGAACTGGTGACCCTTTGGTTTGCAGGCCAGCACTCAATCCACTGAGCCACACCGACCAGGGCATCTTTTCTTTTTCTTATTGATCTGAGGGAAACCTTTATATATTACGAATACTAACTCTTTTCAATATATGCTGCAAAGATGCTTTTCTTGTCATTGTTGGTCAATTTTATTTCTTTTTGGGCAGAGGCGGATTAAGGTCGGTTGAGGTCCTGGGCACAGAAGAAAATATTGGGCCCCTTGAAAAAAAGAGAGAGACGGAAAATAAAAATACAGGTTAACTGTATTTTTTAATAAATAAAAAATATTATGTACTATTAATGTTTTATTTCCAATAAAATTTGAATTATATTTGAATTATATTCAAATTTTATTGCACATATGAAACCAAACTTGATGTCATCAGAAAAAGTGTAAAGTTGGGCTTTTGCGGGGCCCTTCGGAAGTCGGGGCCCAGGGCGCGTGCCCGGTGCGCCTGCCGTGAAATCCGCCTCTGTTTGTGGGTGCCTTCTCCGTATAGAACTTCTACTTTTTTAAGTAGCCAAATTTAGGAATCTTTTTTAAAAAAGGTAAAACAGCAATGTGTGAATTTATTCAGGTGAACAATGGTAAAACAAAGTATTAGAACTGACGAATGCTTTCAATTTTGGAAAATTAAAGAAGTATAGAGAGATGTGCAAAGAGTAATTGAAGAAATATCAAGAAATAAGATTTCACACATTTACTTTAAGCTTAACAGTTCCCATCAAATGGAAACATAACTATGGCATCGACCCCCATGTCACCCATACCCAGGCGGCTCCCTGCCCCCGCACGCCATCGCCGCAGTGAATTTCGTACGATCCTATCCAGTCTTAAAATACATTTTACTTGGAAATGTAGATAACTATAAAAAGTATCTGGTACTGTTTTGTGTGCATTTAAAAATCCATAAATGATAGAGTTTTATTTGGTGGCTTGTTACATAAACTCAGCACCTTTCCAAATGTATCCATGTTGACACATAAATATACATTTGGTAACTTGTTACATAAACTCAGCCTTGTTTCCAAATGTATCCATGCTGATACATAAGCGTACGTAGTTTATTTTAAAAACTGGTGTATTGATGAGCATTTGGGCTTTTCCAAGTTGTAACTGTTGCACATAAGGACGTGATAAACTTGCACGCGTCTTTGGTGTTTCTCTAGGGACACGCGTGCATTTGAAAATCCTGGGTTGTGGGCTCTGGGTATCCTTTCAGGTACAGATAACTTTGCCTTCCTGAGTGACTGGGCCAAGGGTGTGTGTACCAGGGGGGTATGTGGTCTCCTGCTTCTTATTTGACATTTTTGCCAATCTAAAGGGCGTAGTTTCTCGTTTTGTTTTTAATTTTTATTTCTGGCAGCTTTAATGTGAAGGAGCAATTTTTCCGGTGTTTAATGAGATCTTTTTGCTTTTTCTCATCAGTGAAGAACCTGTTTATGTGTTTTGCACATTCGTTTATTGAATTGTTTGTCTTTTTCTTATTGATTCCTAGATGTGCTTTGTTCAGGCTGGCTCCTAACCTCTGTCTATTAAGTCTACCAACCTGTGTCTTTTTGGTGTCTGCATTTCTCTCTGATTATTTTTGTGTTTTAAATATTTAAAAATTTTAAACACTAGTAATTAAATTGCTGACTTGTCTGACAAGTGTGTCTAAATGTTTTTGTTCAAATAAATAGCCAATTTCCCCAACAGCATTTATTAAAGAGTGTACTTTTCCTTCTGCCTTGAAATGTCACATTACAGCACTGTGCAAACAGGCAAGACACCTTTCTGAACTCTTGTCCTTTGATATGTTTGGCTTTCCTGGGACAGCACCCCTACATTTCATGACCACAGAGTTAGAGTGTATTTTGACACCTCGTCAGACCAACCTTCCATTATGATTATTGTTTTGACGTCTTTCTCATATAATCTTAATCTTTTAATCCTCCCAATACAATAAAGGGCCAGGTTCCCTTCCGCCCTACCAAGGGTTTGGCTGGAATTGCATTTTATATGCTTTTGGTCACCGATCCGTCCCTACAAAAGAGGATGCAGTGTTGTATTTTCTTCAGCGCGCTGGGAAGCCACTGTGACCGGCGCCGTGCGCTACTCAGGGGCCAGGCTTGCTGCGTCCGCCTCCTGCAGGCGCGGCGCCTTCCTGGAGGCGGGAGCCCTGGAAGCTTCCAGCGCTGTGGGCGAGGCGGACGGCCAGGGTTTGTGGGGCCGTGTCCGTTTGCTTGTTCCAGTGTTTCTCCGGAATGAGCGCACAGGGGAGAGCTGACCGTGCTTCCTTTTGATTCCTTCAGACCCCAGCAGTGGCACCCACTGAGGACTCAGTGCTTAGTCCGCCCCCAGCTACTGATTGGTGACCATGGTCACCTGGGAAGTAACTATCTCCTCAGAGTCCGGCGCTCACGCCATCTATTGGGTATCCCCAAGAGCGCGACCCCCCGCCCCGGGCTCCGTCCATCTCCTCCCAGCAGCAGGGGACTCTGGGAGCGGCTCTCCACCCTCCTGGTCCCAGTTCTTGTGCAATTTGTGGGACACCCTCCTGTCTCACTGCCACCTTCCGGTAAGGGCCCTTTCGCGATGTTTCTCTGAGGGGTCAGCCCCTTGGAGCGCGTCCGCCTTGGGCACAGGCCCATCCCGAAGCTGCCTTTGCCCCAAGGGGGCTTGCGAAGAAGTCCCGGCTCCTGAGGCCCGGGTCCACAGCCGGGCGCCCCTCGCCGTGTGCCCCCTCCGCCCAGGGCGACGCTCCCGCGCTCCGGGGCTGACGGCGCCGCTCTCCCGGGAATCCGGGCCCAGCCCGAGCGCAGGCAGTGCTCCTCGGCGACCCCCTGGGCTTTGCTCTTTCCCTGTCCTGCTGAGCAGGCCTGTTGGGGGGCTGGTAAAGTCCGAACACTCTCCCCCCCAGGACAAGGCCTATCTATCTACCCAGGGACACATAGATACACATACATATGTACACACGCGCGGATGGCTTACATGTACACATATGAGCATGTGTGTACATGTGCAGGTGCATGCATGCACACACGTAGTTCATATACACAGAAGCTTATGTTTATGTCACACACGTGCACACAACTCTGAATTGAGTTTCAAAGGTACCGAAAACCAGGGAAACTCCCCGGCTAAGATGCCTAATGTGGGAACCCTTGGCCAGAAGGTGCCTTGCCCTGCCGGGCTCCCAGCAGCCGCATCTCCCGGAGCGATTATGGGTAAGGGGGGCCATGCGGAGGCCGTCACCTTGCCAAGCGCCCTGGCAACAATGTCACTGCCTGCCCGCCTCCCACAGGGGCCCCGTGCACTGCATAGCGACATCCCCACGTACAAATTGGAAACAACTTCCCCAGGGGCAAGCGACTTGCCCAAGGCCAGCTGCAGGGACTGGTCCAGGCTGGCTGGCACCCATGCTGGTGGCATTGCCTCCTGTGCCACCTAGCTGTCCTCCCAGGCCTGGTGGGCCCTACCTCTGTCATCCTGTGTTGAGTCACTCTCTGCTGTCACTACTACAGCTAAGGGGTTTTGTAGCCCCTCCAGACCCCCTCCTTTCTGCACCTTGACTGGGAAGATCTCTGGGTTAGGGGACGACAGTCTGAGGTTTCTGCTGGACTGGTCACTGTCGGACTTTCATGCTTTCTAGATGCGCCCACGGTGTGTGGGGCTACCTGCCAGGCTGGCCAAAGTCAAGTCTGAACAAAAGAAGTCAGGGACGGCTGCTGGAAACTAACAAGCACGTTCTGAAAAACAGCCCGACATCTTGACTGCTGACTTGGTGAGAACATTTGCTACATTTTTCTGTACTGCGCTGTTTAAATGAGACATTCTTTGGAAACTCATGGTGGCAGATTTTTGTTATTGTCACATATGACTTCACGGTGTTTATTATCAAACTGGCTTTTTTCAGGCCTGGGCTGGGACTCACCTTGGAAAGGGGCCTCTCATTGGTCATCGTGGCTCTGGACACACCAGGATGACAAGGAAGCAGAAGTCTGTTGGTCATCTCTTCCCAAGTCAGCTACAAAAAACTGTTTTTTCCCCATCATTTCACATCCCAGTTGCCCCCCAGCTAGGTCCCTCTGAGGGCAAGTGATGGGCCAGGACCCTGGGCCAAGCCCCAGGCCGAACTTACAAAGGTACAGAAGGCACCTTTGGACTGACCAAAGGACGGGCACCCATCAGTGACCACGGTCACCCTCAAGGGAGCCCTGTTCCCGTGGCCCCATCCCCTTGCCCTTCTCACCTGGGTACGTGGTCACCCCCACCCCTCCGTCCCCTTCACCATCTCGGCTTGTGAAGCTGATCTGCCCACCCCCAGCACCCTGCTTGCGCTGCAGTCCCGTCCCCCCACCGCCCCTGTCCCCAGTGGCGTCTGCACTTCCAGGGTCTCCCACCAAACCTTCTCCGGAGCCATCGGCGCTCCTGCCGGCAGCTTCCACGTGGCCTGGAGACCCGGTGTTCCTCGTAGAGTGTTTTGTAGCGGCCACGTGGGTGTCGGTTAGCCCTGCGGGCCTCGCAGCGGCGGGGGACAGCTGGCCGGGCGGGCCGGGAGCGCCGGGAGCGCTGCGACTCGGCTCCAAGGCGAGTGTGAGCCCAGCTCTCCGACAGACAGAGCTGCTGCTGTTGCTCTGTCTCCTGGTACTTCCCGTCGAACCTCTTATTATCAATTTGTGGGAGCAGCTGCCTGCGGGTCCAGCGTCCACACCACACTGTTGACTCCAATTTTATAAACGTGTAAGAAGTGAGTAAATTAAGCGGCACGACCCTGCCGGGGCCCTGACCTCGCCGGCCCTGCGCACAGGCCCGCGCCCACTGTGTGGCCTGATGATTACATTACAGTCTTGTGATATTATTCAGAATGACTTCAGATAAATGAATGATAAACTAGGGGTTATGCCGCCTTTATTACGGAGCGGATAGGTAGCTAATCAGTGTCCAAGTGTGTGTCATTACATAAATTATGAGCCGGAGTTTGATGTGAATTCCCAGGGAGGCTGGTTTGGAGCGTCGTCGGGTCTGAGGCCATAGGCTGAGCGTGGAGCCCTGGCAACAACAGGCCTTTAGCCTCATAATTTCTGTAAATTACTAATAGATATCTTTAACGGCCTGGGGAATAGGCTTTAATCCACTAAACAGACTTTCTTCATGGCAAATGATCAGCACTTTCTCTTTCAAAGACTTTTTCCACCCTCTGTATTCTACATCCATTTAGCAAGAAGGGTTTCTTGTTTCTGAAGCTGGTGTGTGAAGAATAATAAAGACTCGGAAGTGGCCGGTCCATTGCAGGTTGTAGGAGAGGCATTAAAACGTCAAGTTCAGAATCCTCCAAGGCAGGTGGGAAGCTGGCAGTCATGCCTGCGCGGGCTTCCTGGGGGGCCTTTGCATTGGCGCGGAGGAGGCCCTGTGTGGGTGCCTGCTGGGGGTGGTGACAGAACAGCTTTGTCAGGGGGAGCGTGCCTCCTGGGACAGAACCGCAGCTGAGGAGCCTCCGCCGTGTCTGGGAGCCAGGCAGCTCGGCCCGGACCTGCCTTTCCCACTTCACCAGCTCCTGTCCTGGGGCAAGTGACTTAAGTTTTTCAATTTCTTTATCTGTGGAATGAGAACAGATAACAGCCATTTATATTGACTGTGAGGATCTGATGAGATGCTGAGACAGTTTGCCAATAATTTCTACCATCTGCAGCCTTTGATCCGCACCAGGCCCCTGAGAGCTATTGTGCCTGGGCCACCGATGTTGTCTGCGGTGCAGCATGTGACAACTCTAGCCCGGGAGCGTTTGCCTGGGAGGCCGCAGCAAGGACTGGGCCCGGCGAGCGGCGCCTCTGTCCCAAGCTCCTGCTGTCAGTCTCCGGGGGGCCGTGCCTTCCTCTCGTGTGATGGGACTGGATCGCGCACGAGAGCACAGCCTAGGAAGGGCTGCTCCCACGCAGACGTCGCTGCCTCTGTGCGGTTGTCCTCGGCAGGGGCCCGTGGGGATGCTGCAGGGCGGGGGCCCCAGTGCCGTGCACACATCCTGCCGGTGCCACGGCCGGCCCCGCGACCATGAGCAGGTCCCCGTGCCACGCTGAGCCTCTGGGCAGTTGTGTGTGTGCGTGCATGTGTGCGCGAGCATGTGTATATCATATGTTTGTGCATGTGAGCATGTATACGTGCATGAAGGGGTGCGTGGGTGTATATGTATGTACATATGTGTGCATGCGTGTGTGTCTGTGAGGGTTTGGGGAATAGATAAACCCCGAAGCCCCTCCCTGCTCCGTGAGTTCTAAAACACCGAAACATATGTTTTTACCTTGATGCCCGCTTCCCACACTTTCAGGATCCGTCGTTTATTGCCAACAGGTCCAAAAAGGCCTGGAAGGTGCACGATGCCTGGACCTGCCACCGGAGGTGAAGACGGCTGGGAGCATTCGGACCGGGAGGGGACAGCGTGCTCAGTCACAGGGTGGAGCCTGAGAAAGGACAAATACGACGGGGACTTTAAGGGGGCTTTGACTGAATCTGAGAAGCCAAACCAGGTGAGAGGAGGAGAGAGAAGCCCTGGCCCGGGGAACAGATAGGGCTTCGGCGACGCAGGCTGGGGCAAAAGCAGGCTTACAGCTGTTCCTGGGGAAAATAACGCGAGAGTCAGGAAATAATAGCACAAGAAAAACTCCAAACTGTAAGCCTACTTTTTGCCCTGTATTTTAGTGATGATTTAGAGTTAGCCAGCTGTTGCTCCATTTTATTAGGGAAAACATGCGACAGTTTGCTGATAGACTGGGAGCGTGTCAGCTTCTCTCTCTGCCTGGAGGGGACCAGCCAAGGGTGTGAATCAGTGGCAGAGGAGCCGGGCCCAGCGTGGCACCCCGGTCGCACCCCGGGCGCTGCTTTTCCTGGAAAGGCTGAGGCCGCCAGTTCCCTCAGTGACAGGACCCATTCGATCAAGCCTGCTGTCGGCTGTGATTTCGCGAGGGCTGGTGAACATCGATGTTCCCGATGAATAGGCTGAAACACATCCTAGGTTTAATTAGTTTACCAAATATATTTTTCTGAGCGACTTGCTAGAACACTCAAACACTGCTTTTAGAGCTCTAGAGATCCATTCGTAGCCAAGAAGTAAGATGATAAAACAATAAAGGGTAGCTGTTGGGAAAGATTATGATCTTCCATGAAACTGGGGGAGGAAATTAGATCCTAGGATAACCCGTGTCTTCAGTGGGACTTTCACTAGGGGTGACAGCTCCTGCGGCACAGGGACGCACGGGGTAAAATGCCACGATTCCTCAGGCCTGGCTCGTAGGTGATGTACAGGCTCTTACTGCTTTAATTATGCTCCTGAAAGGAAGCTAACGAGCAGCCAGCCCGCTTCCAGGTAAGAATCTGTGTGAGAAACCAGGGTTTGTATTTTGTAAATACCGGGTACCCTTCTCGTGGGATTTTTACAGTTTCAAGATGGCACGCCACATGGTGCGGCCCTCGGGGCTGGAGTGACGTTGCTTAGGTCGCGCTGCGGGGTCCAGTCCCAGCTTTGTCTTGGCTGTGCATCGAAGCTTGGGGGGGCCTTGCCGGGATCGCAGCCTGATGCCGGGAACAGTTGGTTTGTGTTTATTTGTGGGCTGAGGCTAAGCACAGATAATTGTATTCCCCAAAGATATTTTTTCTCAAATTTTGATAAAGTCAAAATAGAAATTAAGCTGGGATTCTGCAGCTGATGGCATTTATGGTAGTTTTTGCTAACACAAATATTATGATATTTTAAAAATGAAGAAAATTGGCCTGGGTCCCAGAAAGGCAAGGCTGGGAGGAATCAGCATGTCTGCTGAAGTGCACATACGTGTGAAATACCAATAGCACCCCCCCGTCCCTCTTACACACACACACACACACACACACACACACACGCTCCTCCATGGGAGGCTGAGGCACGAAGAAGACACTCTCCCCTCCGCGAAACCCCCCAGGTTCAATCTAACCATCTTGAGTTTTGCTGAAGCTGAGTCTGGAACTTAGAAGCACAAAGTGGAAATATCTTCACCGAATGGTCACAAGGACCTATTCTTGCTGCCTTTTGTTTTTCCTAAATGTGCTGAGGGGGGCGGGGGGAGAGGCTGCGTTTTGTATTTTTAGCAATTCCCAAGCTGATTGTCTGGATGTTGATCCTCCGTTCACAGAGCCCTCAGTACTGTGAGAATTTGGACTGTTAGGAAAATTTAAATGATTCAGAGAGAAAATAAAATGCTAGAAAAACCCTTTAGGCTGAACTGCCTGTTTGCCTGTTTATAAGGATCCAGCAGATCACAGCGTTTGCTCGCTCACCCGCCCGCTCATTCGTTCGTCATTCGGTGGTCATGGGCTCGCTTGCTCTGCGCCAGGCTGGGTGCTAGGGCTGGTGAGGGAGACATCTGCCCTGCTTGCGGGGAAGTCACCACCTTGCGAGGGGCAAACCAAGAGGACACCTTGCACCAGCCGTGGGAAAGGAGTGTAGGGGGCAGGGAGGCTCCAGGAGGGAGGGTGGTCTGTGATCTGCCACGGAAGGCTTCCTGGAGGAAGTGGCTTTTGAGCTAAATGTCGACACTAGGCCAAGGCAGGGTGAGCCACACTCCTGACCAGGGGACCTGACTGGCAGGTGTTCAAGGGCTAGGGGGCAAGGGTCCTGCCCGGGAAGCAGGCCAGGGTGACAGAGCACTGTCCCCTTGAGGGAACCCCTTGCCAGGGGCCCCAGGAGTGTGCAGGCCAACCGTGGGGGGCCTTGAGGGGTGCGAGCCGCGGGGCTCGAGGGGAGCAGCAGAGACTCAGTGAATCCGTGTGAAGGAGGCACGAGGGCGTTACTTTTTTACCCTGGCTGCCCGACATCAGTGTCATGTAGCCACCTCTCGACCCACAGTGGAGTGACCAGGGCCCTCCGTCATCTCAGGGCCCACGTAAGCTAATCACTGAAGTTCTGTGGCACACCAAAACATATATTTTTTTGCTGATCCGACACACACACGCAAAAGGTATAATTTTGATTTATTCACACTGGATGGCTATTGTGCTGTTGACTGTTGTCATCTTTTTTTTTTTGGACAGTCTAAGAGAAAAGAGGCCAGTGTCCCTGACTAAAGAGCCAGGGACTGCGCGTGTTGAAAATGCTTGCCGCTTACCAGTTAAAAGAAATCGCTGTTGTAGAGTAATGCCTCACAACTGTTGTAACAGTAATGATGTTTTAAAGTGCATTTTGAAATGCAGGATGTTCAAGCAGAAGGAGCATCTCCACTTGTTTACCCTTTAATGATAATAAACATGTTCGTTTTCATACAGAGACGGATGGGTTTGGTGAGGACACTACCGTCTAGAAGGCGTGAAACCTGAATGCAGCTTTGGTCGCTGACACTGGGGAGGTGATAGGGCACCTTGGGGCCTCCGAGAGACCCTGTGACAATCCGAATCAGGAGCCCGGCAGCCTCTCGGTCTCACCATCATGCTGGGAACTGATTTCTGGTGCCTTCCGTTCCGTGGATGGCCACACGCGGGCATTGCAAGGGGGGACAGGGTCGGAAATGGGGTCTCGGGGACGTAGTGCTCGCGTGCTTGCTTCTGTGTCTCCGTGCTCCATCGATGAATGAAATAGTCAATAGTTAAAGCCCGAAAACCCTTTCATTTCCACCCCCACCCCGGAGGCCGTGGCCCCCCCCTCTGGTCACTGTGGCACTGCGGCCCCCGAGTCATCAATCACACTTTGTTTGGGCCGGGCTTTATGGCCCGGCGCCTGCTCCAGTGGTGGAGCTCCGGGGCATGGGGTCCTCCGTCCACATGCCCGTCCGGTGCACACACCGGCAGCCGGGTGCCAGGGAGTGAGTCCCCCTCTGAAGTCATGGGCAGCCTTCAAAATGTGCCAGGCGAGAGCGCAAACCTGTAATTATGTGACCCGACAAATAAATACCAGGTGGCAGGTTTTGAGGTGTCACCTAGGAGCAATCACCTCTTCCAAATCTGTCCTAATTAATCTGAAGACGCATATTGAACAGCTAATGTTTTATTGGTGAATAATGACGGGGGGGGGTTCTTTATGTGCCGAACGGATCGCTGTGATTTTGCGATATGCAGAAATAAAAGAGCTACCAGGAGCACTTGGTTTTTGCAATTTAATTATTCACAGCTTGCAAGGACGTAGTTACACTCGGGTCCAAGGAAGGAGGCCCTAAAATACAATCCATCATTAGGAAATATTTAGGGGCATTATTGGAGTGCTCCGGTAGCGCATGGCTGCGTGACTATGCCAGCGCGACTTAGAAATAAAAAATAATAACTTCCACCCCCAAATCCTATAATGTAACGTCTCCTGTCAAGGCATGATATACGGGTGGCCTCCTACACGTGTGTCTGTGTGTCAGCAGTGCTTCGTAATGCTCACACATGTTCACTTTGTTTACCAACATGCAAGGTGCTAAAGAGGGTTTTGTTGGGATAACGACCTCCAGACTTACAGTATCACATCTGCGTGTACACATTTTCTAGCAACCACAACAAAAAAGGCTTCACCGTATCCACACCAGCGACAAATCTACAGGATGTGACTCGTTGACACACCTTTTTATTACCTCAGCAGCCTTGTTTTTTCTACTCAAAATAAAAGAAAATCACAGGACCCTTAAAATAATAGCTGGCAGCAGGTAGTTACCGGGAAATGCATGTCCCTGACGCTTCACTTTGTAGCATCCGTGCGGATGGCAGATGAGAGGCTGGGCGCCGCAGCCGGTGACGAATAGACGGGTAACAGCATTCAGCCGCTAACTAAAAGTGAATCCGCCGGTCCCCTTTGTGCGGCTGTCGCCCTGACATGTGGGATGAGAGGGGCCCTAGCACTACCCGCCGAAACAACAGCACAAATAAACACAGGCACCGGGGCTGCCTGATGTCGCCTCACAAACCACGCGCCCGTCACCCATTCAGACCCAGCCGATCTGTGAGGCCAGCACCTGCTGCGTTAGAGGGACGGGGATGGGGATCCGGCGGCCCCAGCGCCCCCGGGGGGTGGGCGGCGGGGGCAGCGAGCCCCGTGCCTGGCTGGCCCCAGGCTGCTGGGCTTCCCTGGGCGAGGAGGGTGCCCCGGCGCCTCGGAGGCATTCGCTGCTTTTCCACTGACAGTTCTCTGATTGTCGAATGTGACAACTCGGCACTGGAGGCGCCGCGGCAGAAATCACCTCCGTGGCATCGTCGCCTGATGGCTACTTGAGGCGGCTTGTGGGAGCATGAGAGGCCGACGCGGGTGTCGTTGGTGGGCGGTTTTCTCCATAGGCCCCCTTCCCTTCAGCCACAGCCCCGCCTAAACCCGGAGCCCGTGGCTTCGCAGGGCTGAGTCCTTTTTCAGGGTGAAACGTGGACTCAACGCGAAGCTCTGACGCGCTGTCCGCGAGCGGGCACGTCCCCGCCATGAACTGTTTCTCTTGTCCTATAGGATTCGCAGGTGACTCAGAAAGAATTTTTTAAAAAATCACCTCTTAAAATAATTCTTGATATTTCTTGAAATGAGTCTTTTGTGATTTTTTGGAAATCTTGTGCCCAGCCATGATTTTTACCGCCCCACCCAGGAATGGTTAAGCTAAACTTTGATTTTTTCCCACCCCCCACAAATGCACAGGTGTGAAGGTTGTAGGGAAAACATGTAAGCGCCAACTCTCTCTTGAAAGGGTGCTTCTCGGGGACCTGGTGGGACCCCCTGGCTTTGAATACGGTGGTCAGATGGCTTTGCCTCGTCTCTGCGGGTGTCCCCGAGCTACCTCCCAACTCACACCTGGAAGGGCTGAAACGGTGCTCGGCGTGCGGGCTAAACGCCAGGCCGGGCTAACGGGCCGGCGGCACCGAGAGCAAGGTGGACGGCTGCTTTGTCTCACGGGCTCTCCGCTTAAAAATAACCTGCATCGCAAAGGTAGGCCGCGCATTTGAAATCCATCATCTCCATTTTCAGCCCAGGTTTCCAGGACCTCACAGTAAAAGAGTTTTAAACAACCACAGAGAGCGCGGGGTCGCTCCGAGGTCCTCGGAAAGCGCCGCCGAAAGCCACGCCTTCCAGGTCCGCGGCGTTGCGCGCCGGCCCGCCCACGCGTCCGAGTCTAGAAGAACGCACGTGAGGTTCGCACGTGAGCGCCTCGCGTCTGTAAACATTTAGCCACTTTCTTAGCACGCTTAATGGTATGTCACATTATTTCTGGCCAAGTGGCGTCTATCAGCGTGTCGGTGACATTCCCATTTAGCAAGCAGACTCTTCAACAAGAGAACTACATCTAGTCCCTTGCGAGGAGGTTATAAGTACTAATTTTTCTGTGGCCAATATCGATGATTAAATCACCCTAATTTGCATGGTCTGAGCTCGTCACAGAATGATTTATTTATCTGCGATGTTTACATGAAGTAGATAGCGACGATTAAGTTTATTTTAACTGTAGTTATTAGAAATACAGTCAATGGTAATAGATGCCAGAGCAAATAAACATTTTAGCAGGAAATGTTTAAATGATCTGAGTAGCCTTACGAGCCAGCATAGCAGGTGGTGATATCCTGTTTTTAAATTACATTTCAGCAAGTGAACACAATACATCCTCCTGTGTTATCCATTTTGCTGGTAGCAACTTACACCCACATTATTCAGTTTGACCTCATTCTCGCTAATCACCATCCCAGTTTTAATGCTGCCGCAGCGAGTGAAACGGTTAATGCAGTATTCTTGCCGAAAGAGCGCCTGTCAGGCTATTGATGACAAATTAAAATTAATAAAGAAGACCTGTGTTGAATTTGAGGGAACGGAGCAGCGCGGCACCCACGTGATGGCGCGGCCTCTGGGGCGCTCTGTGAAGAATGTGTCTGGCGTTCGCGCGCCGTCTAGAAGGGTGAGCGGAGACTGCCAGCCCTCTGCCGGGGCCTAGAAGGCTTCCCGAAACAGCCTGGATGCCTTTGGCCTCATCACACGTAATTTATCCCTCAGAGAGAGATTTCCCGCTCTGTACATCTTAGCTCTGTGTTGCAATAACGGCGTTTCCCAGCGTCCACGATTTTATTTACCTCGGTAAGAACCTTGGCAAGAACCATCACACACACATCAGAGGGCCGAGAACACCGCAAATGAGTCAAGTTCAGGCCTGCGTTTCTGCCTGATCGACCTCCCTCCATTTCCAGGGGCCTGACGTTCAGTTAAGGAGCCCGGCTTGCTGCTTGTCCAAATAGCCCTTAGTGGGGTGGGTCGCCCTTTCCTTTCTTACAGAGAACGAGGCCTGATCACGGCGCCTTAGTCGTCTCAGTTGTTCCAGAATGAGAGAGCGGAAGCCCTCAGATTAGGCTAAATGTGCTACCTAAGTATGTTCCTGTGGCTTGCGTGCATTTCCCGTCTCCTTAAAAAGAACATGTTCATTCAGAGGGAGCAAGGACCCCGCTGGGGGGATGGGACTCTGCACAGGCCGTTCCGAGGCTTGGAGGTAAATGAATACGGCAAGGGGGTGTCATGCGGCCCGCGGAGACTGTTGCCGGCATCGCGGGACGAGCGGACCCAGTTTGGACTGACCCAACAGGTGCAACAGAAGCTGAGTGCCCTCCCCGAAAGGAAGCAGGGCGTGCAGGTCCGCACGAAGCCGTTGAGGTTGGCTTAGTAAGCGCGAAGCCTGCTGACTGCCCCGCGGAGAGGAGGCAAGGCCTGCTCCCGGCTCCTCCCAGAAATCTAGGGGAAGCCCAGGGCCCAAGGACAAAAAGAGGGTCACAGAGCACGGCCCGGGGTCAGGAGCCCATGCGATCCAGGCTCCGCTGGCGCTGAAGACGGCTGTGACCTCAGGGCTGTCCCTCCACCGGTGACCTTGAGTTTTGCACGCATGTCCTGTCTAAGTAACCAGTCCCAGATTCTATGGGAATAAAAAACAGTGCAAAGTGGCCCCGTCTTGGGGTTTGGAGCCCTGGGGCGACCACCTGCACGCTGGAGGCCTCTGAGTGGGACATGCTTTCTCACCGTGCCCCATAGACCCCGTCCCCTCCCAGCCCCCACCCCGGACCAATGTGGGGCTGCCTGGCTGGTCTCCTGACCCGCCGCCCAGATGGGCACGTCTCTGGATCCTTCTCGCAGGGCACTGCACGCAGCGTGCAAACCACTGCCTCCCGGAACTGGAGTGAGGTTGCGTAGCGGTCATCTGAGATGCGACCATTCGTTAGAGGACTCAGACATCGGCCTGATGTAGGTGGACGTGTTACCTTCCCCTTCTCGTCCAAGAGCAGGGTTGGTGCTACACCTTGCCTCAGTGTGCCTTCGGCTATTGAGTCTGACCCCACAATGCCTTTTAGGCTTGGAGCACACCAACAAGGAGAAAGAGAAGGGGATTTAGACATTCAGCATCAGCCTCTCCAGCTTTTGAGTCTCTGTCTCGCTTCTGTAAAAGGTCATACGTGGGCTTTGTTAGAAACTGACATTGCATATAGTAACCCATTGCAAACTAAAAACTGCCTCCATTTCCCTGAATGATTGACTCGGCCGCGTGGTGCGTGCACCGTGGCCGCGTGTCCCATCTGGGGCATGCAGGGGCCGTCCTCTGGATGGATGTATAAAGCAACGGCACGCGTTTGCCGCGCTCCTGAAACACACAACTGTTTTAGTGTAGGTTCAAGCAGGTGACGCTGTGAATAATTGAGAGGAGGCCTTTGCAATTCAAAGGGCTGACATATTCCTCATCAAATCGCTCTGTCTCTGGGTTGTAAAATAAAAATACAGAAAATGAGGAATTAATTCAATTAAACATTTTCCCACCCACATTTTACCTTTCCTCACGGCTCTGGGGAATAATTTATGAAATGTATATCACCAGAAGACTTATTTTTGCCATTATTTTTAACTTAATGAGTATACCTTGCACATCAGAGAGAAAGAACAAAGGTTAAATTTTACATTAACAGCACATTGCAACATGGTATGCAAATATCTATATGCAAATATAAAGCCCCTGGAAGATAAATGTGTTATATTTTTAACCAGTTAACTATGACTGTGAAGTATTGTGTGAGATATTCAGTGGTTTCATTTTTATATCTTTCTTGTAAATAATGCATAAAGTATGTAGATGGTGTCAAAATATGATTAAGCTATTAGCTTTGTAGTTTTCATAGTTAAGAATGTGTTCAGCACGGAACCTTAATAACTCACTTCTAAAGGCAGTGCCCATTATGAAATATTTCTTGTTCAAGTGAATGTTATCATGTGACATAATGATTTTGCTTAAAACCAAGTTAAATGAGGAGTAAAATTAAACAATATTGCATGAATTGTGTTTGACTAATTTTGTGTCACATTATATTAGCCGAGCTTTCAGAATATGTGTTAATGACAAATAGTGTAAGCCCTCGACATACTTTATATGTCTGTGCGACCACCCTTAAGTCATTAGCTTGTTAAAGGTTCATTTTGTTTGCAGTTTTTGTTGCCAGTGGCTTTTCCTGATTATTTTTGCCCATAAAAGTAGACACACTCTGGAAATAAATTTTACATACATTGTGGGGACTTCATTTCGGTAACAAGGGCCTGATTTTTATGAGGAAAGCAAATCATTTGAATCTGCGAGACCCTGAAGGAGATGAGTGGTATTTCTAAATTAGACATCATGATGACCTCCTAAAACAGGAGCCACCGCCTCGAAAGGACGCTGCCGTCGGGGCAGTGGACCTCGACAACCACGCTCCACAAGAACACGCAATCGAACCCCCACTTTGGGATCCGTTGTGACTCCCCATCGTCCCGTCTCACAGGCACAGCGGGGCTGACCTGGGGCCGGGGTGTCCGAGGCGCTTGCAGTCCCTTCTCTGTACATCGGCCCAGATCGCTCCGTGGGTGGCGTGGGACCTGGGGGCACCAGGACAGCGCGAAGGGGCTGGGTGGGCGCCTGCGTTGCTGGGAAGGGCGCAGGACCCGCACCCACCGCAGGGGTGTGCTCCACGTCCGCGCCATAACCACGGCCTTCGCCGGTCGTGGAATGGGATTTAAAGGGTTGGGAAGCACCGCATATGGGATAAGTACCACTCTCAAGCATGGTACGACCATCACGTCGGTGTCGCAGCCGTTTCTGCAAACATCTGCCATCCGTGGAGTCTTCCGAGCTGAGCAACCGGTCCCTCTAGGTGCGCTTATTAGCCGGAGTGTGGGCGCCCTGTGCTCGTGGGGGTGTGGTGCCGGCAGGGTGGGTGCTGGGGAGTGGGGACAGGCCCAGCACCACACACTCTATGACCTGATGAAAAGCTTGAGACACGTCCCCGGAGTCCAGCCAGCGGGGCCGCCGTGTCACAGCAACATGCCGTCAGAGTCCCAGGTGGGGAGACCTCCCTGCCAGCTCAGCGGGCTCAGCGTTTCCTTTCCCGCAAAGCGCTCCAATGCTTTTTACGTGTGTGGAGCTGACTTGAGTTAAACGAAGCCCTATTAGGTGCTGACGGCCCTGGTGGCACAGCTGGATGCTGGTGTCAGGATGAAGGGGGGTGACCTGGGCCGAGGCTGTCCCTTGGGGGGGCGTCTCCTTGGGCACAGGTGTGCCTGTGACCTTCAGCATCAAGGAATTGGTAGTGGGCAGAGGACCTCGTGCAGGAACTGCGTAGCCTTTGAAGTGGAGGAAAAAGGCCCAGATTTGCGGTATCACCGTATTTTCTGGTGCATAGTGCACTCTTTTTTTGCCCAAATTTTTGAGGGAAAAATGAGACACACAGCACTGAAACGTGGGTGCATTATACACAGCGACACACGGTAATATGACAACGACAGATGCGCTTCCACCATAGCCCACACTCAGGCCGGATGTGGTGTTGGAAATAAAAATGAAACCAAACACTGTGAGTCGCTTGGAAGAGCCTGTGCGTGCAGTGGATTCAGATTCTGTGGCCTGGGGTATGGGTCACCCTTGAGCCCATGTGGGGAGCCCGCAACTCGCCCCTGGTTTGAGCTTCACAGTTGGATGCCCCCCCCCTCCATGCTTCGACCTCATGGGCTGCATGGCCCCAAATGGACTGCTGGCCCCAGGAACTGCGAGACAATAAACTTCCACTGTTTGAAGCCTCCCCCACCCCGCCTCCTGCAGTACTCGGTCGTGGCAGCCGCAGAAGCGAACACAGCCCCTAACGCCCGAGGGCTGACCGCCGCACCTGCCCTGGAAGCTGCAGACCATCTTCTGTTCCGTGCTGAACATAAATCAGCACCACTTTCATTGACACGGTCTGGAGATTCGACCTCATTCCTACAAAGCCAAACCACTGTGTTATCGTTTGTGCGAAGCCCGGCCTGTTTTTCTTGGGTCTCGCTGCCTTGGGAGGGTGAGGGGAGGGCTCGAGTGGGAGCCCAGGTGCTTGCAGGAGATGCCGCCGCGGGGCTCGCAGGAAGGTGGGGAGCTGAGTCCTGGGTCCCAGAAGCCCACCCATGAGACCCAGAAACAAATCGGTGTGGACAAAGGATGGTGACGTACATTTTGTTTTTTCTGCATGGTGTCTCCCAGAGGTGGCCCTCTCTGGGGACTGACACTGGCCCCATGCATTGCTGTGACCCCAGGGCCTTCCCCTTGGGGACCATCACAGTGACCGCTCTGGAAGCAAGGGAGTCATTGGCAAGCCCCCAGGGCTCCAATCTGCTTCCAAATGTTGCCTGGATGAACACATCATTGCAATAGGCCTTTGTTTAAAAAACATAAAAACTGTTCAAAGTCATACTTGCGCCTTACAGAAAACTCGCAGAATGCAGAGATTCACAAAAAGCGTCACACCTGTAAGACTGCCGCGCGCCCGCACCGGCGTCCCCGCTGCCTGGCCTCCCCCCGCCACCATGCCGCACTCGCGCCCCCTACCGCCGCGAAGGGACACGCTTGTTTGTTTCCTTCCCCTAATAGGGTATACGAGAACAGAGCAGAGGCTGGCTTTTGTTTTGCTATTTTTTTTTAATAGTTAAAACCAATATTTCCCTAAGCATGGTCTGGGGACTGCTGGGACCGCCAGGAGCCTTGCGGGGGCCCACGAGGTCAGCCCTAGTTTCTTAACACTGGGTTAAAACTAGTTTCAAAAGAGCTAAGACGTTGTTTGCCTTTTTCACGTTCCTTCTCTCATGAGTATACAGTGGAATTTTCCAGAGTCTTCGTGAAGTGCGATATCACAACAAATTGAACACAGAAGCAACTACGGGAAGCCAGCTGTCTTCTATTAAGCTGGACTTACAGAGATTTGCAAAAATGGAAAACAATATCACTCTCTCTACATGTTCTTTGTAGTATTAACATGTTGTGGATTTATTGTTTCTTTAAGAAAGGAATTAATGCATAAATATTTCTAAAATGATCAATTTTAGTTTTAATATGGTAAATATCAGTTGATATAACCCATATGTGGTTCTGAATAATTTTAAGAGTATAAAGGGGTCTTGAGATCAAAAAGTTTGAAAACTGCTGGCCGACATCATGGTTAGTATGCAAAAATATTTGTTAAGAAAAGGAATGAATGATTCAGTCGAGGCTACTAATGTCATTTACAGTTTCCCTTATACATGTTTAAAATATTTATAATTTTGGGTTTCGCTTTTTTATACTCAAACACGCAAGCTAAAGCCCGTGCCCCGGGTATTGAACATTCCGCAGTTGCCACTTCGAGCGACCGTATGAGAGTCCGTGCCACTCAGTGACTCTCAATCACAGCGGTGCATCCAAGCCGCCTGCGGAACTTTAAAAACTGCACGGGCACTTCTGGGTAGGGCGTGGCTATTTCTAGGCCCTCAACGGGCATTGCCAAATTGCTTCCCCGAAGTCGCACCAGTTCCCATTCTTGTCAACAGCAGCTACGACCGCTCATTTTCATGGTCGGCAGGGTTTTCATGAGAAAAATCGCCCCCCACGCCTGTCTGGTGGGCGTGGGCGTGATTCCCTGGGGGCAGGGCTCCTAGTTCCGCGTGGGCAGCGAGCGGCTGTCTCTCGTCCTTTGTGAACATGCGGTCGTGCCTTGAAGGAGGCCCCTGAGGAGCCCGGCTTTGACCTCTCGTGGTGTCATTTCCTCCGCCAAACTGGGCCACCCAAGTACGGATGCCCAGCGCCCTAGTCGCCGGGCCTGTTTTGGGGGTTTCTTGCCCCGCGGCTTCAATCTGGCTGCAGGGTTGCAGCTGGGCACTCGCCCGGGCACCCAGCCTTTGCTGTTTTACCCCCGGGGGCCGTGCCCGGTGAGCCCGGGCCCTGCGGGGCAGCCTTAGAAACTGGCTCCTGGGTCACTGCCAGGCGCCCCATCCGCCCACCTCGGCTCCCCCACAGGCCTCCCAGAGCCCCGGTCAGCACCAGGGAGCTCCGAGGCACACCGCGGCTCTAGCCGGTGCGGACCTGACCGGCGGAGAGCGGGCCTGGAAAAGGGGGGCGAGACGTGCCAGCTGCCAGGAGTTACAGGCGCCGCCTCCCGGGAAGAGGACCGCGTTCCCGAAGGAGAGCGTAGCAAGCGGAGAGACGCGGGGGGCTGGGCAGGGGTCCCCGTGGAGCTCGGTATGGCTCCTCCTCGAGGACATGCAAGGGCGGCCTGGAGGTGACACGGGCGCCGTACACAGCTGGGCTTGTCACACGCAGCCGTGGGCCAAGTCCAGCCGGCCGCCCGGTTTCGTAGGTCAGTTTTATCGGAGGCAGCCTGCCCGTCTGCCCCCACGCCATCTCTGGCCGCTCGGAAGCTGCCACGGCAGAGTCGAGTTGCAGTGGCTGACACGGCCTGGCCCATAAAGTCCAAAATACGTGGGCCAGCTTTTCAGTGGCGCGCCGGTCAGCGAGGAGAATCTGCCTGCACTGTGTGTCGGTCTAGTCACCCAAGCCTCTGGGGCCCTCTCTGGCTTGAGCGACAGCTGTTGGGGCGACATCAGTGCAGCTTGCTCATGGGAAACAAGGGAAGGAAATCACCTGCCGGGAACACAGGGGCGACTGCCGGAGCCTGCCCGTCAGGCCTGCCGCACGGGCCTTCGCGCCGCGAGGGTGGCGCCCCCGACTGGCGCTGTCTAGTCTGGCGGCCCGGCCTCGGGGCGCTGCTGCCCACGTGAACTGCGGCCAGTGCACCCGAGGGGCTAAATGTCACAATCGACTTAGTGTTGGCTAGTTCACATTCGAACGGCCATACGGGACAGGCGGCCTCTGTATTGGGCTGTGCACTCGGACATGTTCGAGGATGAGAGTTGTTCCTTTAAGAACCGATGATCTCGACTTCAAGTAATTACTCCCGAACGCGCTTCCCGTCCTCACGCCGAGGACGCATTCATGCGCCCAGCGCTCAGATACGTTGGCGCGTCAGAGCAATCACGTCGCTCTGTTTGTCTGAGTCCATTTAGACAAGCCCTGGGCTGCAGGGGTTTGCGAGGAGAGGGTGCGGCACGTTAAACCGGGGGGTTTTGCCTTGCTCCTTCCTCGTGTTAGCTTCGAGGGCTTGTGCTCTCACCCAAGCGCAGTTGCGAGGTGGCCGGAGTCGCTGCCTTTCAGAGTGGGGGGCCAAGGGTGAGAGCCACGCTTGTGTTCCGGGGTGCAGCTCTAACCCCACACTGTTTGTGACAGTCTTGTCTTCTTCGGGTCTGTCAGCACCGTGATGGCCAGTCCTGGGTGGAAGCAGGGGGTGTCTGCCACCTGCCCTGGATAGATGTGGAGAACAGGTTCCCCCACTGGAGAGCTGGTGAGGCCAGGCCACGGGAGCTCCGTGCCTCGCCCGCTGCTCCGTCCAGACAGAGCCACCCAGACCTCTGTCCACAGGGCTCCCTGAGAGCAAGCCCCGCCCCTCAGAGGGGGATGCTTCGCGGCTAAGGGAGTTTTTGTCCCCGTTTCTTGTTGACTGCTCTAGGCAGGCCCCACCCTGCTAACACCGGCAGAGTCAGATGGGCTGCTGGGGGCGCTCCCTCTCCTTTGTGGAATGGGCTGCAGCGCCAAGTCGGACCTAAGCCAGAGGTACAGGAGGCCAACCGGCCCACTTTCAGGCTGCGCTCAGCCCGTTTAAATAAATGCCTTGCAAGTTACACGGAACTAGTCTGGGGTGACTTTTCCAGACGGTGGTCACATTTTCTAGAGGTCACGAGGTTGAATTGATCACGTGTCACGGTACAAAGCCTTGGGATGTCTTCATTGGCCTTACAGAAGTGCCACTGGCCTTGGGGACTTGATTCAGCCCCACATGGGGACTCACGTGTCTGGATGGGTCTCCGAGGCTGCATAGCCAGGGTGGGGCACGGCTGTTCTCTCCTTCACGGTCTGCTGTTGGCATGAATCTAAGATAAATGAACGAAAACCCATTTCGTGTTATTAAGTGACGTCCTCAGTCTGTCCCAAAGCCCCTGGGGTGACCCCACTGAATCCCTTTATGCCCTGCGTTGGGTGCTGCAGGTTCGACCGGATAGTCCCCACACGCGGACAACAATGGCCTCGTTGCCCGCCCCAGAACTGCACGCTGCGCTCGGGGTCCGCGGGCCCCACTCAGGACGAACGATGCGGCGCTCAGGAATAAATTACTGCGCGTCTTGCACCACCAGAACTGCGAAAGGGGCAGGGATTCTTCTTCGGCGTGGCTTTAATGCTTCAAAGACTCTCCCAGTCGTCAGTGGCCTGCAGCAGCGCCATCCTCGGGGACGCAGTGACAAGATGATTGAATGGCTAGGCCAGTGTGAACAGGAAGCAGAAGGCATTAGGGGGAGCAGTCACACACAAGTGTCCCAATGTGGGGTCTCCCTGGAAGCAAAACCGGCCGAGCGTCGGCAAGTGAGAGCCACTTCTCGAAGGCGGGCCGGTGGGGGAGTGGTGTCGGGCCCTGAGAGGGAGCTCGGCCCCACTGGGAGTGGCCCGCAGGCAGTTCGGTGATGTGGACTGTGAGCCCACGGCTCCTCACGCACCCACCGCTGCTGTGCCGCCAGCCATCCCAGCGCCTCTCAGCAATGTCCCTGGAAGGCGCACACCACCTGCACACGGCATTCGAGGCTGTCCTTCCCGGGGCCGTGTCCACACTCCCTCCCTGCCAAACCCAAGGATGTGGCCCAGACCTGGGAGGAGTGAGGACAAGTGACAGAAATCCTGCGTTGTGGCTGGGAAACCAGTGCGGAGCTGGTGTTCACATGGGTCCCTCCGACTCCCGGCGGCCCCTCTCATGCCAGCGCCTTCCCGGTGTGAGGCTCTGCCTCTTCAGTCCTCGCTGCGACTGGGTGAAGCACTTCTTTGCTTTTTAGGTTTTTACTTTTCAGAGAAATTTTAGGGTACAGTGCCTTGTGTGGGAAGAATGGAGGGTTCCCATGCCCTCCATGCCCCTCACACCCGCTGTCCCCGATCGATGTCCCATCTTGCACTGGCGCGGTGCGTTTTTTTAGAGCCGACAAGCCAATGCAGATACATTATTCGTCACTACCATTCACAGTTTATCTTAGGGTTCCATGTTTGAGCTGAGGAGTCTATGGGTTTTGACAAATGCATAATGTCACGCATGCACCACAACACTGTCACGCAGGGTAACTCCACTGCCTTAAAGATGCTCTGCTCAGTCATCTCCCCTGCCAACCTCTGGCCGCCCCTGATTTTTCTGCTGTCTCTGGAGTGTTTTTTGCCAGAGCGTCATACAGTTGGAATCATCCAGCATACAGGCTCTTCAACCAGCTTCTGCCACTAGGCAGCACGCATGGCAGCTTCCACCCCATCCTTCCGTGGCGTGACGGGAGCGCCACTCCGTTACCGGGGCGTCCACGGCCCGTGGATCAGAAGTGGCTGTGCTAATTTTAATTTCACAGGGGAAGTACCTGAGCTGAGGCAGGGGGAGCGTTTTGCTTTGGGTCCCGCTGTTCTCGGGAACTGTCAACGGCGTTTAAAACCAACGCAGGTCTGCTGCGCCCTACTCCACCATCACGCTGGGCTCCGTCCCGGAGTGGGGAAATCTCAGTGTCATTTGTCATTTATTTCCCGCCTCAGTGGTACGTGCCGTTCAGTGTCCTTAACGTGCCTTTCTACATCGCTGTTTCTAATGCAACCAGGTCTCTGCAGGAGGCTGGGCCAGGCACCCCTGGGCTGTGAATATGACGTGGCGAGAGTTGCACGCTTGAAGGGCAACAACCTCAGTGCCTATGTGCCGCCCCCGAACATAGGGTGACATGTGGCAGGAACCTGGTGTGAGGACCACGCGGGGACAAATAACCCGCCTGAGGGCGGCAGCCTCGTCCCGGCGATGGCTCGCGCATTGGGTTTGGGGTCAGGAGACTCTTCTACCTGATGAAACCTGGGCAGGAAAGAATCGTTGGACACTCAGCTCCCCCCGCCCCTTCTGAAAGCCCCCGGAATCATTCTGCGACACGCTCTCTGTCCTTTCGGCCTGTCTACCATCAAGGTGTTGACGACTTCCTTTGGGAAACCGCGTTAGGGCTCAGGTTTCTGTGTGAAGGGCCCCTCCGAGTGTTTTAGCAGAAAGCCCTGCTCGAACGGCTCTCCGGCCCGCCACGGCCCCCCCGCTAAGCCACAGGGAGACTCGCATGTTGGCTAAGCTCTTTGTGGGTGTCTTGCCGTGTGCGTTGCTGCTTGCTTTGCTCAGCCCCCCAGATTTAGCTGTTTAGGCTCCCCTCATAAATCAGCCACACCGAGCATCTTAACCATCTTCTTCCCGTTCGTCTATAGCTCTCTGCCCTCCAAGAAATAAATTACCCGCAATTACTTAAAGTTAGTAATTGAATTTATTTTAGTGGTAGAGAGAAAATTTATCCATTTTGCTTGTAATTTGTAGTCATTTTTAGTAATTGATAGTAATTTTCTAGTAAATACTAATTAAGTGTTTCACTGACTGAAAGAAGCACAGAGCAGCGCACTCACGGAGCGTTAGGGTTTCCAATTTATCTTCATACTGGCAAGTGATTTAGGCTGAGTTGATAGGATCTAGTGGAATTATTCTTATCCTGTTCAGCTTTAAGAAAGCTGCAGAAGCGGAGAATTAAAGAGCGCATTCACCGGGCCCTGCCCTCGCGTTACAGGCAGGGAAACCGAGGCAGAAGAAGACGAAGGTGCTGGTCGCGGGCCGGCCGCGCAGCCCGTGGAGGAATGGAGCCCCCGGATTTCAGACTTTCTGTCGTGGGCTCTGCCTCCGTTCAACTCCCGAGAGCACGGGGCAGACAGAACGGATCCCTGGCTTCCTGCGGGAAGCTGGGGTGGCCCAACCACACAGCTGTCCTTCCCGGCCCCCGAGGTCCTCCCCCATCCCGCCGTCCTGCCCACGGTGCCTCCCTGACCGGGGCGGCAGGAACTGTGTGTCCCGGGCCATCCTGAAGATGGCGCTTCTTTTGCAGGGTGTCCCGGAGTGAAATTTTACAGACCGATAAGAGCGGAAGTTTTTATTTCACCAAGCGAACCCATTCCTCCCGACGATGTGCCAGGTCCTTGGTTTTTGCCTGGGAAGTCATTTCTGCTCCGGGAATGCTGGGCGCCTGTGGGGTCCCATGCCTCTCGCGCGGCTCGGAGTCATCTCCTTCCCCGTCCGTCTTTCAGGCTGGGAATGTTTGCTGGGGCAGACAGGAGCGGTGATTTTCCCCAGGATGTGCTCCTAGTTAGAAAGTAATATCCCTCTAGAATTAATTAATTAATGGGAGTTGATACAATTAACAAACACTGAGCGACAAACTCTACAGAGGCGCCCTCGCCTAATGAGTGCTGCGGCTTGGAGCCGCGGGGGGCCTCTGAGAGCCCCTCCCCTGACCAGCAAAGCACCAGGCTAGTCTGCGCCTTCCCATCAGGACCTAGCCCTCCAGCTTTCCAAAGTGAACAACGCGATTAACATATGTTTTTACACTCACAGTTTTGCGGACTATTGTGAAACCTTAAAAAAAAAAAGACGTTGAAATTATCCATTGTTCCCAAATGTGAGGGAGGTACCAGTGCATTTTGTTTCAGACTTATTTTCCCCGGTAGGTTTCTTTTTTTCGGTTGGAACCCAATAAAATATAAAACTTCAGTGGTATGTTTTTCTGCAGATGATAACACACGTTTGAAAATGTTATAGTGTAGCCTTTGTACATGTCGTTTACAATGATTACATAATATCCCATCAAACGCAAACAAGACTTGACTCTGCTTAGCCACCTCCCTGTTTCTGTGACATTTGTTACTTTAGATGTTATTTACAGTTTTTCATGATTATAAATAACACTTCTGTGAACATCTTTTAAAAGCTTTTTATATATTTAGATTATTTTCTTTGGTTGGCTTCCCAGAACAAAGTCCTGAGGTCGGAGGACAGGAATATTTTAAGGTTCCCATTACTGTGGCCAGATTGTCTTATGACGCTGCTACCCTGGCGTCCCCTGGGCCCAGGAGGAGGTGACCTTCCCCTTCACACCACATCCTGTCTCTGCTTTGGCCAGTACCGGAAAAATTTCTGCTAGTCAGGTGGGTGAAGAATTATATCCTATTTAATATCCAGTTTTTGATTAACCGTGTATTTAAATATTTTTCTTCATGTTAAAATCTGTATCCACGCGCCGCCCCCCACCCCGCCTGCCCCCAGAATTGCTTATTTCTGTCCTTATTAATCTATGGGGACGTTTATGTTTTTCTTACCCATTTATATGAACTACCTCCATAATAAAGAGAGTAACCCTTAATTCTAATTCCGCACGTTCTTCGTCTAATGGCACTGATTTCCAAGTTGGCTTTCACGCTCACAGTAATTCCTAAATGATCTGGGGACAATGCCGTCTTCCTAATTTCTTTCCTTCCACCGAGTGCCAAGCGCAGAAGCACAGGCGCCAGGGAAGGAGGAGCCCGCGCCGCCGAGATGCTGAGCAGCTCGAACAGCCGTGCGAGCCTGGCTTTTAGAAGTCTTTCTCTCCTAACCCAGGAATCCGCGCATGAATTAAATATGACACCTCCGTCCTTCAGAAAGAAGACAGGGTCTGCTACGCTTCTTGTCCCCATTTCAGACCTGAGGAAGCCCGCTTTCTGATCACACATGAAACAGGTGTCTCTTCCATTAAACATACATCTTCAATTAGAGCACAGCCCCCGGGGTGGTGGGCGGACGGAGCCCCCACTGGCTGGGCCCGGCTGGTGCGGCTGCCTCTCCGAGGCCAGCTGCCACCGCCCGCGGAGCCCCGGCCTGGGCAGAGGGGCTCTCAGCCTGCTGAGACGCCCACCTGGTATGGCAGAGCCAGACCTTTGAAAACCGGGGGAGGGCTCTCTCCTTCTGACCTGGTGGCCCTGAAGTCGGCCAGCCCAGCGTGACGCTCTGAGGCTACTTGAAAACCGCACTTTCCGGGGAAAGATCCAAGGCTGAGCCGTGCTTGGGGCGCTGTTCTTGCCACTCAGCCCAGCCAGGCTCCTCGTTGTTTGTGGCCCCAAAGAGCCGAGAAGGTACGTGCTCATCTGTGTAGGAACTTTTAAAAAGTCTTATAAATTTAAAAACTTTTGGCCATGGAGCAAAGTCGAATCCCCCTCGAAGCCTCACGGCCTCCTCTGGTCCTTCCCAGGAAGACCACCGGGGGTCGCTCTCTGTGCACCCCCCAGACATGCCACCGTGGCCTCGCACACAGGTAGCCACGCACCTCGAAAAAATAGAGTGTGTGCATGTGTATGCTTGCACGGGCATGCTTGTTTGCGGGAGCACATGTGAGCACATGTGTTTGTGTGTATGCATGCACATGTGTGCAAAGTGTGTGTGCGTGCACGTGTGCACTACATCTGCATATGTGACACGGGGACAGGGTGTGCACATTCTGTGTCTTGCTCTTTTTATTTACCCTGGATGGAGCCATCCCATCTCCTGGGGGAGCTCCTGTGGGAAGCAGAGGCGGCGTTGGGGGGCAACATGCTTTGGCAAAGGCAGACTGTGGGATCCTGTACTGACCACTCTCATCACAGGCCACCCCTTGCCTTTTGCATTTTAATCGTCGTACCCAGTAATGACCCCTCTGCTCCTTCTAGCAGTGTGATCTTCGGTCAAAAACAACTCTTTGATAAGAGTCAAGAGATAGTTAGAAAATTTATGTCGGAAGAACCTAAACTATTTTTGTTTATTACTTTGAAAGTAAGAGTCAGCGATCATAGTGTACCATTCTGCTCACATAGATCATGTGACATGGTGCATGTGTCTAAAATATTTTAGGATCACACATGAAACTTCCCGGCAAATGACAGAAAGCCATTGGGTCCAGACATGGCTGGAGATTCAGAGGAGCAGGCCTGGAGCCTGGACCCCCCTCCGCTTGCTCCCAAGGTGGCCCTGGTTCCAGTCACCCCCTGCCTCATTTCCTCATCTGTGTGATGGGACAGCCATGGTGCTGAGAATGGAATGGAGTGACGAAGTGTGTGAGGCGGCGTGGGCGTGAACCGAGAAAAGACACACGGATGTTGGCAATTATCACTAGAAAGGTAGCAAGGAAGGAAATTCTGGGTAAGGGGCCATGTTCCGACCTTAAAAGTGACCAGTGACCCACGACTTCCCCAACAGGAGCTGCTAGAGAAGCTTCAAGGCGCTCCTGTCCTTGGTGACCTGTTGGTCTTGTCCTGCTGGGTGACTTTGGTCCATGGGAGGTGAGAGGCTTTCGAAAGGAGAGGCTCGGTTGGCAGACTGACGGTGCTGTGGAGACCCGCTGCTGGCTCTGAGGACAGCCCAGGGGCCCTGTGCCAGGTGGGTGGTTGGAGACCGGTGGGGACTGGGGAGCTGTGGGCGCCCTCCAACACTGTGACCATGCAGACTCCCAGGTAGCTGGGCCTGCTCCACACCTTCCTGGGCCCTCTCTTGCCCTGTCTGAAGGTGGGTGCCCATGCCCCCAGGGAGCCTGGGCAGGGCATTCAGCACTTGCTGTCTGGACCCTGTCACAGCAGCTGCTGTTCCCATGGGATGTCCTCTGGTCAGGACCCACTTCCCGCTCTCAGTGTCCTTGCGGTCATTGCAAAGGGGCAATGAGGTGGATGTCCTGAGAGCCTTTTCTTCAAAGTATCCCGTTCTACTCGAAGGAAGCCAAATCTGATGATGGGGTGAGCGGATGGCTGTGAAACTATGCCGAAAATGTCTACAAATAACTTATTTTTAAAAATGGATCCCGTCCCCAGGAGGAGCTGGAATGCAACGCGCGTCTGAAGTTTAGCAAATAAATGTGCAAACTGGCTCTCCCGTGAAGATAATCCTTTTCCTAAAAAAATAAAATAAAGCCTTATCACAACAGGAAAACTTGAGCCCAAGCGAGAGTGTGGCATTTAAAATTCAGCAACGCTCATCTGCCACAGGCTGACGCATGTTTCAAAAGATCTGCTTCTTATAAAGATCTCCCATTTAATTAAGAAAAACTAATATCAAAGGGGTTTTTTGCATTTAATATTCGTGTTTAAACTTCTCCTAGATTAAGTGAGCTTAAACAGTCACGATTCCTGACTTTAACAGCATTATAAACTGCATGCAAGATTGAGAGGATAAAATTCTGCCGTGTTAGGTTGTAACCTACCTGCTATTTGCGGTTGTAGGGAGTGTGTGTACTAATGGCATGGGGACAAGATTTATTGTCGCAGAGACGTTCTGCTTAACACCAACCTTGTCATTCCATTAATAATGACTGCTTATGAGCCATCGTGGTGGCATCTTTGTTGTCCTGAAAACTTAAAACTCACAGCACAATTCTTTACGACGTGTTACATTGCCCCCTCTGGGTATTCCTGACCGTTATCCCATTTGGTTATATTCAAAACCGCCGCCTCTGGAGAGAGCATTAGGCCGACCTTTCACCCCCCAATATTCCCGGTTCAAATGGCGTAATAACATGTAGTGAATATTTACAAGCACACTTATGCTATAATAGAGTACTGCTGTGAGCATTAGCACGTATTTTCTGCTCAATCAGGCTTTGATGTAGAGCTCACTGCGCACCCCAGAGAAAATGCAGTCCCCAGTCAGCTGTGCTAGTGAAACACCCTTGAACCTAAACAGCTCACATAACATAAACGGACTCGATGCAGATGAGCGCGCCTGCGCCCGCGTCCCTGGGATGCCCGGGGTCCTCCGAACCTTCCCTGAGGACACCTCTGGGCAGGAGCCGGGGGCCCTCGCTCCCTGGAATTCCGAATGGCTCTGCCGAGGGAGGGGCTTATCCAGAAAAAGGAAATCAAAGGCCTTAACGATGCATTGGCACCAGGTGGCTCAAGTGACTTCCCCAGGGCTTTTAAATTTTCTAATTCAAAAAATTTCCTTTTTTTATTAAAAAAAAATCATCCTCCCAACTCATAGCATGAATTGTAAATTATCTCCTCCGCTCGGCCCCTCTTCCCTACATCCACGCTGCCCTTTCCGAGCCCCGTCCCTCCAGCCTCTTAATTCTGTCACTAGCTATGCCCCATTCTGTTGGCCACACCCATTGCATTAGCTCCACCCCTCTCCATGGGTAGCTCTTGTTGGTCCTGAGATTGTCTAGCTCCGCCCCTCCGCACTGGCTCCACCTCCTCAGCTAGTCTTGCCGGTTCCTTAGGCAGAGGCTGCCTCATTCTAGCCCCTCCTCCTCCCCACCATGTGGCCTGTCCAGGCCCAAGGAGCAGAGATGACGTGGTAAAGAACTGTGCACCTGAAACCTGTATAATTTTATTAACCAATGTCAACCCAATAAAAAAGAAAATACAGGGTCCAGCAGAAGGAAGGCCTGCTTGAGTGTGGTTGGTAGGGTAATAATATGGGTGTAATAATTTATAGTTTTAATTTGAACATTTCACCTAAAATGGCATATGGTGTGCTTGAATGTGATATCGGTATGTTACAGAATTACATGCTTGTGATTTTGCAATAAAAAAGGGGAATTATTTGTGCCGGACCCTGGGTATCAGAATCTCGTAAGTGAAGAAAAGAGGATAGAGTCACACTTTTAAAAAAAAGAAAAAATACAGAAGTCTAGCTGAGTTCTCCTGTTCATCTGCTTTCTGGCTTATATCCTCTCCTCCTCTGGCATTAACGAGGACTAGAACTTTCTCTGTGGAACCTGCGCCAGGGACCAGAGGGAGGTTGCTTTGTGCTCCCAAGTCCTGGTGTCAAAAGACCCCTCCTGGTACGAAGGGGGTTATATCCTTGAACCCGCTGTGTATAACATGTCTGTCTGTCTGCCTACATACTTGTGTGGTTACTTTCTTCCCTTTTGGCAGAGCTAGCATAAATAAGAGTATTGGATTTTCAGGCCATTTCTGCCTCGGAAATTCAAGAGGTCAGAGGCTTCTAATAAGATTCCTATAATTTAAAGGCACCTGGCTGGAAGGTCGGCCATCAACAGTAATTGCATAGCTGTCACGGGGCTTGTCCGTCACGAGTTCCTGGGAGATTTACGCTATAGATTACTGGGGCTGTGGGAGTCCTGAGGCCCGGTTGGCGGTAGGGGCCCCCACCTCTGTGCTCCGACCTCCTACTGCTCTGTGACCTGGGGCAGGTGAGGTGCCTCTCCTCTAGGGCTGACCTGGAGGTAAGCAGACCCACAGCCTAGGGGCGACTTGGAGGTGGTGGTTTGCTGCCCTGTGGGTATGCGTTTGCAGGGCGGGCAGCCTAGATGAATGGAGACTTGCCCGACGTGAGGGGTCCGGACCTCAGCCTCCGTTGGGTTGGGGTCTGGTGTCAGAAGCCGCACACACGTGTGTTTGGATAACACTCGGCTGGTCTGATTCACTTCATCTGTGCTGTGAGCTACCGGTGTGAGTGACGCAGTAACGGGACGTGAGACTCCCCTCTCCCAGGGACTTTTATTTATGGTAGGAGCTGGTTACAACACAAGTCATTAAGCAGATTTAAATTTACCGCAGGTTAAGCCATGTGTCCCCTGGAACACTACATATAATGAAAACCTGATAGGAGACGCTTAGGTTATCACTCGGCGTTAGTCTGTCTCCTGGTTTTATTGTTGGGTCAGAGTGAAGGTGTCGCGAGCTGTCGCTACTCAGTGGGAACTAAGAAAGCCTTTGGGCATTTCCTATATTTTAGGAGGCTGCTTTTGTCCTTGTCTGGCGTACAGAGCAGTGCCTTTGTTGAGTCTTTTCTCCCTTTTTCCTTTCCTACCGTTTCTTTATTTTAATTTTCCCAGAGAATGAGTTTGCACTATCATTTATTTCATGCTTATTATGTGTCACATGACGCCATTAGCCCTTGACATGAAATATGTGATTTAGTTTTCACAAAAACCCCAAGGGTGAGTTGTTTTTGTCCCCATCTGGTTGTTGAAGAACCAAAGCCCAGACATGTTAAGACACTTTCCTGGAATCACACAGCCAGGAAGCTGCAAGCCCTGGTGCCCAGAAAGAGAAGCGGTCTACACGGAGCCCCTGGGGCCTTACGTGGTGTCAGGATTCCTTTCACATTACAAACATGTCTCGAGGTTTTAACAAGACATGGGAAATCACAGGCACCTCCTTTGGAAGTTCTAAGTTTCAATAGTAAGTTCGTATGTTTTCTGATTATGCCCCAAGTTCTCCGTCACGAGGACCCTTTCTGGAGTCCACTAATGTTACTAGGCGCCTACCATGGAGGCTTCATTAGCTGTCGGGATGTAGGTGATCTGGATGTTCACATCCGTGCAGGAATTTCTAGAAGGTTTTCAGGTAAGGGCAATAACTGAATTCCTCCAGGGGTGCTCGGGAAAAACCTAACCTTGCTGACGCTTTATGAGTAAGGAGAAAGCCTTTTTCTCATTAGCCGGCTTTGAGTTTTCGGTTAGACAAAGCCAACCGTGTGGATGGCACCGGAGCCAAGGGCAGGCACGGGGTCGTCCTGGGAGGGAGAATGAGGTGAAAGGTCCATGGCTCTAGAGGAACTCACGCATTTCAAGGAGAAAGATGACGGACCAGGTTGGGTGGGAAGAGGCAGCCAGAGTGACAATACGAACGCCAGGAAAGGGCGGCGTCTGGGAGCCGAGGGAGAAAGTGCCGCGAGCGGGAAGGCGAGCGCAGCGGCGCTGGGCGCAGCCGGGGGTCCCGGCGGACGGGCGCTGTGCCACGCCCATGAGGTGAGAGCCGGGGCTGGCAGAGGCTTTGCCCCGGCGCTGGGGGCACGGGATCGGCGTGAGCCAGCCTGGGGGGCGAAGGAGGCGGGGCGGAGTGGGCCGCGCGTGCGCACAGGTGGCTTCGGGAGGCGTGCGACGTGGCGGTGAAGGGCCTGGCGGGGGGGTATCTTGAAGGGGCCTGGCTGCAGTTTTTTCTCGTTTTCGTCTGTTGGGGCTTTTTGAAGACTCGTGAGAGGAAGAATCTAGTAGAGATGTCAAAGGCACAGAGAGAAAGAGTGAACGCCAGTCCTAACGGCGAAAGCCTTGAGCTTCCTGATGGATGATTTAAGTTAGAAAATTTCATCTTAACATTTTGAGCACTGGTCCCCTGCCCAGAGTTGAGCCCATCACGGACGCACTTGGCAATGATGAAAGAGGCCTTCTCTCCACGTTAGTCAGCAAGCACGGGACGCCAATGCGTGCGGTCTGTTTCCACTGGCCAGTGTGTCCCCTCACACTGTCCCGCAGGCTCCGTCCCAGCATCCTCTGCGCATCCTGCCCTGCCCCGCCCCTTGGCGGCTGCTCTTTTCTGCAGGTGCCCGGGCGGCGCCTGCCACACTGGGCGGCAGCTCTGCTTTCTTGCCGGCAGACTTTCCCTGCCGGGGTCAGGCACTAAATGTCTTGGTCTTTGCAGGTCCCCGTCTTGGTCATATTTACAGTCCACCCTTGAACACATAGGTTTGAATTGCGTAAAGGCACTTACACGTGGGGCCCCCCTGCCCCCATAAATGCCTGCACTGTTTTCCATCCGTGGTTGGGAGTCCATGGATGCGAGGGGCTACCTGTGTGCGCCGTCCCGCGCAATCTCATATGGGGCACTCGAGCAGAGGGGACTCGGAGCCAGTCCCTTGCATACATCTAGGGACAATTTGGAGGGGAGTCAAAACGTGTATGCAGGCTCTTGGCTGCCTGGGTGATCGGCAGCCCTGCTCTCATGTAGTTCACGGTCATCTCTACTCAGTCCTGCCTGTCCTCATAGCATGAAAACTGCCACGGACCGGCGGTTGACACCGATGTGTGGGGCTGGGTTCCGGCAAACTTCCTTATGGGCACAGCAATTTGAATTTCGTGTTCCACGCCACAAGATATTCTTCTTCGATTTTTTTCCAACAGCGTTAAAATGTAAGAACCGTTCTTCGCTTGCAGGCCGCACAGCACGGCAGTGGGTGGATATGGCCCGCGGGCCGCTCTCTGCCAGCCTGCCGGGGGCGGTGTCCCTAAGGAGAGGCGGGTGACCTCTGGCGGTGTAACGCCCCTCCTCCTGGTCCGGTGATGAGTGACAGAATGACTGAGGGACCTGTTTAAGCTTTTATATTCTCATTTACAGGACGTCCCTAGTGGTCAGATTCCTTTAGGGTGTCACCGAAGTTTTCTTCTGGTCTTCCCTGAGTGGGTCCCTGAGGGGGACAAGGTGCGGCCCCACAACCGACGACGCTGTCCGCCGAGCACCCTAGCATCTTTTCAGTATTAGCTGGGTTCCAAGCAAATGAGTTCAGATATTTAGTCTCAGTCAGAGACTAAACTCCTTCCCACCGCCAATCCCCCATAAGTACAAGTGTAGAACAGGAGTTTAGTCTTTCTGCTTAATTGAGGATTAAAAACACAAATCCCATCTTACCTGAATACGCAGAACAGCCGCTTTATGTAGGTGCCTTGGGTCCTCTCCGGAGGGAGGCAGCGTGGCCTCTGGGTAGCTCCCACGTGGGTTGCGGGCTCAGGGACCCCGAGTGGCCTCGCTCCCTGTGGGCCACGCTCCCCCCCGCAGTCAGCTTGTGTCACCGGAGGAGGCGGAGCTGGACAGTGGGCCCTGTGCATCCCAGCGTATCCCATGAGGGAAGAACCAGCCTGGCTCCATCTCTACAACGCTCAGCCGTGGAAGGGAGACCCAGGACTCTTTCCGCCCTCCCTCTTCCCTCCCCAGAATCGGTTAAGTTAGAAAATTCTGGAGAAAAGGGGAATAATTACTTTTTTAGTAATATTTTTATGATAAGTTCACTAAGAACTTTTTATATTAACAAATCAGTCATCCTTCACCTGAAATTCAGATGTAACTGGCCCCATGTTCAGATCTGGCCGCACTAGGCGAGGCCTTGTCCCCCCCAGACCCACGGCCCTGCCAGCCACGCCACCCTCCCCAGGCCTACACCCTTCATCCGGCTGACCGCGGCTTCCACGCTGCTCTCTCTGGGGCTCCGCCTGCCTGGCTCTCACGCAGCCCGCATTGGATGCTCGAGGTTCCCCCCTTCACCCGTTCAGTTCTCCCAGGGCCCTGCGGTGGGTCATTGAACCCAAACTTGGGGGACTGGAAGACTGAGACTTCCCAGAAGATCGTTAACACTCCAAGGCCCTTGAGCAGAAGGGCGGAGGCTCCCTGCAGAAGACGGGGTGCTGACCGGCGTGGCCCATGGGGCTGCCAGGCCAGCGGACTGGGCCACCTTGAGGACTGGGGCCCGCCAGGAAGGAACGGATGTGAGCGTGTCATGGACCACAGCCCTCAGGCCAGGGCCACGAGGGAGCGAGCTGCCAGGAGGCATCTGAAAGGTCAGTCAGCCACGAGTCTGTAGAGAGGGCAGCCTGAAAGCGGGACTCGGCTTCACCTTCACAGGCAGGGGGTTGTGAGAAACGGGCAGAGAAAGCCCCTCCGCAGGGCTCCCCCCCCCCGCCCCAGAACTGCCTCCATACTGCCCCTGAGCCTGGGTACCCTTTGCCCGAGAGCCACTGCGGCTGGGGCAGCTGCAGATGCGAGCTGCCTCCCTCCGTACGTCGGAAAGCTTGGGAGGCCCCTCCGGGCTTCTGCGGGGCAGAGGCAGCCGGACGCGACACGGGCTTGGGGCGTCCAGCTCCCCCCGGCTCATGCGATCCCCCTGAGAAGATTTTGGACACAGATCATCATTGATATATTGGAAGTGTCTTCAACCATATCAGGTGGGGCCGGGAGACCGGGACGCCAAATGGCCGGTGTGTCCGCTCGAGCAATCTCCGTGATTGATGCCAGCCCGCTGCCAAAGCGAGCACGCCAGGGCCCATCCATCTCGGCCTAAATATGGACGCATATCGACGGACCCATTAACTCGCTCAGGCTGCGGAGACCGGAGATCAGATTAGATAAGCCCCTAAATTTCTTCTTTTAAAATATGCAGAGGAAAGGGAGTTCAAAACACCAAGCGCCGATGAGGACGGAGGGTCTAGGAGGAACTGACAAACATCCCGGAATTCAGGATTAATGCTTTAAACTTTAGGCCCCGTTGGCAATCAATATGTACATGAAACTCCCATGAATGTTCACGGGGCTACAACATGCATATCAACGGCAGACCATTTATTTCCGAGTGGCCGCCCTGGGTCCGGCGTGGGGGTGGGGGCCGCGGTAGGATGTGGACAGGGAGGCCGCCCGCGTGGAGGTCTCTGCTGCCAGGGCTGAAGCCGGCGACTGGCGGGTTTCTTCACAGTGACCACCCTTTCGGCGTAGGCAGACCCCCCACACCCATCTGTTTTCCCAGCTGATGGCAGCCCAGAGCCGGTTCCAGGGCTCAGGAACTCCCTCCACGCCCCCTTGACCCCTGGCGAGTTCAGACGGCTGCGCCCCCTTTTCTCCCTCTGTCTGGTCCTGCCACTCTTGATCCGAATGCCTTCGAAGGAGGGGGCCGGGGACAATGAGTCAGCCTCTGCCAGCCCTGGACCGCTGACGCACAGCCTATAATTTATCATAAAAGGTTACCAGGTTTAGCGAGCCCACTCTATTATTAATCAGGTCATTTGGCAGGTTGGGTTTCATTCTCTATAAATATTCATTACATTTGGACTGCTTCGTAAACAGTAACATTTCCTTCCGTTTTTAGAGAAGAGTGTGTATCATCTCGTCTATGCATCGCTTCTGACTGCAGCATAAAGTCAGCGAGTGTCCCACCAAGACCGTGGGTCACATCCTCAGTGGCCGGATGTGCCTTAGTGGTGGCAAGACCCCCATGCGGACCCCCAGAGCTGGGAGCTGCAGACAGATGTCCTGTCCAGAGGGGCTACACTTCCCTCTATGGAAATATGGTTTTTAAAGTTAGGAAATATTTCAAACAGTCTGGAGGAATAAAGAATAATAGACAAATACCCCTATGGCCGCTGTCTTTATCAAATCTTAACATGGCCGACAAAATGGGGAGCCCCCGCGGGCCCCTTGGTGATCCCAGCCCCTCCCTCCACCCAGCGGTGGCCCGGAACACGAACTCAGTGTTTGTCATTCTTATGCATATTTTATATTTTTATGACACATTTATGCATCGATAAATGTTATTTATACTAGTGGTTTGCAGATTAAAAATATCTATAGAGTATCATACTGTCTGTCCCTTTGTTTTTATTCACTCGATATTATATATTTTGAGATTGCAGATATAACTCCAGTTCATTTATTTTATCTGCCCTGTGTTCTCTCATTGGGGGAATTAACACCACTTACGCACTTGCCTGTGAGTGGGTAGTTAGCTTGTTTCCTGGTTTTGCTTGTAAGCGGTAATGGGGTCGCAGACATTCTTGTACGTGTCTCATTCTTGCTGAGTGTTTGGGTGTATGTGCTTCCAACTTTCTTAGATATTCCCAAATTAGTTTCCAAAGTTGTGAACTACCACATATTCCTCCTGGCAGGTACGAAAGCTCTTCCTACTTTTTTCTTCATACCTGACCAACAGGTGGAACGGTCGGATTTGAAATTTCTTGTCAAGCCAGCGGAGGCGAGCTGGAGGTCCCTCGTTTTAATCTGCACTCTCCCAGCTATTTATGAGGGTGAGCGGCTTGTCTGCACTTAACGGCCATTTGGTTTCCCCTTCTGCAAACTTTCTGTTCACATTTCTTGGTCGTTTTTCTGTTGGAGTGTCAAATCCTACGGATTTGAAATAATTTACAACTATGTGTATTTGGGTATAACAACTTATTTTTTTCTGGCAGCTTTTGAGGTTGTTGCTTGTTTTCAATATTCTGCATTTTATTTACTATCCGGGCATACATTGTCTTATTTATTCTAATGGGCTGCTCTTGTAACCTGAGGACTACGTCTTTCTCCAGTTCTGTTAAATTCTTAGCTATTGCTGATTTTAAATTCTCAACTACCACTTCTCTCCTACTCTAAGCTTTGAGAATGCCAATCTGATAAATCCCAGAGCCCCTAATCTATTCTCTCCGCTTCGTAACAGATTTTCATCCATAGACACAAACACTGTCACACTCGTAGACTTGGTTTTGTCTTTAGCTCCGTCCCCATTTTACTCTTTCCTTCGGACTGTGCTCCTGTTAGAGTTTGTCCCGCCTTGTGCCTTTAAAACGTTTCCAGTGACGGTGCATTTCATTTTTAAGATGTTATATTCATTCCTCTTCCATACACTGCATTTAGTCTTATTTTGCTTAGTTCTTCTTTGTTCATAACTTAAAATCACTTAGGGAGATGTGCGATGTTTTATGTATCCCTTTAACCTTCTGAATGTACTTATTTTAAGGTCTCCCTAGGCTCTCCTCTAAACCCGACTGTAGCTTTATCACGCGCCCTTCCTAGGACGGGCTCTGCCCTCTGCGTGTTCAAACTTCGGTGTGTGGCTCCCTTTTGAGTGGCAAGGTTTCTGGTCTGTGGCTTTTGCCTTCACATTCTCTGCTTCTGTCTCTGTCTCCGCCCCCCCCCCTCACCCCTCACCCCCCTGGGCTTCGGCAGCTGCCAGTGCCCACGCAGACTCAGAATGGCATTGGACCTGTTGCCGAGACAGTTGTCGAGCTGGGGAGGGGCAGCGTTGACCTTGTCCTCTTTTTGGCTTCCTTTTGGGAACGGAGGAGGGAGAGGTGGAGTCCCGCCTCACCCCTGCCTTCACAACAGTGATTTTGGGATGAATCTGTCTGTTTTTGATGAAGCCCTCTAATCCCTTTCACCTGGAGTCTGCCCCCTGACGCCGCTGCTTCCAGACACAGAACCCGCTGCCGCCCCCTCATGGTCTCGGGCTTCTGTCCCACTCTGCACCCGTCCCTGTGTGTCTCGGCCTGGAGCCTGGCTGGGTCATTTGGGTTTGTCAGCAGCACTAAGCTATCGTTTTACTTAGATCTTTGCAGTGGGCAGCACATCTTTGTTCAACGTTCATCCTGTTGATTTCATTTCTCAAGCCGAGTTTCCTACGCAAGTTGTCTTTTCTGTATGAAAACCGTCTAATTCGGGCACCTGGCATTGTTGCGTCCTGGTGACCATGTATGCCCGCCTGCGTTTACTTCGTGGTGTGGCTTTTGGAAAAACGTGGGAATGTGCATCCATTTGCACAGACCCACCCAGGGGACCTCCTGCCACAGTGGGGTTCCTGCTAAGTCTCCTTCTTACTGAGGGCGTTTCACTCACCCAACAAACACGTCCTGGGTCCACGCTGTGTGCACACAGGTGCAGGTGTCCCTCGGTCCTGCCGCTCAAGGTGCGGCCTGGGACCAGCGGCCTCCGCGCGGCCTGGGCTGGAAACCCTGAGGCTCAGGCCCTCCCCAAGACACCTGACCCAGAGAGCCTGCATTCGAACGGGTTTCCAGGGACCTTGTCTGAATGTGGAAGCTGCGAGCACGGCCGTAGCGTGAAGGCCGCCACAGGCACGGCCGTAATCGCACGTGGGCGCCACGGCCTCGCTTAAACGATAAGCTGCGTGCTAACCCCCTTTTCATGCCGGCTGGATGCTTCGTTCTCGAAAGTTTCAATTGTCGGTGAAGACGCACCTGTCTTTCTGAGAGCGAGGAGGGCAGAGCAAGCGTGCAGCGGTGGCACAGGGACACTGGAGGGACTTACTGGTGAAATAAATGCATTTTGTGTTGAGCTTACAAGATAGCGAAGCCGGGGGCTCGCTCCGCCGGACAGCAGCGTGGGGCAGGCTCCACTTCCCCCCGTGACGTGTCCTCAGCTCGGCTTTCGGCCTGTGGACAGGGAGGCGCCAGGGCTCACGGGGGCTGCCGACTTCTTTGCGAGCCAGCGCAGAGCCTCCCGCCCATGCGAGGCCGGCTGACCGGGCGTGGCTCTCTCCGTCCCAAGCCAGGGCCTACGGGGCACAGGTTTTACTCGGCACTGAGAGGGCGGGCGCTGCGGCATCCGCTCGAGCTCCCTGGGCCCACTCTAACCCGCTCCCCCCACTGGGTGGCTTAGAATACCGGGAACTTACTTGGAACCTATTCTCCAACAGCCTGGGGGCCAGAGGCCTGGAATCAGGGCCCAGGGATGGAGCCACGGTGCCGGCGTTCCCTGCGGGGGCTCTTGGGTGGACCCCTTCCGGGCTCTCTGCTTGCTGCCGGCATTCCTGTGCCCGCGGCCGCATCACGCCTGTCTTCGCTCTGCCTTCACGGGGCCTCTGCTCCGCCCGCGTGCGACCTCCCTCCGGTCCCGTGAGGACGCCGTGGGTGTGCTTCAGGCCCACCCAGATAACCCAGGGTAACCTCCCCACTTCAGGCTCTTGCCTGCATCACGTCTGCAAGGCCAGTTTGCCCTGCGAGGTTCACGGTCGCAGGTGCAGGGGCAAGGCACAGACACCTCGGTGGACCATTCGCCAGGCGGCCGCAGCGTCCAAGAGATGGCGTGCTGTACTGCCAGGCGGGGCCCGTGGGACATTTCTGCCCATGAAGAGTGGCTATATTGAGACTTTTCTTTTCTTTTTAAAACAAAGAGAGTTTAGCATTATAAGCCGCCCCTGTTCTGCTCATGGAGATACTTCGCTGCCAGGTGTCAAGCACCTGCTTTGCGCTGGGGCTGTCACACGCCGTGTCTCAGGTGCGCAGTGTTGTCCTCACCTCGCGGCCGAGCAGGAGCAGGCGTGGGGCAGTCCGGCGACTTGCACCATTTCATCCTGGGAGAGGCCCGCGTGGCAGCCGCTTCTAAGCTGTCCCATTGGGCGGGGGGTTTGTTTGCCCAACTGCACAAGGCAAGAGGTCCCGTGGTGGGGGCGGAGGGGAACGCACCAGATGTTTAGTGGAAAAGCTTGACCAGAAGATGGGACTGGTTTTCAGGCCCAGGCTCGTGAAGGGGCAGGTTTGGGGGCCTTGGATGAGTCCTTTCTTCCCCTTGTCTGGGTGTTGTCGCCTGTGAACCGAAGGCTTCATTCTGGGCACCGGTCTTAAAGGGCCTTTGGTTGCAAGGTGCAGAAACCTCCCTGGGGGCCTTCAGCCGGCGCAGCGCCGAGGGGCCTGTGCCATCCCGGCAGGCTCTGTCCCCGACCCTGTCTCCCCTGCAGCCCCCAGCAGAGCCCAACTGTCTGTGTTGGTCCCTCCGGTCTCCACGGTTGCAGGGTCTTGACAGATTTCCATTTTAGGCCCACCGGTCTTTCAGGATGGGGGGACTTTAGGGGAAGCTCTACTCCATTGTTCCTGGCTGATGGGGATTGTCCGACCCCCTGAGAGCGGTAACGGCGCAGACTCGTCTGTGGAGCGCTGTGAGGGCCGCGTTGCAGGAGGGCTTGGGCGTGCCCCTCGAGGGAGATGCCCGGGGGCTGCTCAGTAAATGCACGGTCACCTTCCCTGTTCCAGGTGCACCAGATGAAGGCCAGTGCTAAGCTCCGCGAGTTTAAACAGAACACCTGCGTGCCACCTAGGCCCTCAGGCTGTGTGTCACCTTCTAGGTTCTGGCATGTTTATCGGGCTGCGTGGGCTCTGGGTGAAAGCTGGGCTCTTCTCTCCACTGGCAAAAGGCGCATGACTGGGGGCGGGGGTGGCAGGCTCCCCTTCAGGCCCCATCTGGGGCTCCAGCCCCGGTTCCTCTTGGCCCTGCCTTCCCTCGCACCCTCTCCGAGCCCACACGCCAGGTGGGCAGTCCATCACCGCTCAGAGGGCGGAGCGAGGGCCAGGGCGCAGGGTGTGCAGAGGTGGGCGCAGTGGCAGGGCGTGCGCAGGGCCGCCTGCCTGCCCGCCCCGCCGCGGGTGCGAGGAGCGCTTGAGCCGCTTCCTTGGAAGCCTGGCAGAGGGAACTGCTCCTCCTCCGAGGATGGTGTGGGTTATAAATTGTGTAACCCTTGAGGAGAGTTCACTTGATCATGGTGTTTTACACTTTTCTCTGCAGAACGTTGGTGACTTAATTAACCTACTGGTGGCGGTAGCGGCTGGAAGACCCATTTGCGGCGCGTCTGCAGCTCCTTCAGTTGTCGTGCACTTAAATTGCAAATTCTCATGAACTGTAACCCAGTGTCTTATGGCTCCTGATTCTACATCTCCCTGTAGATCTTCCATCTTCCCATGTGTCAAAGCCAGAGCACGTGGCTGTTAGCGAAAGGTATAGCTCTATTAAACCACACAAAAAACCCGCCATTGAAGTCATGTTAAGAATATGGCTTAATATTCCTAACAACAGACGATTCCAAGTCGGTTTCAAAGCCTATTGTTCGCCCAGTGCCATTGTGCCCAGGTGTGGGAGGGCAGGTGCTGGGGCCCTGGAAGCCAGGAGGCACGGACTTGTGGTCTCAGCTCCTTCTCGAACCACGGGGCAGGGGTTCACACCGTGCCTGTTTTGTAAAGCCCCTGCCTCCCTCCCATGTACTCCCCATCTTCAGAAGACCCTCCATTTGAAACGTTAGAAATGATTATCTTATTGCTGAACATTTTTTAAAACTGTAGAAATAACTTGAGGATAGGGAATCGATGAATTATGATCAAAACCAGTAATGATTAAGTTGTGTATGATGTTTTCCCTTAAGAAAGTTAAGAAGACATTTGCAAGTCTCCCCTTCCAAAAAAAACAAAAAACAAAAAACAAAAAAAAACCTCCTTGATTCTTTTGAGCTCAAAAAGTTGTATCATAAGCACATTTTTATGGCTAAAAATTGGGGTTTACAAAGGGAAGATGACAAGCCTATAATTGGCATACTTGGTATGAAAGTTTGCTGGCATGGAAGAGACTCATGTTTGTGATTTCATTCTAGGAAAACATCCCAGGCATTTGGAGAAGCCACGGGAGGGCCGGGGCTGTGGGAACAACTCTCCTTTCAGAACCACCTGGTTTCAGATTCACCCATAAAAATGGAACCACATGGAGTTTGATTCCAGTGCTCTGGGACCCACGGACATTTTCACCCAACTGGAGATTAAATTTGAAGTGCAAACATTTGGCAGCTGACATTTTCTGAATATATTCACCATCGCATTTTCCTTTTTTTTTTTTTTTTTTGTCTCCATTCTGAGTCCCTAATTAGGCCTGTGTCATGCTTGGCTCCTTCGGATTCCTGTGTGCTGGTTGTCGTTGGGGCTTCGCCACAGCCTGAGCGGCTCGCGGACGCAGAGACAGTGACATACAATTAACCACGTTTTCAACCCACCCCTGAGCAGAGCTGCGCCCTGACCTGGCGTCCGTCTGCAGGCTGCTCCTTCGCCTCCCCTCCCCCGCCTCGCCTCTCAGCTTGGTTTGCTCTCCGCAGCGTCACCTGCCTGAACCCGTTCTCCCTCCGTTAGGTGAGGACAGGTTCAGGGAGCTTTGTTTGACTGGAAGACATTTTCTCTTGGCTTTGCATGATTCTTCGAAAATTCATGCCTCGCAAGGGCTGGGGGATGAGGAGGGGAAGCTTGTTTTCTGCGCCCACGTGTGTGCAGGAGGGCTCGTCCCTCTGTCTGTCTGCTGTCTCTCTTTTTGCCTTTCTGAACCAACAGGGTCTCGCTACACAGCCCGCTTTGCCCCCTCCCGGGGCATTACTCCGCGGGCGCCTCTTTCCCTCCCGGCCGTGTGGCCCGCGCAGCCCAGGTGCAGCGTGACTTGCCCGTGCCCGGGCCCCTCCGGCTGGCCAGTTGGTTACGTGCAGCATTTCTGCGAGGTGGCCGCTGTGGCGTCTGTGCCGTCGCCTGGTGCACCCAGGAGGTTGTTTCCGGAGGACGCGTGCGTTCAAAGGAGCCGCGGGGCAGGGGGCCGTGCTCAGCGACGGCCCTCTCAGGGTAACGCTGGGAGCACATGATCCGCCCTGAGAATCACAGAGGCAGACGTTGACCGTTAGGCTGTGTGATGCGCTCTTCCGGCGATGTCCCCTCTTTGTCCTAACTTGGGTCCCCAGAAGGCGGTATCATTTTCTTCTTAAAGTCCATGCCCCCCAGGTCCGGCGACTTGGGTCCGATGCAGAACTAGGCGGCAGCTGTCCTGGGGCTGAGCCCCAACGCTTCAAGTCGATCCAGAGCTCTTTCCCCCACAAGCCGGTCTTTGCTGATTCCCGTGTGTGTTCAAGCCACATTCTGTGCTTTAATCATCTGCACCAGCACCCGTGCCCCTTCGATAAGAGTAACAGTTCTCACTGGGCCCTGTGGAAGTTCCCCACAGCGAGAACCCAGGACGGGAGTTCGTTCTGACCGGCCAAGCCACATTCCGTGCCGGGGTTCCATCTCTTGTGTACGTCCTCGGTGACAGCATCTGAATCGATGGCTGTTTGTGACACTGTGGCCTGTAGATTTACCTTCGTGACATGTGCACCCAGAGGCATGTCCTGCGCTGGCCTCCCAGGGCCGGGGGCCCCAGGCCCCAGGCTGCAGGTGCCCGGTGCTCAGCCGGCACGCACCCGAGTTTTGCTGGGGACAGTGCCCTTGCTCGTGGGCCGAGGCCTGCGCGACTGGGGATTGAAGCAGCAGGAGTTTGGGGTTTCGCGTTGGCCGGTGGCCTGCAGTGCGGGGAGGAAGGGCACACCGCCGACCAGTCAGGTGGGGCCCCAGAAACGTGCTGGCCAAGGGAGAAGAGGTCACACTGGAGCCGGGGTTTGGCCCTGGGCCCTGAGGACAGGCCCTGGGAGGGTGGAGGACCGTGGAGACAAGGAGTGGCATGGAGGGACCGCCAGCCTAGGCTCCTCCCTCTAATGTGGCCGCGGCCCGTTCCTCTCAGGCCAGCCTGTGGATTAGGAGGGTCCCAGAGTTAGCGACCCTCCTGCCCCGCCTCCTCCCGGCCCGGCTCCCCTGCTTACACTCCTTCTGGGGTTCCTGCAGCAGAAACAATGTCCTTCAAGGATGATGACACAATCGACAGACTGCTCCTGGAGGCAAGACATGCACAGAGCAGCCCAGGGGCAAGGAGACTGAGGTGGCATCATCCGTCCTAACTACCGGTGTGCCCAGAGGCCTGGCCTGGTGTCCCTGGGACCCTGTGCTTGGGTCTGGACCATCCCAGATGCTCCAGGGGCCCGTCCCGTTTTCCCTCTCAGCCTGTGCCTCATAGTCAGGGTTCTGAGGTGCAGAGAGGGGCAGCTGTCCCCACCCAGGTCAGCGCTTAGGTCAGGTCCTGTTAGCTGGCTGTCACTGAGTGCCCGGTCAGTCCGTAGAGGCCCATTGGAGCACCGGTATTTGCCTCCATCAGTGTTGTCCCCGTGTGGCAGGGTCACAAGGCGGACACCTTTATGAACAAAAAGCTGTCCATTAGGAGGCAAACCCAGGATGAGGTGGCCTGTTGATGTGAGTGAGGTTGACAGGAGCCGCTAGCTGGGGAAATGCTGGAAGCTGGGCCCCGGCCCTGCTCTGCGCTCAGCCAGAATGTCGCCGGATGCCCGAGGAAATGCGGCTCCATTCACTTGCCCTCTCATTTATGTCACACGTGTTTATCGATGCCAACTGTGTGTGGTGCTGGGCTGTGTCGGGCAGTGAGGCCAGCACCCGGCCATGGGTGGGTGGGTGGAGGGTCACAGGAGAACGTGCCGTGGCCACAGTACAGGCCAGGGCAGATGCCATCGGGAGCGGGTGGTGCAGGGAGGGGACATTGCTGGCCTGGGGTGGGGGGGGTGGTCCTGGGTAGGTGGTCCCCACACTGTGCTGACTCCCGAACGCTAAGTGGGGGACAACCCACCTTTCCTAACACTGAAGATCCCGGGCAGACACTCTTTAAGGATCAGTTCGGACGCGGAGTTTGCGTCCTGGGATGCAGCAGCAGGCGATGAGCTAGGAGAGGCTAGGCCTGCAGAGTCAAGGTCAATAAGCAAAACCAAGCAAACAAACAAGAAAACTGAGAATAACGGTAAACGCGCTCTCACCCCCGGGGCCCCACCGCCCGCGCCGCTGATGGGTGTAGCCTGGGAGCACGTGGACAGGGACGTGGCTGGCACCCGCCCTCCTGAGCACCGCGCAAGGGAAGCCCTGCTGGTGCTTCCCGGAGCCCCAGCTGCGGGACACGGGCGGCCACGGGGCTCCCGCCCCGGAGATGGCAGGTTCTAGCACCGTGGGCAGAACCAGCCTTCTCCGTTTCCTGTCTCCCCCAGATCATTGTGATCCAGTGCACATATATTTGCCTCTTCTCCTTAAACAGCCATTCTATTTACATTTTTTTGCTTTGGTACTGTCATCTCAAAGAATCAAACCATTTTTAATAATCAGCATTAGGAGCTTAGGATAATGTTGGTCAGGTTTTTCACTCTCAAAGCCAAGTTTCAACCTTTAATATCCACCAAACTGCAATTAATTTATTTCCTCTTTAAGGACCGAAGGGCGATCGGAATCGTTTCTGCTGTCATGTAGCACCCCCAAACCATATTTTATGAGGCCGAGTCTAGTGAGCCCTTAATAGAGTCAGGCTGAGTTAGGCCTTGTGTGCGGGCGGCCCCGCGCTTTAGAAATGTCTGTTTATTATCAGTTTAATGCGGATGGAGCTACTTATTCACTCTTCAGAAACCCTTTATGACTCCTAATTAAAGTCTTTGTCTGAACACAGAATAATTAATACATACCGAGAAGCAACTGCGAGCCACGTGGTTGTGTGGTGAGCAGTATTTAATCGTTAGAGCAACACAGCGTTTGTACGATCGGAAAGAAAGCAAGGCCCAGACTTCATGTTTATTTAACACTTTGACTACAGTTCTTCTTGGGGGTTTGGAATGAGGCTTCTGGAGCGTCACAACAGTAAATCACGTGCCTGAAAATTACTGGGTCTTAAACAGTAGTGTCATTTTAAACCTAAATAGTTTGGTGGTGCTCCGGCCTATAAAGCCGACCTCTTAGAACAACATCGACTGTTTACACTGGAAGACAAGTAAAAGATATAAAAACAAGACATAAAATATAGTGCTACCAGGATTCCATTTATTCTGGTTTGGCTTCAGCTTGAAATCCGATGCTTCTGGCGGGCACAGAGAGTTTAGTGCCACTGAGAGGGGACCGCGTTCGCATCCCCCGGGTCACACTGGCCTTTTCTCCCCCGGAAGCCTTCTGCAAAGCACCCCCGGCGTTCAGAGTGGGCTGAGAAGCAGGCAGCCCCCGTAAAGGTGGGGATCCATCCACATGAAACGAGATCTCATTAGTGGGCATAAGAGGGCAGAGTGAAAATTCACAGCAGGGTCTTTTTACAGGAACCATAAATAAAAACGACGGGCCGTCCCGAGGGATTGGTCATGGGATATGGAATTTTTGCCTCGAGGTCACTGCTTCAAACTGCACCCGGACAGAGACACTGAGTTCCTGGGTGCGGGGAGGAGTGATCCTGCATAGCAGGGGCTCAGCCGATGCTTCTGGGCTCCTGTCTGCACCCCACGTTTGGGGCCCCGGAGAGACGGTGGCAGGGATGCCGTGCAGGGACTGCCAGTTAGTCATCACGGGGCGCCTGGCTTGGGTTTGGGCTCTGGTGAGGAGCAGGGGCCGGAGAGGACGAGCATGGAGGGAGGAGGGAGAGGGAAGAGAGGCTGGCCGATTGGGTCTCCTTGGCCTTGGGTGACACCTCTGCATGTCATTGGCTCAGGGGGTGGCTGTTCCAATTGTGCACGAGGCCCATGGATGTCCCTGGCCTGGCCTCTCCCCTGGGCCCACGGCTGTGCATGGGCGCGGCTCAGAGTGCACGAGGCGATGTGCTCCTTGCATTTTTACAGGGACCCCTGTCACCCGGACAGTGCCAGGGGCGAAGCTCCCCGTCCTCCCGCCATCTCCCCACATTGTGGGTTCACCTGGAAAGTTTGGAACAAAGAGAAAAGCAGACAGTGTGAACCTAACACACGCCCTGGGGCCCCCCAGCTGTCCCATGTGTGTGCTTGCCCCGTCGCAGTTACACCTTATGCGTCCGCGACCACCATCTTGCAGCATCTGACTGAGTATGTGGGTCACCAGCCCCTTTTCTTGGCCACTCGGGGTGTCCCCAACCCTATGCTACCCTGAAGCCCAAGGTCTCTGACTCCCTGAGCCGGGCTGTCTGCTCTCCCTGGCTTCTCCCTGAGGGAGCCCCCTGAGCCAAGGCTCCAGCCGCCCTGCCCGCAGCTGGACCCCAGGGCTCCGGTCCATCTGTGCGTCTCTGCTCCTGCTCCTGCCATGCCTTGGGGAGCACAGGCCTCTCATCCCGAGCCACGGCTGTGGACAGGGCAGCTGACGGGGCACATGGAGCAGGACGGGCGAGGGCCACCAGCAGGGGGTAGGAGGATGCTGGACCCATGTCTGTGGCCCAAGGTACCTGCCATAAGGCAGAGCCCAGTCACGTGCTGTGGGGCAGAGAAGAGGTGGCCTGCGTTCGGAGGTTGATTGGGAAAGTTTGCTAGGACCGGGTGGTGGGCCCATTGAGCTCGAAGGAGGGGGTGAGGGGCAAGGAGGCAGTGAAAGTGGGAGGAAGGGGCCTAGGTGCGGGGTGAGGGGAATTCAGGGATGAGCTCAGAGACCCACAGACACCAGCACGTTTCTTGTGTTGTTGGCCTGGAGCAGGACGAAGTGCGTGGGGCCCTGCTGGCGGAAGGAATGGGGGTGTTCTGAATTTGTTCAGGTCACATTGCAACATATTAGTCAAGACGGCCCAGAAAACAAAATGGAATATTTTGACTTGCAAGAGGATATATTTTGTCTCATCTTTTGTCACATCTCGTTAATACAAAGTCATTTTCTGAATTTCGTACGTGCCATTGTGTCAAGTTCACCATTGCTGCGGGGCGGCGCCCGTCCTGGACGCCGGCGCCGCCAGCTGGACGCTGCGTCCAGAGGCAGAGAGGGACCGGCTTGCTGTCCGTCCAGCTGCTCCGCTCTGAAGGCGGCTGACACGGCTCCGCATTCTCAAAGTCCAGGCTCAAGTCTTTCTCGTGAGTCCCGAGCACGTCTTTTTCTGGGGACCGCCCAGAAACCCCAGGGCTCCCTCCCAAGGTGGAACGCAGTTCTTTTTCTGGGGTCCTCAGCCTAGCAAGTGAGCCGGAAACCAAAGGGCCGGGGTTCTGGCTCCGGCAGGAAGGGAGCCCGAAGGGGCCAGTTGTAGCCTTTATTAAACCTCTGATGAACGGGCCACTGCGAGTTTCATTATTAATCTTTGGGAAACTTGACCCTTCAATTAACAGAATAATAATTGCATTGTGGACTATCAAAAACCCTGCATTATTAATGAGCACTTAAGGTCAATATTCGTTCACTCCACTTTATTGTCTGTGATATTTATCACTTGTAATATGACTTCCTGGTTAATTACACAGGGCCACGCTGCATTCACTTTTGATTAATGTGGAAAGTTCATACAGACTTGGTTAAAAAAACATTTATTATGTGTGATGTATTATAATAAACCGTTTTTTTTCCCTGAGCTTAGTCCTATGTACATATGTTTTCAATATTTAGAAGATTTTCCTGTGGGGAGGAACTTCCTAATACACGAAATCGAGAAAATTTAATAAATCATGTTAGCCACCTGCACGATGTGTGTTTTTTATTGTGATACGATATTCTTGTGGGACGGCTGGGGTCATAAGTTATGCGAGATGATAAACGCGCTTTAACGGGAAGAAACCGCTGTGAAATTGCATTCTGGGCGTCCCTCCCCTGCGCAGGGGACCCTGAGGGCCGGCAGAAGGAGGATGTTCTTGGCTGCGCAAGACGTGGGCCGTAATTAGCGATGTGACCCTGGGCAAGTAACTCTGCCTCTCGTCATCTCCCGCATTAATCTGCGTCCGCGGGCCGGTCCCTCCTCAGCCTCGGTGCCCAGCGGGCTGCAGGGTCGGAGGCTCCAGGATGTCAGAGAGGTCTTGGTGCTGTGACACACACCACCGGGTCACCGTGTTTGTTGGTGGTAGAGTTCCCTCTAATTCCTCCTGTAGCTGGGATGCTGTCACTGGTCGTTTCTGGGCACATGCTGTTTCCAACAGAGGGGAGCCAGCTTGGGAATGGATTCTCTGCTGCTTCCACAAGTGCCCAGGAAGGGGACAGGGAGCCAGGTCCCCGTGTGCGACAGGCTGACCTGTGTGTCCCCAAAGTCACCTGCTGAAGTCGCGGCAGAACCTCGGACCCGACTGCCCTTGGAGGTGGTCCCTGGACAGTGGCAGTTGTGATAAAATGAAGCTACTAGGGTGGCCCAAATCCAGTGTGACTGGTGTCCTCACAAGAAGAGGCGATCAGGACACAGACACAGGGACGACCATGCGAGGGCCCAGGGAGAAGGCGGCCGTATGCATGTTGAGGAGAGAGCCAGCCCGGAGGTCACGTGATGGTACGGCAGCCCCGGCAGACTGACCCAGGCGGGTGCATGGAGCGTGGTCAGAGGTCTGAGGTGCCCACACTCTGGGTCTGGACACGGTGTTGCTGCCCTGCTTGGCCTCCTTGGCGAATTGCAAGGGCTTGGTCAGCACTGGGCCCCGCGGGGCATCCAGGCGCAAGTGCATGACACCTTTGGGTCTTGCTGGAGGGGAGGGTGGGGACTGTGGCTCACGGTGTCTCCTGAGCGTCTTCCCGGGGCAGAGTGGTCCTGGGAAGGGGGCCTCTCTCTCAGCAAAGGCCTGAGGGGCTTTGTCGTCACTCCCACAGCACAGACCGCGAGGGACCCCGAACCTTCAGTCCCTGCTTGATGTCCTGTCGCTGAGCAGGTGGGTTTGCAGAGTAGGGCTGGCCCCTGGTCAGGGCTGACCGCTGTGGGTTGGGTCGAGGCCCTTGGGCTGGGGCGAGTACATGGCCCACCTCATGTGGGCCTGGGGTGGGGGCAGCAGGCTCCCAGGGTCCCACCCATCCCTGCGGAGTGTCCACAGCTCTGTCAGGGTCAGACCCCTTGGGAAAGGGGTTCCTGTGAAACCCTTGCAGCCAGGAGAGCAGTGGGGCCCTCTGGACCCTGTGTGCACTACCAGGGCTGACAGTGGGCTGGTCACGGCGTGGCCCGTGGGCACGTTACAGGCCGACGAGCCCTCCGGGGGCCGGCTGGCTGATGCTCAGGTCTCCCCGTCTTTCAAAGGGGATGCCATACGTTCACATACCAGAGGGGGATGGATATGAACATTTAGAACCACACAATTCCCAGGACTCTCGGGCCAGAAGGAACATTCCAGAACATCGCTTAGCTCCTCATGCAGGAGGAAAGGGAGTCCCATGAGGTGACCTCCCCTTCTCACTCATCATCATGTACAAGGGTGACATTATAAGGACGCAGGGGGAGAATTTACGATTGTAGGAGAAACAGACAGCGTGAGTTTTGATATTAAGTCAGATGCTGTCCCGCTGCCGGGCGCCATCAGGTGTGAATGGGATGGAGCTGGCGTGTTTGGGACCGTGGGGTCTGTGGCCCCCTCAGAAGCCGAGCAGTGCTGTGGGGTGAGAGGGAAGGTGACGACATTGAGTGAGAAGGACCCAGTTTGTTGAGAGCAGTGGCCATTGCTGAAGGAGAGAGAAAAGTCGGAGTGTTTGCTCTGTCAGGGGACCCAGTATGTGAAGGCTGAGCGTTCTGGGGGACCTATGTCCCAGTCCTGGCACATTCGGACCCGGGGGGACCGTCTTCAGAAAGAAGGGTCTTATTCTTTGGACACCACTTTTCCTTGGGCAGGGAAGGGGCGGGGCATGCCCCACGCCACGCCCTCCCTCCAGCTGGCCTCTCTGCCGCTCTCCCTTCCCTTGGTTTGGGGGTCGGCTCTCCCTCCTTGGGGGCAGCTCAGGCCCGAAGGCCAGTGCCTCATTTCCCAAGCCACCTTCGCTATGAAATATTCTCTTATTTAAAACATTTGTGATAAATTATCTGTCAACAGTAGATGAAGTTAACACTTCTTGTGATCAATAAAATAAATATTGAGGTTATGAGCTAAATACTCTCTAAATGTCTGAGGACGGTTGCATCCTTCAGCCTCCGTTCACTCCAGCCCACCTGCTTTTACAAATTTCAAGGAGCTGTTACCATTTTCCTCCAGAATACAATACGGTTTGCATGGCATTCTTCCACACGTGAAGCCCCTTTGACGCTGACATTTTCAAACTGGAGTTGGTTATAAATAAGGCACCAAGAGATGGGGAATGGGCAGGTTAGGTCTTTGTGGGGTGCCCGTCTGGCAGCTGTTATGTTTTTTAGTGTTTGTAAATGGTTTTGCCCAACTTAGACCCCGATAACTTGTAGCAAAGGGAGAGAGTTCTTTGTCCCACTTTATGTAAATCAAAAACCTTTAGCCAATTTGTGGTAAAAGAAACACGTCGTGCACAGAGTTTGCAGACAGCACGTACCCTGCATGTACATTAACGGGTGACACTCGTGCTTTTCCTGGAGGCCAGGATCCAGTTTGAAATTCGTGTTTGGTAAATTCCCTGGCTTTCCGAGTAATTTAACTGTCTATAGGGCCGTTGATCCTCTGAGTGTATCGGTGGACCCTGGGGACCTGTGTACCGTTTCTGCATATCCAAGTTCAAATATACGCTCAAGATAGGCTTAAATTTTAAGTTGTTGATCTTATTTCTGATAGATTTGTTAGCTTAGCCTCCATTTCATTTCTAAAACCTGCTCCTAATCCTCAAATATTCTTTTCTTAAACACATCTTTGCTAAATTCATTGATCGTGTTAGGGAAATGTTTGGTGAGCATGCCGTCACGCGGGTATTGTGAGAGCCTTCACTCAGGGCTTGGCCGCCGGGCAACCTGGCTGCCGATCGCCGCCCTCCGACTGGCTCTCACTCGCAGGTAGACGGTTAGCTCTCAGCTGGTCACAGCACTGCTGTGAGTTTTTTGCCAGGTCTAATAGGTTTGACGTTTTTGTTACTACTTCTCATGCTACTGGTTCTGCAGTATAAAATGCGTTTAGTCTCTTACAAATTTCTTTGTTGTTTATCCCTAGAATTCTTGACATTTTGTTTGTAGTACAAATGTTATTTTTCCAAATGGAGTTTCTAACTCGTTACTGATGAATATAAGCAAATGGCTTTAAAAAAAAATCCACATCTAAGGACATTGTTTTCATTATTACCTGTGCACACCCCAACCAGGGACTGAACCCGCAACCTGGGTAGGTAAGTACCCTGACCAGGAATTGAACCCGTGACCTTTCAGTCTACTGGCTGATGCTCCACCCACCTGAGCCACACCAGGCAGGGGGTAAATTTCTTGTTTTTCCGTAGTCCATTTTTAAAGGATATTTCTAGCATAACAATAAGTACGTGAGTTCTGCGAACACTGAATTTAAAACTTTTGTTCTGTTCAAAAGCTCCCTTCTCTGAGGTGTGCCAAGGGTCTCTGAGCACTTTCATGACTGTGTGTTTTTGAGGTTGGGACCCTCTCTACCACCTCGGACTATAATTTGCATTTAGCAGACCAGGAGACGGGCTCAGATGGTTGGTGGCTGTCTGAGGTAAAGATGGTTCTAGAACTGGGTACGTCACCCCCACCCCCCCACCCCAGGTCAAGCCTATGCAACATGATGTTTGCTTCTACTCATTTCTGGTGTGTGTCTCTCTGAAAGCAGCTCTTCCAGTGAAATGCACTTCAATCCAGACCACGGCACAGCCTCTCTTCCCACCCCCATCTGCTCTCCCCTCGGGCGCTCACCCTCCAGGGCCCGGCCTGCGGGCCCCGCCCTTCACAGTTCATTTCTCCCCCTAAGTTGGCTCTGAATTTTGAGGCCTTTCTTCCCTCTTTATATTTTTCTTCTCCATATGGAAATGAGTCTAAAGGAAAAAAAAATCTTTCTGTGTGGCCCGTTCAGCAAGACTTAGGAACTTCCTCCCCTTACTGTCCACGCCCAGCCTGACCCGCGGAGCCAGAATTCAAATTCACAGTCTCTGGGGCAACATTTTAATAGAGTTTTTGCTGGTGTTAAAGCTTAACTCTGGTGTGATATTCATACTCCACCATGGAGGTTTAACCGCCCAATTTAATAGCAGCAAAATAAAAGTATCAGGAAAATGAAATCTCGGTGTTTGTGTCCTGGGACGGAGCATCCCGCCCCCTTCTCCCAGTGGTAATTTATATCTTCTTGGATCATGGTGCACGTAAACTTGGAGAGCGGTGAAAAAAGAGGCCATTGGAGAACATTTCTGACTTAAATGAATTATGTGTAGGAAAAGAATACCCAGCCCATATTATCTCTGCCTTTTACGGAAATAAAGCTTTGATAGCAGGAGTATTTGATAGAGTTATGCACCCTGGACAAAGATTACTTTAGAGGCTAAATTAATAGATCTGGAACGCGGGAATGAGAATAATGAGTCTGTCTCATTAAAAAAATTCTTTTTTTTCAAATTATTTCTATTCTAAGCTTTTTGGGTCTCCAGAAGAGGGTTGGGTCCTGAACCCCGTATCGGCCTCAGCATTTTCTTTGATACCATGATTCTCTCCTGCTGCATAGACTTGGTGCTGATCAAGGATGTTGACGTCGCCCAGACGGTTACATTTTCATGGGGCGGATTCAAAATGTGAGGAGGACGCTGCAGCTGCGGCTGCGGGCACAGAGCGAGGTAGTAACGGAATGATGGCTGCCGCCTGGTCAGGGTGGGCCTTCTCATTTTCAACAGAGATCCCTGGACTCGCACTTGTGCCCCGACTCTGCCACCAACTTTCCTAGGCCTCTTCAAGCTCGGTGGCATTTTCCTCTGTCTGTGGTGTGGGGGCAATGCTGCCATGTCCTAGGTCAGTAGGGAGGGGCTGTAGAGACAGTGGGAGAATGTGCTTCAGAAAAGAGGTGACACAGCCACAGTGCCTTGTCCCCGGGCCTGTCCCTAGGTGCTTTTCACCCCTTTCCAGGGCTTTCCCCTTGGGCTGGGAGAAAGTTGGAAGGAAATAACACTTATTTGCACTAGCAATGCCAGTTGAACACCAAGCACCCAGTCACACTTGCCTCTCGGATAAACAGCAGGCATTTGTTCCCGTATTAAGTGTGCCCCACATGCCGCAGGGCACATACACTAAAAAATGTTTGTTGTAGAGCTATGTCTCGGGTTTAGCTGGGCACCCTGGATGTTCAGGGCAAAATCTGGCGCCTCTCACTTTCTTGCCTTTGCTCCAGAAGGACTCCCCTTCTTTCTTTTGGGGTTCGGACAGGACTCAAGACCCCAGCCATCGCCTGCGACATGGGGTGAAGGGGGCACCTGGAGTCCGAAGTCCCGTGCGCAGCTGTAGCTGCTGACCCCCTGTAGCACATGGGCGCCGAGCCAGGCACTGGCCTTGCCGAGGCTCCGCCTCCACGGTGCCAGCGCAGGGAGCAGAGGTGCCCCTGTAGGGCTGCGGCGAGGGCGCGAGGGGGCGAGGCGAGCTGCGGGGAGCTCGCGAGCGCAGGGCGCGGCCGCGTCTCCATGTGCCTTGCTCCGGGACGCACAGGTGTCAGTTTACTCTGCTGTGTCAGCTGCAGCAGTACGATAGCTTGGTTGGGCATCTTTTCCAATGGAAAACACTGAATCAACATTTCTTCCCCCAAATTAAGCTTCATGTGTCTCATGGTGGCGTCCCATGCGTTGTGAGTACGTCGTTTGTATTTGCCTTGTCTCTTGCTTTCGGAGCTGTGTTTCTGGGTCTGTTTTCGGGGCAGTCCCTGAGGTGCCTGGCCCTTTAAGGCTGCCAAAAGGAACACATGGTTTGTGGCCCTGGCACCTAGACACAGCCAGCCAGAGCTACCCGAACCCAGCTGTCACAGCGTCTTATTTCTCTGACTGAGCAATGAAGCCAGCCATCATCACCTCCAGAAGACAGCAGCGGGGGGCCTGGGGCGGGAGAGATCCAACGCGGTCGCGGTCCCGGAGGGCGGGTTGATGGGACAAGGGCCCATCGGGTAAGATGGCCACAGGCGAGAAGGAGCTGGGCTGGCTGCAGGACAAGCGCCAGGGGTGGCTGCGCCTTCCCACCTGTGGGCTCTGCCCGGGGAGTGTGGGTGGTGAACTGTGCCCTTTGCCCTCTGCCCTCTCCCGTCGCTGCGCATTGCCCAGCACCCGACATAGCTCCGGTCTTTTCCTGGCTTCTCGGAAGAACCAGAGTAAACTTTGCCAACTCCCGTCTTTTCCTCCCCACCAGCGCTTGTGTTTTCTCAGCCACTCTGGGCACTTCCCTTTCATTTCCTGGGAAAGAAAGGCTCAGCCTCTCTCCTCCGACCGCGGTCATCCACTCTGTCGGGCTGGGAGTTGCTCGCGCCCATCCCTCGGATCCATCTGGCCCGGGCACCTCGTTGACTTTCTTATTGGCGCTCTCTCAGCTGCACTTGGCCTTCCGATGCTTTTGAGATTCCTTCTGCTCCGGTGGAGCCATTTGGAAGGTTTCCCCGGGGTCCTCTGATGCGTCCGCGCCTTCCTCCTCCTCCACCCCCTTCCCGCACACTCTTTGTTTTCTATTGTTACAGCGCGCTTTCCTTGGGAGGAAACAACTGCTCCTTTTTGGGCTTGATTTTGCTTTCTGCTCACAAAACAGTGGCATTTTACTGGTCGCCACCCCGTGATGGATGGAGAAGAACATCACTCCAATTGATTGAGATAAAAAATTAGTGCTTCCCCATAGGGGAGCCAAATTAGCCCTCAGAAGTAGGTGCCTAGCGTATTTTAAGACTTTTTTGATTAATTCTTGTGATGTGAGACCTTCTGACACAAAGTTTTATGTGCTGTGGTGTGGGAGGGGATGTGGTAGTGGGTTATTCCGTATTTTACCTTTAGCTGATTTATTGGCCTGCCCTTTGTGATATGAAATAAGGGCCCCATAGATCTGAGGGGTCTCCTTTTAGAGAGAATCTTTCATCTGTTGGTATTTTCTAGAATGCAGGCTCAGAATTCCGGGGACCAACCCAAAAAGACTCAGAATAGAATTTTAGTCAAAATGCCTACAGTTATGGAAACCAAACAGCCAAAAGAGGCCCTTCTAACTCAGATAGGTGTCACTCAGCACCTAAAAGTGACAGCTAATCAATTCGTTTATCACCCATGCAGAAGGAGAAAATCCTAATTTAACAGAGTGTTGATAGCAAATAATTATTAACAAGAAGTCTTTTTGACAGTGACTCATTTGTTCTTATTTTAAAAACATAAAAACATGCTCTGTTTCTTAAAACCTGTTGTCACCTTCCCGGGTTCCTTACTGCATCATTTAGGAATTCGTTTTATTACAATCTACAATCTAACCTAAATCATTCCAGCGGCAACTCGTTACCTTTGCGTCCGAAAGCCTGTTATAAAGCACAGTGACCCGGGTGAGGGCAGCTGAAAATGTCCGTGGCCACACTCCTGAATGTGTATTTAAAAAATAAGGGCTTTGTAAGTTGAACACATTTGCTGATGGAAAGCAATTTAACATATGCGAGTCTGAATAGGCAAACGGATGTACTGAATTCATAGTTCCACCAAATAGGGAAGTATTACAGGGTTAAGGACTGTACTTTTATATGTATCTCAAGGAAGCTGTGAAAACTCCATTTTTTTTCCCGTTAATGGAAACACATTTAAATGTCTCACATTAAAAAAAATGTATGTACACATATATATTCACTTATAGAGATTAGTTAACAAATACCTTGTATGAAATATCACTGCTAATTGTAATTGAGAGCAAAGGTATATTAATAGTTCTTGGCAATTTGAGAAAAAAGGCTCCCCTAACCCTTCTGACTGGCTATTTTTGGTGGTTATAAAAGAGTGGCTTTTCTTCCCCATTTTCCCTTTGTGATGGAAGGTTTGCAAACCCGCCCGTGTTGCATTTACTTTAGTCTGTGAGGTTGGAGCTCCATGACTAACGTGGAAGCCTAATGAACGAATTGTTCGCCGCTTTGATCATTGGTTGCTAAGACAGCGCTTTTTCGCCTGTGGTCTCAGGTCAGGGCACACCCTGCCTCGGGGTCTTGATCTCTGGCTCCCCTTTTGGGGGGAGGGGTGCCTGGAGCAGCACCGGTGGCCACAAGGCGGTGCTCTGCACATCAGGGTTTGTGAGTTTCACCAAATGAGAGTGTCATTCTCGCAGATAATCGGGTTGGCGTGAAATACCCCATTATTTGGTGAGTCTTTCCTATGGATGTCCTACGTCCGGGCGCCTGGCTGTACTGGTCAATGTTCCCAAACGCTAATACATGTCAGCGAAGTCCTGGGTGGAACTAAAGCCCCAAGACAGCAGTTGCAGGGGCAACGGCCTCAAGCGCGGGTAAACATTCTCACCTGGAGGACGGCTGTCGCCGCGGGGAGGTGTCATCAGCGGAAAGCAACAGGCCGCCTTCTCCAAAGACTGGTTCCGCCTAGTTTTCGGTTGAATACTCACTCGGGAGCAAGAATGATGTTTATTAGGACAAGTTTTGCTCCGAATGACATCCTGAGCCTTGCAGTCAAAAACGGAAGTGGCTCGGTGAGCTTCGGTCGTCCGCCCTCGGAGGGCCCCCGCCACGGTTCCCCGCGGCCCCTGCGCAGGGCCAGCTGCACGCAGAGTGCAGAGCGCGGCCGGATGCCTTCCGCGTCAGCTGGCCTGGTCCAGGCACGCGTTGCTTAGCAACGCGCAGGCCGGAGGTGCTGACAACCCGGGAGCGGCCTACGGGCTGCGGCGGCGCCCACCGAGGATGCGAATACACCCCCAACGCAAGGAGGGAGGCGGCAGGCCGGCTGCGCGGCCCCTCCGCCTGGGCCTCTTGGCTGATCATCCCCTTATGAAGGCAGGAGGGGAAGCCCTCCACGGTGCACAGTTGCGGTCCCTTGGGGGTAAATTTTTAGCTGCAGAATTTATGAGTTGCACATTTATTTGATTTGGCTTTTGGTTAATTTTTTTCCTCCTCTTGTCAACCTGACAATATGAGGGCAGACGGATGCAGTCCCCGTAGAAGAGGCAGTAAATGGCGCTGGAGCGGCCGCTTTCCGGGGGGCCTAGGCACCGCTGTCTGTCCCCTCCCTCTCCGCTTCTGCCTCCCTGCCACCCCCTCCTGCCTGCTCATGCACCAGAACACTCCAATCCAAATAAATAAATCCAGGAGTAAATACCAGCGCAAGCCTCATTAACATCACCTGTCAAATCCCCAAGCATAGGACCCCAAACAGCCCCCTGGGCCTCCCAGTAATTTCTGGAAAGTACATAAAAAAAGATGATCGGGGGGTGTGTTTGTGGAAATCAGTAGCAGGGTGTGGGAACACATGCTTCTAAGTCCATAATTCCTTTTGGCAGAAGCTTAACACTGGTCATGTGATGCCTCTCCTTCAGGGAAGAGACGTGTGGCCCTACTTTTGCGACAGTTGTCAGGAACCCTGGAAAGTTAGGAAGATCTTGGTTATTTTTTTCCGTGTCACTGACATGGGCACACGGGCCATTTTTTCAACTGCATGTGTTTCTTTGCTTCATACCGCCCAGAGACAGGAGAACATAGTGACCCGCCTTTTAAAGACTAGTCAATTTCATTAATGGTGAAAGTCTAAAAAATCATCCGGTGTTGGACTGATTCCACGTTACCTATGTACTGTGTCCAACTTTGGAGTTAAAAGCCAGTATGGCAAGACATTGAGATCTTGTATGTCGCTTATTCCGGAGAACATCGAGTTAATGCTTCCCCACCAAAGCGCTCCTTCTCCTGTTCCCCATTTTGGGATTTGCAAACATGACCCTCTGCCTGGCCTAGCAAAGGTGTGGGCACTGGGTCCCACGGGGGAATGCACCGCTAGAGCGGCCAGGTGCCGTGCCAGTCCCTGTGAAGCTCTTTATCATTCCTTTGAAGGAGTCCTAGCAAGTGATATACACAGAACTGCATTTCCGAGAGAGCTGATTATGGGCCACCAGTGGACAAGTCCTGACACTGGTCCCAGTTTGGAGGACACATTCCCAAGGTATCACTTCTGGATTTGATGTGGGAGAAAAGAAGGTGCGATGCACAAGGAAGCACTTTGGAATCATTTATGAGTCTCAGGAAGGGCCCTGAGGGTCCTTGAATTAAAATGGAACGCGGCAGTTATAAATCGGACCATCAGCCCGAGCAGTGCCACGGCACGCAGGCGTCTGCGAAGGACCCACCGTTCCCGGCCCCCGCTCAGTTTGGGGGCAAAGAGGACACAGCTGACGTCATGAGGTCCCGGGTGTCTTTCTCCTCCTTCTTGTTAGAGCTGAGGCAGGACCAGCAGCTCTGCTCTGCGAAGCCGCCTGCTTGGACGGACGGTAGGTGACGTGTTATCGAGAGCAGGGCCCCGAGCGCTTCCGTCTGCTCGGCTGATTGATGTGCTCGCTGACTCTGGCAGCCTGGGCTGAAAACCAGTTTTATCGAACGTATCTGTTTGAGCCAACTGTCCACCTCCTTGCTCTTCCTTCCTCCCACTGCTAACACCCCCCTCCGGGTCCAACCTGCTCACTTTCGTTCCAGTGCTTCCTGTCTAATCATGTCATAGTGCCTACAGCCGTGACTTCTTAATTCCTGGTCTCCCTGCCACTACTCATCTCACAACACTTATCTCCTGACTTCTTTCCTGGTCTTCTCTCCGCCCAACTCATGTCCCTGTTTCCTTCTGCACGAGTGAGAAGGTTAGGTGGACTTGGCCTTTGGAACCCTTGGTGGACCGGCTCTTCGGGAGCAGTGGTGGCAGAGGCATCTGATGGGATCAGATGGTGGAAAGTTGGTCAGGAGTCCTGGAAAGTTAGGAAGGTCTTGGTTACTTTTTTCCATTTCACTGGCATGGGCGCATGGGCCATTTTTTCAACTTCACGTGTTTCTTTGCTTCTTACCGCCCAGAGACAGGAGAACATAGTGACCGGCCTTTTAAAGACTAGCCAATTTCCAACACCTCCTCCAACCCTGGGACTACCTGTTGTTGGAACCAGCAGCTCTTTGCCCCCCTTGGTGGGGCCACACTGGACAGGACTTTCCCTTCTGCAGACGAGCAGGATGGAAGAGAAAATCTTCGAATTGATTTTGAACCTCTTCCAAGTCTTTCAGAATAACCTGGACTTTTCACAATTGTCTTCTTGCAGGTTTTCGGCACAAAGGTAGAGCTTTCCTGAGTGGCGGATGCTAAGGATGCCAGAGCCCTCCATTCACGGGATTCTGCTCTCCAATCAGGCCACTTGGAGTGCACGGTTTCAGCAGAAGCTTCGCATTTCAGTGCGTGATTTTGCACGTGTAGCCACAAGTCCAGAGAGAAGTCAAAACGAGGAAATGCCACTTAAAATTTTATTTTCTAATTTTATTAGGTTTTCCAGTTCTAGGAAGTTTTTGCTTTGCTCATTTAAATGCAATTCAGTCTGGTTCTTTCTTCCCCCCCAAAAAGAGCAAGTCCCATTTCCTTTAAATAAATCAATTCATTATCTAATGGAATTTTTTCAATGAAAGACTTCATATGAGAAATAGCAAAGTATTTCAATCAAATTCACAGTGTCGCTGTTGTCACTTGGCCCCCGCGGTGTGGACAGCGTTTGTCTGGTTCCCAGTCCGGCGGCGGCGACATTTCGCCATCACATAGGTTTGCGGTGGAGGCCGGTTTAAGTGCTCTGCTTTGTTCACTGCTTAATTATGTTATTTTACTGTTCCCGAAAACCTGACACAAGGCAAATTTACATTACTGTGCTCCTAATTAGCCAATAATCCTCAAGGATTTGAATGATACATACCCAAAGTAATTTCCTTCTTCACCAAATATGAATTTCCTTGCATCAGGTTAAGAAGACAGGACTACGGCAGAAGGCGTCTTGGTGATGACAGCCCTCAACACGTCTGTCTCCCAGGTCACACAGCACTAAAAGCCACAGAGTGATTTCGGCGGTATTATAGAGCGCCTTATAGGAAATCAGTGCCTACGTATGCAGTCGCAAAGACGCACTCCGTGCTCGCCGGGCGGGTAGGATCCTCGCAGACGCCGCGTCTAGTGTTTTAATTAAATCAGCCTTTCGGAGCCTGCGACCCACACCCCGCCACATCTGCTTCACACTGCGGTCGTAAACCTACCCATGTCACCCAACATAGGACCCGCCTGGCCCCCCCGGCAGCCCATCGGTACTGCGCGTGCTCACTGGGCTCTGAACCTTCTGGCCTCTCTGTACACGTGACCCTTGTCTCCCGGAAACCACGAGCCCGCCCCTTCCCTGGCTGCCTGGGTTGCTGCCAACCGCCGTTCCCTCCTTCTTTCTTCCCGGCTGATCCCTGTGTTGTTCACGACTTTCTGGCCATACGCGCGGATGTGCTCCAGGAGGCAGGCGCCTCCTCTTTCTGGAGGTAACTTAGGATCCGCCCAGCTAGGGCTCCTTAAACCACGTGGGCCCGCATTCGGCGAAAGGAATTCATCTCACAGCTTAACGCAGAGTTGAGTAAGTAGGAACGTGTGCGCGCGTGTTTATATCTACATCTGGACTCAAATTTCAAGTCAAAAGTGGGGCGTTGGGACCTACTCGATCGATTTCATTCATTCCGGTTTGTGATACAGGGTGTAAGTCAACCATGGTTGTTCCGTTCTCCTGGCTTGTGATTGGTTTACGTGACAGCATGCGATGCAATTTGGGCCAATAAGAAGCTGAGGAGCGCCTATGAAAGGTTTGAATGACTGAGAGAGAGACAGGGGGGCAGTCACTGTCCCTTTCTTGCGGGATGTCAGGCTACCTGCCTGTGGTGGCTGAAACCTGGACCTGCGTGACCGGAGTGAATCAGAGGATGGGCTAGGAGAAGAGGAGAGGCCACTGGATGCTCAGTTATGTCCCAGAATTAATCAGGGCTCTCCCAAGCCATTGCAGGAATTCTTTAGGTGAGACGAGTGATCTCCCGCCCCTCCGCCCCCGACCTCTGCCCCATCGAAGCCAGTTCAATTGGAGTTTTCTGTTACCTGTTGCCAAGCGCTTCCATACTGATACATCTCTCCACGGCATCTAGGAACGAAGTGGTCCAGGCTGGAGCCTGCGGGAAGCGACGCCAGTGGAGACTCGGGTAGTCTTCCAAGTAAAAGAAGATGAACTTGGAACCCTTTTTGTCCTGTTGGGACCCGATCCAGTAGAGTTTGTCGTCTGACGTTTGTGGTTTTAGCTGTGAGGTGAACAAGGAGGGTCGTGCCCTGCAGTCTTTTGTGATTCCGCTGAGCTTCCCGCCTGGACTCTTGCATGACTCGTACCTTCGTGGATGGGCGTGGCTTTCTGCTGGTATCTGAGCCTCATCTTGGCTCAGATACAGTGTGGGCGGTATGTTAATTTCCATGGAGCTCATTAGACAGCGTTGTATTCGGTGTCCACAGCATGAGGTACTTGAGTGGGTTCCAAAGACAGGAATCAGAGGCACAAGAGCAGTCAAGGCATCTCTTTGGTGACAGGCACATAGAAACTGAGCATGCAGACCAAGTGCTTGGGCCAGAGCTCTGACCAGTTGCCCGATCCGTGTCCTTGTCTTGACAGCTTAGCTTCTGCTTACAGTCCAAGTTGGAGCAGAGGTGAGGGGCATGTAGTCGTTGTGGATCCGGCGTGGCTCTGTCTGTGATGGTCACGGCGGAGGTGACGTGCTCGTTCGTCAGCTTAGCTTCAGTCCAGGTGTGTATACTCTGGCATCCATGTGCAGGAAGGTGACAGAGAAGGCACGGGGGAGGGTACCAGGCATCAGGGACAGGGAGCCTCAGCCAGTGGGAAACGGCAGGGCACCTGGCAGGGCACCGAGGAGACTGAACGAGGCGTCCGCAGGGAGACGCCACGACCAGGGAAACGGGTTGGAAAGATGCTGCTCTGTGGTCGGCCAGGGACTAGCGGCACGTTTTTTAGAACGAGTTCTTCCTGCTTTAATCATTTGCGGCAGCTTCTGCGTTTTATATGTGGGGTTTATCAATTTGCTTATGAACAGAGTGCTATGCAATGCTCGGGTGCCGTGCACAAGTTAACAAAAATTAATTAGAAATTGGTTGATTTTGAATGGAAAATTGGCAGGTGCTCTTGATCAAGGTAAATCTGTTCCCGGAAGAGTCAGGTCAGCTTCCGGAAGCAGAGATTTCCCGCGGGGTGCGCGGGCAGGACCGCGAGCACGTTCGCGTCCTGATTGGTCCAAACCCTGAGGCGCGTGGTCCCGGGTCGCTTCCCACGCCTCGTCCGTCTCCCACCTCCGGGTGCCGGCTTGCGCGGAGCCGTTGGCCGCGGGAGCCTCTTGCATGAAGCCCGGGCACTGCGACTGAGGTTTGGTGAAATTTTTTTCTCTTGTCTGTGTTTTGAAATTCCTGAGAAAACCCAGGGTCCCCCCTTGAGGTGTTACTTATGCTGTAACATCGTTTGCTTTGGGGAATCTTATTTCATTTATTCATCTTTCAAAACTGAATTGCCAGAATCCAGAGTAGATAACAGTTGAATATAAAGTGTTTTGTGAGCACTTCAGCCGACACTTAGGAGTGTGTGTGTGATAAAAGGCAGGGCGTCGTCAGGTTTTTGACGTTTAAACCACGGCTCAGTGTTGTTTGAACTTGTCTTACTTTCAGCCTCCAAGGGAATGATCCCAGCCCAGAACCTTCCTCCAGGACCCAAATTGTAAGTGTGCTTAGGGCAGGAAGGGCTCACGGATGGCTTTAAAAGTTAAATTTTTGAGGTACTATTCATTAATACCATTAAATAAATTTCAGGTGTACAACATTATCATTTTATACATTCCTGTGGATTCTAGAATCTTCCTTGTGTTTAGCTCTTAGTTATAGGGTTGTTAGAAGTAGCTGTGCAGCTCAACATTTGAGACAGAAGCAGCTGGCCCTTCTGTGCTGGTGACAGGGCTCATGACAGCCCAGATGTCCCAAGATCCAAACATCCCGGGTTGCAGCCTCGTCCACGTTTACAGCGCTTCAAAGTGACACCTCTGTCATTAGAAATTCGAGTGGATTGCAGAAGATAGCAACTTAACAGAGTGCAACTTCAAAAATTAAAACTGGCAAAACAATTGTTATTGACTGAAATGGAAAGTGAGTGGCAATTTGGAGCTAAATTATTTATGAACCTTGCTGGCGCTGCTCCTGAGCGATGTGACCGGTACACGCCTGCTTGGAAAATGTCTCCCAGAGCACAGGGGTTTCTGCCTTGCGTGGAAACACTCCACGGAGCTCCCAGGACGTGTCCCAACGCTTGTGCACAGTTTCCAGGCAGCTGGTGTGCAAAGCGGGACAAGATGGGACTGAGGACACGCCGACGAGTGTGACTCCGAGAGACAGCTCAGCTGCATGCGTGCAACCCTTCGTGTACAGACTATCATTTTTCATTCAAAATTTAGGCAGACAGCGAGCAAAACGTAATCACTTTCCTGCATTACTGTACTGCATCTCATATTAGAGAGGCTCTGTGATGATAATCATGGAGTGAACTTGAAACCACCCCTAATTAAACTGTCTGCATCCCCCAGCCTTTTCCTGTAATGATGTCAGACGTGTAGCAATTAGCTTCACCTCCATGAACGTAAACACGGTGAGTAAATCACGGAAACTTAACCTGGCTTGCTTATTGAACGGCTCCTAAAAAGGAATTAATTAGCTTTGTATGTTTTGGAATCGCAATTTATGGAATCATTTTGGAGTCTTTCACTGAAATAAAATTAATTTTTTCCCCCCCAGCGATTCCTGCAAAAGGACGCTGTCGTGTGGTGGGGCTGCAGGGGGTGGGGGGCGTTGCAAGGGGCCATCCTGCACGATTTTCTTAATCTTCATTTTATTTCTGTGACAGCCAGTAAAGTGTGGAATTTAGGACAGGGGTTTACTGAGTTAACCCAGTTTTAAGGTATTTTTCTCAAGAGGAAGGTACATGCGTAGCATCCATCCGAAGGCTGCGTCTGCCCGGAGTCTTCCGCTTTCTGCAGCGGTGTGGAGTGTCTGAAGCTCATTTGAATGTCAAGCTTGGGCACCGAAGCGACCTGGATGTGGCTGCATGTCAGCCCCCTTGGAAGACACCAGCCCCAAGCGGTGTGGCTCAGGAGCCACTGCAGGACTCAGGGGAAGCGGCCAATTCCAGACAAAGAGATTGAACAAGCAAAACAATCACTAAGTGTTTTAACTTGGGGATCTTCCCCAAAGGAAAGGGAGCACCGCTTAAAATTTAGCGCGCTTTCGTTGGCTTTTCCTTGCCGAAACCTTGGGTCCTGGGGGTGGGTTGTTACCTGAGCCATCGGCTGCATAGCACATTTATGGTTATTGTATTTTACAGGTTGATAGATTTTTATATTCTGTCCAAGTCAGGATCTTACACCACCTGGTTTATTATTTAGTAATTTACAGTGCAGCCAGGCATGTTTGGCTTAATGTAGGATAAACTTATAAATCTATTGTTCTTCCCCTCGCCGGGCTGGCGTGCAGCGAACTACGGGGCCGGATGTGCACATACATTTCAGCTCGGCTTCCTTCTTTGATAGGGAGGCAGGCAATAGATAACACAGTGACAGTGGCATCCCTGGGGACGGCAAAATGTGAGAGCAACCCCGCGTCAGGTTAGTAGGTCATTATTGTAGGAGCCGTGATCCATTAATGGACTGCTATGCCCGCCCCATCCGTGTCAGATTATGGCTCGTGGCAGGAGAATTGTTATCTAATAGCTAACTTTGCTTCCTCACTCTCGGCTTATTAGTTCCTCTGATAAACATGTGCCCAGGTATGTATTAATAGGGGGCCTCGTTGGGGAAAGCAAGATCTTGGCTATTTACCCCGTTTCCGCAGACAATGCCCAGACGTTGGTTCTGCTCTGGGAGTTTTTCGAGGGAACGCACTTTGTCCCAGGCCTGCTTGGATGTTTTACAAAGGGCATGGCCAAACCCTTGAGCTAATTGAAGCAGAGACTCTGCTGTGAATATTTTTGCTGGTTATGTGCGATGAAGAGACCGTGGGAGTGGACGGAGAGGGGCAGGAGAAGGCGTGCCCTTCGGCCCCGCCCCAGCTCTTTATGCACAAGGGCCCTGACCTGCCTTTTTCCAAACACATGTCTGGAGAACGAAGGCCACCGCGCTTGAAACAATACCAAAAAAGGGGTGGCTATGAGACATTATATGTTTTTTATCGTGTGTGGAATAGACAAGAAAAAGCATGTTGTTTAAGTGGGGCTTTGGGTAAAAGCATGCATTTTTCGAAAGACTGTAAGGAACCCCTGGTTTTTGAGCTCTAATGTCACGAAGTTTGGTTGTGTTCTGGGGGCCTGTGCTGGACTATTTCTGCCCCCTTCTGCAGGAATAAAGATTGCCACGCACCTCAGGCCCTCGGCCGCTCTGCGGCAGGCGCTTCTCCAAACAGCCATGGAGACGAGTCCACGGCGCCTGCCGGGAGAGAGGGGCACGCCGGTAGGCATGGAATGAGACCATGGCCCCAGACCCTGTGTGGGATGATGCTGGTTATTTCTGGAGATTCTCCATGATATCAATCCAAGGATGTGAAAATAGACCCATCACAATTATAGGGGAGCCCTTATAACGGGACCCGCAGAGAGCAAAGGAGCCCACTGACAGCGCAGAGGGGCAGATGCACGGGACCCGGGTCTGGCCTCGGTCTGCTTTGCACCTGGGCCCCGCGTGGCTGGGTGGGCCGAGGGGGAGGAGCCAGGCACGCCCTTCCCACTGCCATTGTTGCCACGTCCCGATGGCGGCGACAGCGGAGGCCCTCGTCTGTCCGCTGAGATTCCTCAAGGCTGTAAGCCTGCTGACGGGACCGTTAACAGGGGCTGTTAATGATGCTATTCGATATAATCTTCTTGTCTGATAAAGTGCCTATATAATGAAGTTAAGTACCGAATTAACACCCAAATCTATTGTAATCCAAATCCAATTACTCTCTCCCGACTGCGTCTGTGCAGGTCCCTGTCCGTGTTGCCATGCCTAAAGTTCCCTTCACCCCCCCGCCCACCGCCCACCCCCGATGCACACAGTGCCTCTCCCGCCTACTCGACCATGGATTTGAGTTTATTACCAAAGTATTAAGTATCCTTTTAGTCCCAAGCATCTTTGTCCCCCTTGCCTTTACTTCAATACTACCGAAGCAAAAATCTATAGGATGAAATGCCTGAAATACTTTTCATTTAATGATTATTTCCTTATTTGCTTTCTTAGCTAAAAACACTCAAGTCATGTGGTGCATTATAAAAGTTCCATCTATATTCTAACTCTTTCATTAAAAATATGCCAAGTATGTGAAGAGACATGTTATTACTTTGTAATGACCTGTTGGGAAGTCTTAGCCCATTTAATTATTAGAGAAAGGTAATTTTAGGAATAAAATCCCAGCCCTAGGAAAGAAAGCTGATATAGATTGAAAGCTGATAAAGACATAAACTTTAATCATGAGAAAGCTCCAGTAAGAGGTAAGTCAGAACCACTACCCACTGAAATGGCTGAAGTTGAAAAACCGACAACGCCAAGTGTCGGCAACGGCACGGAGCAGATGGAACACTCACACGTGGCTGGACGAAATTAGAAATTGCCCAGCCATGTCGGAAAACAGCTCAGCTGTGTCTCACCAAGTTCGACTCAAAACTCAGTATTTCCACTCCTAGGTATTTACTCAAGAAAATGAAAACATGTGCCCACGCTGTGACTCACACACAGATGTCTGTAGCAGCTCTCAAGGCAGCTCAGCCACACATGCCGATGTAAACAACCAAGTGTTTATCAGAAGATGAGCAGACCAATGCATTCCTGCTCTGTCCACACCCAGAATGCTACGCAGCAATACAAGTGAAAGAAGGTCGACACAGATACACTGTGGATGAGCATTAAAAACCGCTGGTAAGTGAAAAGAATGCTCACGAAAGGAAGCATATGTCCTGCCCATTCACTGATACGCTGGCATTTACGTAGGGTTCAGGGGAGGAGCACGGTCAGCCGGGAGTGGGCATGGGGGTGGGGCCAAAGGCACGGGAAACTTTTTGGGCTGATGCAGACGTGGGGGTGTCACGACTCTGAAAGTGCCCAAACTCACCCAACCGTCCAATTAGAAAAGGTAATTTGAGTGTGTGTGTGTGTGTATCTCATGCTCTAATAAAGCTGGAACAACAGGCAAGAATGAAAGAGTGATTATTTCCTCCCTTTAAAAACATGACCCGAGAGACGGAGGGTGGGTCTGAATCTGCCCGTGGCACCAAGACAATGTCCTGAGACAAAGGAACGGCTGGAGGAAAACTAGGATGCGTTGGTTCTCTCCGTCCTTAAAGTGCTGTTACAAAAGGTGTTAAGTCAGCAGAAAATCATCAGACGAGGCACCTCACCTCGTGGAAGAATAATAGCGAATGGCGACTCACATCGCAGAGTAGCTGCTGTCCCGTGGACACTCACTGTCCAAGGTGTTTTGTGTTTTATTGCACACGTTTAAAGTGCAAGGCCTGACGATTTGACCTGTACTTTCCTTTGAAACCATCACCACAACCCAGATAAGCTGTGGCCTCCAAGTCACCACCCGTCCAAAGGCCCCTGCCCGGCCTTCCCTGTGTCTCCAGGAAACCACTGATCAGCTTTCTGTCTCTATGTATCAGTTTGCCGTTGCTCAAATTTTCCGTATTTGGAATGAGGCCACTTGTGCTCTTTCATCTGTGGCTTCTTTTACTTGGCATAATTATTTTGACATGCGTCCACATTGTGTGTATCAACAATTCCTTCCTTCCTTTAAAAACGATTCATTCATTTTTCTCGCTGAATAGTATTTCATTGAATGGCTCTTCACCCGAGGATGGAAACTGGGCTGGTTTCAAGATTTTCAAGCTGTTATATAAACAAGCTGTTGCGAACATTCATGTGCCAGTTTCACAGAGACGTGCTTCCTTTGGGGTAAATGTTTAGGAAGGAACGGCTGAGACATACGGCGGGTGAGCTTTCGAAAAAGCTGCCGAGCTGTTTTCCGAAGCGCGGGTAACTCTTCCCACTCCCACGCTGAGCGACCGTGCCTGTCCCGCGGTGCCCAGGCTCGGCACGGGCAGGCCTTCGCTCGGCCGCGACATGCCACTGTGCACATGGCAGTGCCCTATTGTGGCCCTGGTTCTTTCTCTGATGACCAGGCGGGCGGGCCATCTTTCCATGCGCCTGTTTTTCAGAAGTGCATCTTTGAAGAAGTGTCTCTTCCGATTTTTGGCTAGTTTTAATTATTGAGCTGGTTTTTCCTTATTATTGAATTTTATGAGTTCTTTGTATTTTCCAAATATATGTAGATAACGTTTTTTGTTTTTTGTTTAAATCAGGTATATGCTTTGCAAGTACTTTCTCCCAGCTATGGTTTGTCTTTTCATTTACTTAGTAACAGTGTATTTAGCAACGCAAAAGCTTTAACTTTTTTACAAGTATATGTTCTCAGTGTCTTTTTGTAGATAGCGTAGGTGGTATAAATGATGGAGATGTGTAGTTTCTGAGAAATCTGTATAACTCGAGGTCCCCGAAATTTACTCCTGTGTGTCATTGCAGATCTTTACGGTTTTAGTTGTTGACATTTGGGCTTTTTCTCCATTTTGGGTGAATGCTTGCGTATAGTGCATGCGGTTATCTTTCCTGGGAGGTGGTTTTAGCACGTCTGTAAAACATTAATTGTCCACAGATCTGTGGCTCTGTTTCTGAACGTGGTGGCACCGACCTACTTGTCAGTCCTTGTGTCGGTGCCACACCAGCCTGGCTCCGGAGCTTTAAACGACTCCTGAAATCAGCCCTTCAGCTTTGTAATTTTTCATTTTTGGGGCTATTTTTGGTCTTTTGCATTTTCACATACATTTAGCAACCCCTTGTTCATTGCCCCACACTGTGTATCAGCGTAAATCTATAGATTAGCTTTATCCAAATGGAATCAGCTTATATACATCGATTTACAATTGACTTTTTCATGAAATTTTTTAAAGTAGAAAACTCCTCAGCTAAAAATACAATCATCATTTTAACAGTTTCATAGTAGCCCATCTCCTCATCCATCCGAAACTTGAAACACCTCCCAGGCTCCAGTGCAGGGCACGGCATGTACAGCTCTGCTCGTGCATTGAATTCTCCCCTTAGTACAAATTTCGTATTTTGAGACTTATTGCCAAATTCTCCTCTGAAAGCTTGTAGTAATTTATATTCCTACTGGAAGTTTGTAAGTAGAATTGTATCTATTTTCCTACAAGCACTAACTACTGTTCCTGTATCTGATCGTGGCCACAAATGCAGGTGACAGTGT
>PVJD01000073.1:597071-729680 GCA_004026545.1 Mormoops blainvillei
GCCTGGCCTGTGCGAGGCTACAGCAAGCCTGTCGTTTTTTAATTCTTTTTGGACAAACAGTGGGTTTCCTCACTTCTTATGGGCATGATCGAAGATGACATGACCTAATTCGATTTTTCTTGGCAGGCCACGTGATCCAACGAGGATTTTGCCTCAGTGAACCCAGAGAACAGCTGACACACGTGGGCCACATGGGGAACGATGGGCAGAAGGCAAGTGTCTCCTCGGCTTCCTTTCTTCAAGCGTCTGGGTGTCAGCGTTAAGGGTGGGCGTGTCCGTCTTCAGTGAGCAATAACTGGAGCTCGTCGCATGGAGGTGACAAGTAGGAGCCTCCCCCTGAACGTGGAGCCTCTTACAGCGTTTCTCGTGGCAACTCTGAGAATGTTTGTGAGGGAAGGAGGGTGAAGAGCTGGCGCGGGGGCCAGGAAGTGCCTCAGAACTAAGCTGCGACAGGTGACACTGGGTGGTCTTCAGAAAGACCTGAAATGTGCCAGGAAAGGTCGTCCCTAACACCGTTGTGATGGGGAACAGATGTCTGACGTCTGAGGAATCTACCTCAACCGAGCAGTTTTCTGCAGCTTTCATGACGAAGCCTCAGTGGGTGAGGCAGACGGCAGTGAACTTGACCCAGTGGGGTGGGGGGGATCTTACCAGAGAGGAATTCTGGCTGCGGGTTGCTGGCCCTCAGAGGTCCCAAGCCCCAAGCAGAGCTGCAGAGGTGGGGCACAGTCCGGAGGATGCTGTGGCCTGCGCCCCCTGTAGCCCGGTGGGGGAGATGCCCTCTCCGAGGCCCCAGGGATTCCGCTGCTCTCTCCGGGCCGTCGTTCACGGGCACAGCCTCTGGCTTCAGCCCTTTGGGGGCTGGTCTGAGGCCAGCCTGGGCCCGTCCCCGAGGAGCCCTGCGTGAGCCCCTGCTAATGGAGTGGGGCCATCCCAGGCAGCGGGGGGAGAGGGAGGGCTTCATGCCTCCTGGGCAAAGGCTTTCTGAGAGGTTTGACTGTGAGCCAGAAGTTGGAACATTCACATATTTGAAATAAATGAGAAATGGCTTTGGCTCACAGTTGTGGTGGAGAATATTTTATTACTAGATCAGTTCTTTTCAAAAATACATGTGTTGGAGGTCCTGTTTGAATTAATCTACTTGTGTGTGCGCACGTGTTTCCTTTTAGAAATATGTATTGCTGGCGATTGGTAAACACTAGTACTTTAATTACTTGTATCATAAAATTAGTATACGTTGTTATAGCAATTAGTGTTTTAGTCAAGTCTGTCAAGTCATAAATTATTGAGCCTTCAGTGTCATGTTTGAAACTAAGCACTTCATTTATATGCGCTGCTGTTGCAAACCAAATAAATTCTAAGTGATGGCATCCTTATTTTTTCATTTAAAGATAAATCACAAATACTGCCATTTTAGGAAGCAAAAGTCACTAGTATTTTAAGCATCAAATAATTTTTCAAGGGAGATGAACGGTTAAAGTGAAGTATTCTACAAGAAAATATTTGAAAGAAACTTCAAAAAAGAAATGAGAAAAACTTAGGGAGATGCCAAATAAATCCTGATGATTAAAGAAATATTCATAAAGCAGCACATTTTTTTGTTTTTCATTGGAGCAACATAAGAAAAAATACCTATGAAAGATGATGAGAATCTTTCCTAACCATTGAATGCTCTTTGTCCACACAGCGCTTCACGAGGGAACAGGGACCCGCACTTGCGTGTGCCTGGGTCCGCCTGTCCCCCCTCCCGCTGCTGGGCACTTACGCACCCTTCCCATTCCCGTCCTGGGAACAGGGCCGCAGCGAGGGCCTGTGCAGTTGTTTTGTGCGCGGTTACTGCCGTAAGACAGGTCCCCGCAAGCACAGCTGCCCGCGGACAAGGGCGGGGCTTCGGCGTATTTCATCCCGTTGCCGGTAGGTTCCTGGCCACCGCCTGCCTCACGGGAGGGGAGGGGACAGGCACCGTGTGCCTTCTGGCCCTCCTCCTCGGTCCCCTTGCTGCCACTTTGCACCGTGACATTTTAGAACCAGTTTATTATTGAATGTTTGGTGTTTTCGCGCCCTCAAAGTTGCATTTTTTTGTGCAATCGGCTTTCCTTCTTGTGATTAGCTGGGTTCACCGCCTGTCCCAGGACTGTGACAAAGTGAGCTTAGAGTCCTTTACTGCTGGGTGTTGGGTCCTCGTCCAGCTGCTGGAAAATGTGTCCGAATATGTTTTTCTCTGCTTTCGTAAGTAATACAAGTACTTACTTACTTACTTACTTACTTACTTTTTGTAAGTAATTTCCGTTGCTTGGCCCCTTGGGAAATCATCTCTGTTGCTCCTACCCAAGCATTTAAGGAAGACTTTTTATTACTGATTTCCAAGAGGTCTCTATATGATCCAGATATAAGTTCTGTATCAAATATTTGACTTGCAAATATTTCCTCCGTCTTTGGTTTGCCTTTGCATTTTGTTCATGGTGTCTTTAGAAGAGCAGTGGTTTTTAATTTAGGTCAGGTCTAATTTATTAGTGATTCATTTTGTTGTTGCGCCTTTTGTGCCCCACCTATACAATTTTACCTCTTCCAAGACCAGAAGAATTTTGTGTTGTGGTTCTCTGTGATCCATTTTGAACTAATTTTGTATACGGTGTTCAGTGAGAGCCAGGGTTCACTTTCCCATGTAGATATCTATTTGTTCTTGCACTATTTTTTTAGAAGATTATTATTTTCTTCATTGAAGTATCTTCTCTTTGTTAAAAATAATTTGGCAGTAGATGCGTGGGTCTATTCTGTATATTCTCTTCCGTTGTGTTGTCCTCTGTGCCAATCCTCGGGCCACAACCCAGTGATTTCCTTACAGGGACTTTACTGACATCTCAATATGAGATGGTATCAGTCCTCTGACTATTTCTCCTTCTTCAGACTTATTTAGCCATGCTAGATCTTTAACATTTTCATATAAATTTTAAAATCAGCTTGTCAGAAAAGACCTCCTGGGATTTTGACTGGTTCTGCATTAAATTTGTACAGTAAGTTTCAGGGAATTACGTTTTGAATAGTAACAAGACTTCCAGTCCATGAACATGGTATACAAGTATATCTCTCCATTTATTTGGCCTATTTTCCTTTCTCGGCAGCAATAGATAGTTTTCACTGAACAGGTCTTCCATATGGTTTGTTAAACTATCCCTAAATTCTCCATGTTTTTTTGATGCTATGGTGAATGACTTTTCACTTCTTAAATTGTTCATTGATACTACATATAAGTACAGTTGAGTTTTGTATAATGACCTGGTATCTTGTGAACTACTAAAATGTTTATTTCTGTAGGATTTTCTATTTCCTCTTCCAGTGTGTGTGACCCATAGTCTCTCTCCCTCTCTCCCTCTCTGTCTTTGTAGATGCTTCTTATTCGTTTAAGGAGTTCTCTTCGATCCCTGTTCTGCTAAGACTATTTACCAGGCATGTCTGTTGTATTTTTTCAAGCCCTTTTTCTGCATCTACTGATCATGTGATGAATTAATGGCATCAGTTGCCGCCTCCACTGTTCTGGTGAAGCCTCCATCTTAGATGTGCCCACGTCCCTGGGTCTCAGGACTGTGACTTTCCCAGTTCTCCTGCCCCTGTCCCCTGTAACTGTGGACTCTGGGCAGGGGGTGGCCTGGCTCCTCCCCAGGAGTGGCACTCTCTCATTCCTGTCCCCTAACTGCAAAGACTTCACCAGTGTCTCACCAGGGCCTCTGAGTCCGCCCCCAGCATGTTCGGACTCCTGCTTTTCAGGAAACGAGAGGAGAATCATCCAGGGGGAGTCCTTGTCCTTCTCATTTCTGTCCTCTGTCCAGGTTCGCTCACAGTGGGCATTTTTAAGAGCTTGTTGAGTTTGTGTGTGTGTGAAGAAAGAACCCATGAGAAGGCATGTCCCCCTCTTCACTGTGCTGCCCTAGCGGTGTCGCTGTGTCCCCCGCCTGTGTGAACAACTTCACCAGTTGGTCACTGTTTTGGCCCCACCTTCCCCAGGTGGTGGAGGGCCTCGGGCCAGGGAAGCTCAGGCTGGCACTGTCCCACCTTAGATCCTGGCCCACTGGCTTCCTGACCTCCGTTCTCTGAGAGGTTCCAAAAAATTGTGGGTTCGAAGTTAGTTTGTCTCTTTTATTATTAAGAGGGTGAGAGCCACACACCTTCCAGCTCTTCATAGCGCAGGGCAGAAGCTGTCGGTCTCTCTGATGAGGAGGGTTTGTTTTTAAATTATGAATGCATAAAAGTTTTGTCACATATTTTTCTGCATCTTTCGACATAATTATATTCTTTTCTCTTTCATTTTGTTTGTGCGGTGAATTACACACACACACACACACACACACACAAACTAAAGGAGAAAATAACCTGATATATATGTGTATTTATTTATGAATTTGAAACAATAACACACTTACAGAAAAACCAGGAGTACAAAGAACTTGCTCTGTCTAAGCCATTTGAGAGTCGGTTGCTGACATAGTCCTCCATCATCCCCGAATATTTTGAGAGTGTATTCCTGTAATAAGGACATTCTTCTATATAACCATCAACACTGAGATATCAGCACCGAGACATCAGACAGTCTAATCCCCGAGCCTCAGTCAGGCTTCTCCAGCGTCCCCCACAATAGCTTCACAGCAAGTGGCGCTTCGGGATCGCGTGCTGCCTTTGGCTGTGTCTTGGACAGTCCTTGTCTTTCCTGGACTTTGCAACTTTGACATTTTGAAAGATCGCAGACCATTGCTCTGAGAGTGTCCCCCAGTCTGGATTTGTCTAAAGCAGGGTGTCCCCCCCGGCCCCGGATAGCTATGAATGAGGCCCAACACAAAATTGTGAATTTATTTAAACCTTTTTTTTTTTGCTTGTCAGTTTTTTGTGTTTGTGTATTTAATGGGTGGCCCCAAGACAACTCTTCTTCTTCCAGTGTGACCCAGAGACACCAAATGTTTGGACACCCGTGGACAGCTTCCCTACACTTGGGTTCAGATCATGTCCTTGGCAGGAGAACTGTGGGGGGCTCACTGGGTCCTGCTGGGTGGGCCGGGTGGCCCATGACCCCAGCTTGTCTCATTTGTAATGATGTTGATTTTGGCCCCTCAGTGAAGGGGGTGTCAGCCAGGCTTCTCCACTATACATTTACTAGTTTCTCCTTTGTAATTAATGAGCATTTTGTTGGGGGGGTGTGCTTTAAAATTGTGTGTTTCTTGTTCCTCATCAAGTGTTACACTGATCACTCACTTAGCTTCTGAAAGGACTCGTGGCCTCTGATCCCTGTCCGTGGACTGTGATCTGTTGCTGTCATTACTCACCCCAAGGCTCTGGTGTCCCCAACCTGTCCAGTGGGGGCTCCGCTGCGCTGGCCAGAGCATCCGTCGGCATGGCCCTCTCTTCCCTGAGCACTTCCACCTTTCTGGCAGGACGCTTTCAGGTTCACCTGTGCTTCCCTGGCTGCAGACCCGGATCGGCCGTTTCTCCAAGGGCTCCTTCTTCCTCTCAGTGGGAAGCAGTAGTTGGGAGCTACGGTGTTGCTGGATGTGCTGTTGCTGTTGGGGTTGTGCTGACCCTCTCAAGTAGAGCCGGGTGACAATTGTGTATTGAAGACATGTGTACAAGTATGTACACATGTATGTACACACACACATTCATACACATGTTTGTTGATTTTAATCTATCTGCCTACCTATCATCTAGAGATCTATCAATCCATCCATCCATCATTCATCTATCATTTATCTATTATATATCTATCATCATCTATTGTCTATGTATTTATCAGCTATCAATCAAGTCTCTCTATCAATCACTCTATCGTCTTCAGCTATTTAATCCATAAAAAGTAACTGATCTCTCCCTGCATGGAAGCCCTTCTTACCCTGCGCCTACCCTGGGCTGCCAGTCTCTAGCCCCCAGCAGAGCACCCACCCCCCACTGCGGAGCCTTCCTTGTTCCACCTGACAGCCGTGGACTGAACTGTGGAGGGGGCGAGGGAGCCGACGCTGAGGCACATTACTGAGCTTCCAGTATTAGAGGGATTCATGCATTCCATGAATAAAGGCAGCTTAGGGCTCATGAATTTTTCTTTTGGCATTTTAGGGGAATCCTGGTGCTAATATTTTGCTACTTTTGTGTCTGTGTTTATGGGGACAGTTGGCCAGTAGCTTGTCTTTCTTAAAATGACCTCATCAGTTTCAGCACTAAGGCCAAAGTGTTCTTACAAGATGAGTTGGGAGGCGTTTCATCTTTTTTAGTCACTTGAAAAGTTTCTGTAGGATTGTTGTCATTCCCCCCAAAATATTGAGAAGAAATCATTAATGAAACTATCTGGGCCTGCAGATTTTTAGGGGTGGAACAGATTTATATTACGAATTACATTTCTTTAATAAATAAATGATTATTCATATTTCTATTTCTTCTTTTATCAGTTTTCTAAGTTGTGTTTTTGTAGACATTTTTCTATTTCATTATTTTAAATTAATCTCTTAAAATTATGTGTAATATCCTCTCATTCCCTTTTTAACATCTATAGATTGTATGGTGATATTTAATTTTTAATTCTTCATTTTGACAGTAGTTGTCTTCTTTCTCTTCTTTTTAGAAAAACTCTTTCTTAGTTTTCTTAGATTTTAAAAGAATTACTTTTGACTTCGATTTTTCTCTTGTCCATTTATTTTGCCTTTGAAAATAACATTGTTCTTAATTTTGCTTGGGTTTAATTTATTCTTCTTTTTCTAACTTCCTAAGGTGGGTAATTCAATCTTTGATTTGAAGCCTTTTCCTTAGTGTTTATATGTGCATTAAGGCTATTAATTTCCCTCTAAGCATGGCTTTAGTTGCATCCCACACATTGTGTTATATTGCATTTTTATCCCTTATTATTAAATATTTTATGGTTTTCATTATAATTTGTTCCTTGATCCACTGGTGATTTAGAAGTGCACTGCAGTACTTCCAAATACCGGAGGATTTTCTGGTCATATTTTTGTCATTTAAGTGTAGGTCACTTCTTCTCTAGAGGACATATTTTGAATGGCTCCAACTCCTGTCCCTTTGTTGAGCTGTCTTATGGCCCAGGGGGCGGCCAGTCGCTGTGCCGCTTGTCCACGTCCCACCTGAGGTTTCTGCTGACCCTTCTGTCCCCGTAGCTAAGCTTTCTCTCTCGTCCGCTTGGTGGGCTCTCTTGTCTTCCGGTGTTTCCGCTGGGGTTTCTCGGATGTATCTTCTGTGCTATTTGTAGATTCATACGCACTTACGTGTGACCGTTACAACTTCTAAAATACATTTAAATAGGACTTTTGAATTTTCAGTTTTTAATATCATTTTATTCTGTCTAGCTCTTTTTTCTATTTTTAATGCTTCTTCCTTTTTTTACCTGTTGCCTTCTCTTGTATTTTTCTGTAAAAAATGTGAATAATTTTACTCATTTTCCTCATTTTCTATATACACTGTTCTGCACTCACAGAAAACAGCCATCTCCTTGATTTATAAATATTAAAAAATAACATATACGAATGTGCTATAGATGGTAAAGTGCTACCTAATTTTAAGGCAGTATTTGGAGTCATAATGGTGCTCTGCCATAAATACGAACTCTTGGAAGTCTAATGGGATCATGGGAAACTTGGCAAGGACACTAAAGCTACCAGTGATATACTGCCTAAAATTGTCCCAGAGGCCCAGGGTGTCTTATAATCGCACAGGCGTCCACGCGTGCCTGGACACTGAGCGGAGGGGCGGGGGCCGCGCGCACAGCCCAGGCTCCTGCGTCCGCCGGGCCCCTCTGGACGGGGCCGCACTCTGCGCTCTTCTGGCTGCGCCGTCATGGGTGGGGTGGGGCAGACGGTTGCTCGTTGGTGTGCGCTTGGCCGATAAGATTTCGCTGTTTGGGAACAACTGACACAAACTCATGCTCTGACAGTGGACGGCATATGGGGAAGGCTAACAGCGGCAGGTGACCGAGTGGCTTAAGCAGGACAGGCAGTGATCTCACGGCTTGGGGTGCTGAAGCACAGGCTCCCCCTTTCCTGCCTCATGGCACTGACGCCGCCCGAAGCCGGCGTCTCGCCCTCCGCCCTCTGCCCTCCGCGCTCCACGACTCACTCCCCTGTTGTCGGGCAGCTGCCAGAGGTTCCGGACTCTCTCGGGCGGCAAAGGTGGGAAGGGCTGGGCAGGGCTGTCCCAGCAAGGACCGGCTTGTCCTATCCGAAGATAGAATCTTTCTTGCGGTCCCCTTCCTGTCCCCAGCCTTCCTTCTACAACTCCTGGCCCCCCCAGGGCTCGTGGACCCCCAGTTGCCAAGACGGGGCTGCTGCTCATTGCGCACTCCAGGGCGGCGCTGACGGGCTCCCAACCTCCGTGTCTGGCTGGGGCAGTTACTGATTCGGGCAATTTGGAGCACACGGTCTAGTTTGTTATGTCACCTAGTGAAATGTCAGAGATCTGACCTTCACCCATGACCCGCCTCTTGAAAAGACGTGTGCTGCCCTATGAACAGTGGACACTCTGCTCCGGGCGGCGGGCGTGGTTCTGCCCCAGGGGCCTGCCGCCGTGCTCCCACCATCCCAGGCGCGGGGTCCGTGTCCTCGCCCGTCGCTCTGTGCCGCCTGCCCGCGAGGGGGGTGGCGAGGAAAGCGCCCGCACTCCGCTGCCTGCAGCCCCCAGCGCTGCGGTCTTGGCGCCTGGGTCAGCGGCCCGGGGCCTGGCTGCCGCAGCCCTGGCTGGACGCTTCGGGAGACCCTTTCCGACTCGGAGCGTTCCGCATTCACTTGTCTTTCTCCTATTTCACTCTCTTAGGTAAATCTTTCCCTTTAAACTGTCCCCCCCTCCCCGATTTTCCCATTTTTTTCTTTTACAATAACATGTCAGTTGTCAGATTACAAACACAGTTAGGTCGCCAACAGACAAATGGGAGCCCTGGTCCCGCTGTGGGCGGGGGCCCGTGCGCCCTTCCCAATGTGTGGCCTGACGCCCTCCTTTCGAAGTCTGGCCTGTGACACGTTTCCTCTGCTGCTTTCTGTGGGAAGGAAACCACTGCCGTTAGCGAGGGGACCGGCAAGCCCCGGGCGTGCGTGAGCAAAGGCGAGGCCCCGCCGGCGCTGCGGGCTGCGGGCTGGTGCTCGTCTGCCTCCCCTGTCGGTGGAGAAGGGGGACGGAGCGTGGCCATCCCTCACATGTGCCCGCGTCCCCGGCGCTGAACCTGAGCCCCGCTGCTCAGTGAGGGTGTCTGGGCAGATCGGAGGCTGAGAAGCTGGACAAGAACCGGCCACGGCCCCCGAGTCGCTGCTGCCCCACAGCCACTTTCTAGGCTTTCTGCAAGCAGCCCAAGAGTAGGACAGACTTGTGTCATTTGCCGAACCGGGGACATCACGAAGGGCGGCAGTAGCTTTGCCCTGAGAATGAACTCATTCTCACCCTCACTGAATGTTCTAGAATGGGTACAAACAGTGGCACTGTCCCTAAGAACGCGTGTGGGGAAAGGCCCCCTGTGTGCACACAGCTCCCAGCTGTCCACTTACAGCCGTGGCCGAGCGCTCAGCCCGAAGTTTTATTGCTTGGCGGCGACCTGTGACTGTTCTGATTTATAACGGGAAGGGGGGGATGTGACAGCTCCGAGAATGAATGGCCCGTCCTGCCCGAGGCCAGCCTTGGTTAAGGCGGGACCCTCAGGGCTTCCGCTGGCCCGTCCCCCGCTGCCCATCTGACTTCTTTCTCTTTCCTGCCTTTTTCTTAACCAGCGCAAACAGACATTTTAACTGATGATCCCCTTTAAAATACTCAGGCTTTAAAATACAGCATCATGTCAATATTCTTGACTTTAATAAAGTTCTCGAATTTTGCAAGAGTCCAAGGGGTGACTAGCGAAGGGTGGACTTCCAGGCAGAGGAGAGACTCGGGTCCTTACTCTGTCCCACGTGCGGGGCTGCCGAGCTCACCGAGGCACCTTCCCGGGGAAGAGGACTAGCGGTGCTCAGCCCTTTCCTGCGTGGGGCGCAGACGCGGCTCTCACGCCAGCGGCCCGGGTCCCTCATTTGGGACTTCCCACAAGGCCCCGAGCTTCCCCCGTGTCTGCAGCCACGGGGCAGTCATTTCTGGTGGCAGCTGTGGCTCACATGCAGCATAGGCTCGGAACTCTCTTTGCCAGAAAGTAATACACTCGCACATTTCCATGCATGCGCGCGTGTGTATGTTTATTCCAGCTAAATCCCCGCAAAGGAAGAAGGGAAGGAACCATACTCTCCTTCCGGGTCTTCCTCAGGCTCAAACACTGTGCTTGACACAGAACAGATGCCGAAGCCGATATTATGATTAACATTTATTCTCCTGGCATTTCCCTTTTACTCTGGTTGCACTGTCTTCATTCCCTCCGTCCTCGCTACCACTCTCTCACTCATTCACTTCTGCAATGTGTTTGTTCCCAAACGGTCCTGGGGCTGGGGCCGCTGGCCTCCCGCCAGCTGCGCGCCCTTTGGCAGCGACGGCCCCTCAGGATCCCAGCCACTTTTCCAGCAGCGATCACGGTCAAGGCCGTGAGTGAGGGGCCAAGCTCGGTTTTCCGATCGTTAAGGCCGTGGGGATGACGTGAAATGATACGAGCGAGTGCCACTCAGAGCCGGGTACACGGGACGCGTTTACTGAAAGGGAGTTTTCGTTGTGACAAAAATCATGGGCCGTTCTGAAATTCTTCGTTTGGGTTCAAGTCAGAGTGGTTGTCACACAGTTCGGCAGACGGGATCGCCTGTGTCCCGCCCGGCTTGCCCCCGCTTTCCAGCGCGTTAGCTTTGTGACAACTGCGGTTTGCGCGGAGGGGGTTTGCTTGTTCCTTGGCTTTGATTTCACTGCAGTGGACTTGACGTTTACCCATGTGACCACGCCTCTCATTGGGCTCTTTCTCGGGAACCGGGAGGGCCGCGAGCAGGCGGCACAAGGGAAATGTTGCACCATCAAGTAATTCAAAGACTTTTCTCACGATTGTCCTCTGCGGGATGACTTATTGCTGAACCTCCGAGAACCATGGTCAGATTGTCCCTTTGTCCTCTGTATTCCAGTCTGCCGTGCTACACACTGGTGAAAAACATTGAGAGTGTGTGAGAAAATGATTAGATTGCGTGAGTTTTTTGTTCTTAAATCATTGAGCGGTTATATACTGACATGTATATTTATAATTGCTTTACATATGTATATACACAATCCGTTATATTTATTAGTTATATAATCGCCATATAATTATATATTTACAACTGATTACTGAAATAAAGCACAAATTACATTATTTATTTTGAGTTAAAGATCAGTTCAGCTCGTCTGTCGTAAGCTGGGCTTTCAAGTTACAGATTATGCGGAGCTGAGACCCTCAGCTGAAAAGCACTTGCTTAAGGTCTGGGGGCTGGGGAGGCGGTGTGTCCGCTTCTCGCCTGGGGCCCGCCACCCTGCCTGTCTAGGGCGCCAAGGGGCCGCCCCTTCCGCTCCCGCTTGCTTCTTTCATTCTCGCCGGGGTCCCTGTCTTTCCCCGCAGCAGCCGCCCGCATGCAGGCCCCCTTCCATGCCACTGTCCCCTGTGGTCCAGATGGAACTGACCTCTCTCGGCTTCGTCCTTCCCTAGTGTTTTGTGTCTCTGTTGTCTTGCCTTTTCTCTTTTGTTATAGTTACTACCATCTATCTCCCCCCATTGGGTAGGAAGATTCTTGGAGGTGGAAACAAAGTCTCCTTGTGTCCTCTGCGTCCCCCCCCAGCCCCTGGCACAGTGACTGCTCGGGGAGGGGCTAGCCGAGGGCACCCCAGGCAGCCCCTTGGTCCAGGCCCTGACTTCCGGTGTCAGTGGTGTGTTTCATAGGTGCGTCTCCCGAGCCACGCCAAAGAGCCAGTCGACCTGCCCTTACAGAGGCGACAGGGAGCAGGGGACCATGGACAAGTTGAGACTCAAGCTCCTGTGTCTTCTAGTTGCACTTTTCAGGATAGTTTTTTCATGATCAAGACTGGTGCTCAGACATTTGAATAGCTGTGACGCTCAGACATCCTGGCTGTGGCATCTAGTGGGAAAAAATAGGAAGTGGCTTGTACCCGGTATTGTTGAGCTTCTCATCTGCACCAGCGCACTGAGACCCCGTGCCGTTGTCACCCGTGGCCCCGACGAGAAATGACTATGGCCGGGAAGCTCATCCCCCGTGGTGGGGACCATTCCTAGGGCATTGGTGATTGTTAACTGACGTGTGACAGGCTTAGAAATGGAGAAGCTCCCAATTTGTACTCCCTCCAGCCTCCGTGGCTGTGATCTCATCATGTCAGACCTGTTCCGGGGAAGGGTGTTCTTGGCGTGTCACTCCTGGTCACGGGGACGCTCTCATTAGTGCATGCCCGTCACCAGGCCTTCCGGGAGGACCTCTGCCTCGTCACCGGGCTCTCTCCTCTCTCCTGGTGCTTTGATCACGGTGCGTGTCACCTGTCCTTGGGATGTGCTGACACTGTGATCACTCAGCCCACAGTGTGTGCTGCTGGACGAGGGCCGTGGGTGGCCCTGCTCTGCGGGCGGCGCTCGGCTCCGTGACGCGCTTCTCCAGGCGAGCGGTGGGTCTGGGGGCGGCAGTAGCGACCCCCCGCCCCCGGTGCGGTCCAGCTTGGCTCCCGCTCTCAGGCTTTGGCCATATTATCTGCTAATGTTAGAGCTTCCCACCCAGCAAAGGGGCAGAGTTATCTAAATTTTCGTTTGACATTTTCCTTTACAATTGTTTTCACATGTCCGTTTACAAGTTTCTTTTCTTGTGAAAGAGAGATTGGAAAAGTGAATTTTGAGACAAGCCTTGTCTGGCTGGAAGCCTGAGGGTTGGTGCTTGGCTTGCGAATGGGGGAGCATCTAATCCAGTTACTGCTGGTCGGCGAGCACGCCCCAGCGCCCTGAATTCCAGGGGGTCCTCTCCCAGGCAGCGCCCATGTCCTTCTTGCTGTGATGTCCACGGGAGACCAGGTCAGGTCCCACACGCACGTTGCACTTGGTCCCAAGCTCCCACTTTTCCACAAGGTCCTGGGAAAACTCATGTTTGCGTGATGAGCGGCAGTGCAGGGATCCAGAGACACACGGGAGTCCGCCACGCAGGGTGGCCTCTGCCGGCACACCAGGGACAGAGCAAATCAGTGTGCTTCTGTCCGGGTCCCAGACACCTTGATTCCGATAACCTAATAGTAACAACTGTATCACCTGGTTGAATTCTCCTCAGCGAGTCAATTACACTGAAGACGAGCTGCCATGGCCACGACAGCCGCTTTCCTCGCCGACTGGGAAGCGCGCAGCCTGTGTTGCTTCTGGGTGTGCTCTCTGCTGTCGCGTGATAATTGTGTCTCTTAAAAAGCTGTTTTCCTAAAAATGTACATTATAGGAAATATTTCAATGGGAACAGGAAGAGAGTTAGATTTAGGCTTACGGTAACAAAGTTATTTTTCCTGCAGGAATTTCAGCAACAGAGTCGATACTAATGGCTATAGGTATATTTAGACAAAAGAAAGGTTGAAACTTCCTTAAGTCTTTTCAGTCCTGACGACAGAAGTTTCCCATTCCCTCCACCCACTCACAAGTTGCTTGCCACCGTTCCGTAACGACGCTTCAAGGCACCCACTCCCCAGAGACAACGGGGTGCCCCGTGTTCCCCAAAGGTTCCTTGTAGTTTCCCACTGCTCATTCCTTTTCAGGGAAAGTTATAATGAATTTCGTTCCCTAATTAATAATATGGAGCCCTCACCTGACACACGTAAGATGGTCACATGTGTCATCGCAATTTTCACCTCAGTGGTGAATTTCCTCCTCATCTGGAAGATGAGGGCCATCACTTAGAATGACTGAGCCCCGCCCCTGCCCCCGCCGACAGTAACAGAGCCCAGACTTAAGCCCACAGCCCTGTCCCCATGTCCCCAGCTTCCTGCAGGAGGGAGCACGCCTGCTCTGTTGTGAGGCACACGCGGTGTCTCTCCACGCACGACCTTGGCCGTGTGAATCTCAGGACTGAGAAGGGGGGCTCTGGGTGGCTCACGCACTGGTTTAAAAATTTTTCAAATACTTTTTCATCTATCATGTTCTCACGGAAATGTTACCAGCTCATTTTTTGGAAAGCGAAGTTAAATTATTTTCAAATGGTTTCCTCTTTCTCTCTCTCTCTCTCTCTCTCACCCCTTCCCTCCCTCCCTCCCTCCCTCTCACTCTCTCTCCTCTCTCTCTCTCTTTTCACCTCATGATGGCAAATTTCAAACACCTACAGAGTAAACAGGACGCCAGTGTAATGGACCACGGCATGCACCTCAGCAGTTACGAACCCTCTCCCATTATTTCACATGTCCCTCCGCTTCTCCCTGAGCTCACTTCACTGTTTTCATCGGTTTGTCCCCCCAGCTTCACTGAGGTAGAATTGACATACAACATTGTGTAAGCGGAAGGTGTACAACGTGACGATTGGATACACGTGTATGTTTGATACATGTATCCACTGTGAAATGTTTGCTGCAATAAAGCTTATGCGCCCTTCGCCTCATTGTAATTACCGTCCTGTTGCTGTTACAATGAAAACAGTTACAACCTGTTCTCGGGGCCACCTTCCAGCACATGGAACGGTGCGGTTACCTGGAGTCCCACGCCGTCCCCCAGGGCCTGGAACACCTTCATTCATCTCCTAACGGGGAGCTTCTCCCCGTGACCCCCCATCTCCCCATGCCCCACCCCAGCCCTTGGTGACCCTAAGTCCCCTGCCTCTTTCTCTGACTTTGATGTTCTTAGATTCCATGTGGGAGGACAGGTTGGGGGCTCCTACAATGCCACCCCGGGGGTTTCTGAGCCCCATAGCACTTTTTTAAGTTAACCTTACTCACACTGAAGGACGCACGCTGTAACTGGACATCTTGACACATGGACTCACCCTGCAGTTCACATCCCTGTCGTGGTAGAAAACACTCCGCGCCCCACCCAGTCAGCTCCTGTGCACCGCGCTCCCCCGGCCCCGCCTGGGACTCCACGCTTAGGGCTTTTTTCCACCTTCTATTAGTTTCGTCTGCCTTAGAGCCTCCTGTAAATGAAAGAACATTATGTGGACTCTTTCGTGTCAGCCTCCTTTCACTCAGTGTCACATCTGTGAGATCTGTCCACGCCGCAGGAAGTAGTAGCTCATTTTTTATCCCTACCCCATAACATCCTAATTGTAAATTGTGTGCCCATTTGCTCAGTATGGGATGGACAGTTGGGCGTTATCAATTTCTGTCACTGTGAATAAAGCTGCTATATTCTTACGCACATTATTTTAAAAAAGATTTAAAGCCTTTTATTATGCTGTAACTATTAGAAGACAACTACCTGTGTGTGTATAAAAATATGGCTATGTTGGAAATACAAGCAGCACCTCACCAAGGGGACATCTGTGTTTAATAAAGAAGCAACAAAGTTCAAATCTGTAATTAAGATCTAAATTTTCACTAGGTAGTTTTTTTCTTCGAAATTGCATGTGTATGTCCTAAAGTACAGAGTTGACGTCCCGGTGGTTGGTGCCTTTGGCGGCGCCGGCGCCCCCACCCCCGGGTGCCAGCCGCCCCAGCGCTGCTCCCACCTTGCAGGGGCTGAGGGCCCTGGAAGTCGGCGGCACCCTGGTGCTGGAGAGCAGCCAGGCTGCGTTCTCACAGGGCATCAGGTCAAGCGGCAAAAGCAGAGGAGGGCATGTGGGTCCTCCCAAATTTACAGATCAGCACCGTCTCTTTGGGGCAGAGGAGCGGCAACTAAGGGGTAGCGGGTGGGGCTGAGAGAGGCAGCAGCGCGATGGTGATGGACGTTCTTCGTGCGAGGAAACCTGAGGGACAGGGAAGAAAAAGCCCCTCCTTAGCAGTAACCCAGCATTGTTCAAAGAAGTTTTTCTACACGTGTAGTGGGAAAGGCGTTAGGATAATCTTTAGTGACACTCTCACAGTACGTGGATACGTGCGGGGCGTGCCAAAGGGAGAAAGCCTGGCTCCCCAGTCCGTCTCCGACGCGTCTCGTTTTCCTTCCTCTTCGCCCTTCTCGCCAACCGATACTCTCACCATGAAATGTTATTCGGGAAAGATCCATGCGTCATGTGTTTTGGAGTATCTCGTTCACCTGAGAATGCCTATCTCTTGCCATCCCACATGGTCATCAACAGAGAAGAGTAACAATTGAAAAGATAAGGGTATTCCAGAATAACAAAGAAAACTTCCTAAAGCAGAAGATACACATTTTCAGATCAATGGGATCAACAGTGGCTGAACCGACGAGGTAAAAGCCTCCCCACCAGGCACAGCCCCATGACCTGCAGAATGTGAGGTGCAGAAGGTCCTAAGCGGTTTCATGGAGACCAAAGCAGGTCGCCGCCAAAGAACAAGAATGCAGTGGATCAGATTTCTCAGCGACGACGCCACGTGCCAGACGAGGACGGAGCAAAGGCTCGTCCACTGCGATGGGTGATGGCTGGAACCCAGACCGGGTACCCACACGCTATTAACACCCGTATTCGCGTTCTGCTCACGACGTGCCAAACCCTCTTTTTCATATAGTGCTAGCTTGTTTAATCTCGTGAGTGAGACACCGTGGCAACCCCATTGGCCCGGCGAGCAATTAGAAGCACAGAGAGGACGAGTGAGTTTCCCAAAGGCACAGAGTGCTGGGCAGCTGTTTGAGCCCAAGACGTCCGACTGGGAGTTCGGGCTTCTCATTGCCCTTCTCTTCCATTCCCTAACACCCATGTTATGTGTCAGGCTGAAGCCGACACAGTTTCACTGTTTAGGAACTCGGAGGTATCTTCTATACATTCTCTCTGGAGAAAAACAGTACACGTGCACTTTAATTTCTCTTGAGCAGACGTGCAGGGTAGGTGTCTGCTGAACTTGCCACAACACGGCCAGAGCTCCTCCAGGATGATCATTCTGCTTCATACTCTGCCCAGAGCTGCGTGGGAGTCCGGGCTGCTCAGTTTCCTCATCCGCTTCTGGTGTTGTCAGTCTCGATACTTTTCAGCACCCAGGGGTGGCGTGGTATCACGCTGTGTGCAGGTGTGCCTTTCCCTGGTGGCGAGGGACGCTGAGCGTTGGCCTGTGGGGCCACGGTCATCTGTGCTCTTCATCTGTGAAATGTCTGCTCAATTATTATTTTGCCCATATTTTATTTTAGTTGAGTTGCTGTCCTTTTATTATTGAGTCGTTGGAGTCGTTATGTATTTTGGACGTAGATCCTTTGTCAGAAAAATGTTTTATAAATATTTGTGTTGCTGAAATATTTTAATGGCATCGTTTGATGAGCATCAGTTTTAACTTAGACTAAGTCTAACTCATCATTTTTTCCCCTGGCTTTTTGGGTTCTGCCTGATAAATCTTGGTCTGCCTCTAGGTTGCAACAATATTCTCTGTTTACTTCTAAAAGCTTTACAAATCTATAATTTATATTGACCTATCATCTGTGATCCATCTTGAATGATTTTTTTTGGTGTGGTGTGCAGTAGAGGTGGGGGGGGTGTCAAAATTAATTTTTTTCAGCGTGGATGTTAGTTGTTCCAGTACCATTTGCTGAGTTTAATTTTCCTTCTGAAGTTTTTGGGGTCTTTGTGAAAAATCTATGGACCATATAAGTGTTGGCCGATTTCTATATTCTGCTTTCTTAATCTTTTTCTCCTGCACTGACACCATACTGTTTGGGTTGCTGAAGCTTCTCAGTGAATCTAGGATTCAGACAGTGAAGTCCTCAGCTCGGTTTTGCTTTTTCAAAAAATTTTGGACTTTTCTGGGCCCTTTGTATTTTTATATAAATTTTAGAATTATATTGTCAATTTTTATTAAAGAGACTGTGAGGACATGAATAGGACTGCATTAAATCTATAAATGAATTTGCAGAGTACATCTGTCTTAACAATATTGAGTCTTTGAATGCATAAATATGATATATTTTTCTAATTATTTGGGTCTTTAAAAAATTTATCTGACAAAATTTTATAGTTTTGAGTAGAGAGGCTCTTCCTGTCTTCTGTTAAAGACTCAGTTATTTACCTTTTGTCACTCCTAAATACTATATATATTTTGAAGCTATTGTAAATGAAATTGTATTTTTTATTTTGAATTTCTAATGGCTGCAGGTAAAACATCGGAAGGATCATTGGCTATCGCAAACAAAGCTGTTTTAAACGTTCATTCTGTAACCCTTCTGGGAACGTGCATTTTCACTTCTCTCGGGTCAGCGCCCGCCCGCGGGGCGACGGGGCGGTGGCGTGGGCGATGCTCACCGCGCGGGGCGCCGCCTCGCCGCCCCCAGCAGCGTGAGGACGTCGCCCCGTAGCCTTGCGGGTGCTGGAAAGTTCGGTCGACCTTGTGGCCCTTGTAGCAGGTGAGCGGCGGTGTAGTTTCTGTGGACATTTCTGTAATGCCGAGTGGTGCTGAGCACCTTTTAAGGTATTTAGCTGCCCCTTCTGTATTTTATTTGGTGAAGTGTCTGTTGCCCCTGTTTTACTGCGTCGTTTACTGTCTTCTGAGGGAATTTTGAGTCTTTTATTTATTCTTGCTATAAGTCCATCATCAGATGTGCCACTGGAAATGTTTTCTCCCCGCGCGTGGTTTGCGGTTCCATCTTCTCAGCAGTGCTTCTCACCGGACACAACGTTTTAACGTCGGGGGGCCTGCTGCAGCACGGTCATTTTCTGGGGCTCTCGCTTTTGGCCTTGTGGATGAGAAATCTTCCCCTAACCCAAGGCCACAGAATTTTTTTTTTTTTTTTTGTTCTGGAGGTTTTATGGTTTTAAATTTTATTTATATCTGTGATCCATTTTGAGTTAGTTTTTGCATGAAGTGAGAGATACAGTTGAAAGTTCATATTTTGCCTGTGGGTAGCCAATTGTTTCAGCACCAGTGTTTGAAAGACGGTTCTTTTCCAAGTTTCTTGAGCCGTATTGAGGCCTGCGGGTTTCCACCGGGATTTGAGAATTGGCTGGTCTGCTTCCGCGTAAAAGCTTTCTGAGGGTTCCTTGGAATTTGCGGACTCTGAAGATCCGTTTAGGAGAACTGATATGTGAACGATACTGAGTTTTCCCAACTAGAAACATGGTATCTTTATCCATTTACTTAGGTTGCTTTTCTTCCGTAACAATTAGCAGTTGTCATTGTAGATGCCCTGTGCGCCTTTGGTTAAAATTTTCCCTAGGTATTTCATATGTGTCGACGTTATAAATTATATTGTTTTATATTTTCAATTTACAGTGGTTTGTCACTAGTTTACAAAATAAAACTGGCTTTTATATATCGGTCTTGTGCACTGAAATGTGGCTAAACAAAATTATTCGTTCTAGTATCTTTAAATCAGTGTTTATAGATATTGCTCAGATAATTGCCACAAAATGTGCATGATTCTAAGCCCAAAAAAGAGTGAAATGCTTGGCTTTATAGGAGCGTGTAACAGAAGAACTTGACCTTCGGCAGGTGGAAGGCCTAGCCAGAGCCGGTGGCCTTGGAGTTGACGGGCTCTGAGGTCGTGCAGGTCGGGGGGCCGTGTGCAGGCCGAGGAGTGGTGTGGGCTGGTGTCCGGTGACGGGGAGAGGATGGCTCGCTGAGGAAGCCAGCCGAGCAGGTGTGGGTGGGTGTGGAGGGCGCTGGCGCCGGTGGCTCGGGGCCAGGCGGTGCTGTGCCGTACAGGTTGTGATGAAGGGCCAGTCTCACAGAATGAAGGTGAAAAGAAACCAGTCAGAGTGTTGCGTGATGAGTTTCTCCTTAAATCGCCCAAACTTTCTTTGATGAGCATTAAATAGAACAGAAGAAGTTGGGCTAAAACGAATTATCACACCAACCCACGAAAGGAGCCCTTGGCAACTTTTCTTATACTCAATTTTATTTCTATTTGAGGGGAAAACAGGTAATTAGAGACCATCGGGCTCCCAAGTTTCACAGTGGCTCCCATCCAGCTGCTAGGAGGCTTGCAGCAGAAAACCAGATGTTCAAATATAGACCTAAGTGGACAAATATGGACGATGTACGTCACAGAAATACGTAGTGGAAATCCTTCTCGGCTCTTAGGAATCACGTCAGTGACTGTCAAGTACTTGTACGCATGCCTCCGTTCCCCCAGAAGCCCTGGAGGGAGACGTTTCAGCGCCTGTTTGTGCATTTCCACCGACAGTGCTCGCCAGCGCCTGTGGAAGATTAGAATAATGAGATTATTTACTGGGCAGACATCTGTTGAGGGCCTTCCAGGTGCAACCATTGTGCTTGGTACTTGGACTTGGCAAAGACGCATGTGGCGATGATGCCCTGCTCCGTGTAGGAAGGTCAGATGCCATGCGAGGCGACGGCCATGCTAGTCAGGACTCGGGCGCCAGAACAGAGGGTCAGGTGACCGCGGGGGCCCAAGGAAGGAGCGTACCTTTGAGGGGCCAAGGATACGGACACTCGAGATTGTGGTTTCTTCCTTTTGCTTTCCACAGTTAAACATTCTCTTTTACGATGAGCTTGTGTTTTTCTTAGAAACAGGAAAATTGGATTAATCATGAAAGGCAAGCACGCTGAACAGAAGCTCTACCCTCTGAGCAACGTTTTAAGTGTGCAATGTAGTGTTTTCTCTGATGCGTCCAGCTGTAGACCTTCAGCTCCTGCCGACCACTTCCTGTATGTCAGTCGTACCTCCACGGGGCAGTTATAAAATAGTGGCCAGGACCACGCGTCATCTGTTTTCTTTTTATCGTTTTTTGTCCCACAGATATCCATGGAACACACGCCATGTGCAGTGTCCTGTCCTGAGCGGTGCACTCAGGCCTGTTAGCAGGGACGAAAGGCCCTGGGGGCTTTGGTTGCATGGTCTGAGGCCCGTGTCTTTGTCAAAGAGGCCCCCCCGGCAACAGGGCTGTGTGGGAGCGTCCGTTCTGCTTGGCTGTCTCTGCTCAGAGCTAACACTCGGAGAAGCAGGACGTGCCTGGGAAACTCCGCAGACGAATTCTCGACTTGGAAGTGCACACTGCTGAATTCTTTAATACAAAAAAATAATGCTTTAAATTGTACTTTGGACATGATATCCACTTTTTTGGCTCAACACACAAACCCGAAATTGTTTTTAGCTTTCTGCTCTGGCATTCACAAAGTTTTGCCTAAAACCCTTGGAGATTTGCTGAAAAAGATTTATTTATGTGCATTCTGAACAGCGTGCCAAAATCCCACCGCTTCGTGTTTTTCAAGATTCTTCTAAATTAAAAAGCGAGTATGCGGGTGGGTGAAGTGCTGGTTTTTGGGTTATTGTGCACAGCGAGTGTGTCTGCTTCCAGGGGGCAAGGACGACGGACAAGGTCACCGCGCAGGCACGTGCGTCTGCCTTTTAGAGCCGAAGAGTTGATTTTTTCTCCTTACAAAGTCAGTGCCCTTAATGAGAAAACACAAACAAAAACATCTATCAGTTTGGGCAATTCTTTCCTTGATTTTGTACTAAGTCCTATCAGTTGATTAAAACAACCCAAACCACCTAATCGCCCTCAAACAAAACATTGAAACCACACAAAAAATAAAATGTCTTATTAACGAAGTTCAAGTATTTTGCAGCTCAACTCAATAGTCAGGATTAAAAGACTGTTTGCTCAGAAACATTAAAAACAAACAAACAAAAAACCACCCACCCTGACGGGCGTGGCTCAGTGGACTGGGCATAATTCTGCAAAACAAAAGGTTGCAGGTTCATTCCCGGTCGGGGCACAGGCCCGGGTTTTGGGTTTGGTCCCCAGTCAGGGTGTGTACGAGAGGCAGCCGTCTGATTGACGTTTCTGTCTCTCATCGGTGTTTCTCTCCCTCTTTTTCTTCCTCCCTTCCTCTCTCTCTAAAAATAAAAAAAGAAAAATAAGACAATAAATTTAAAAAAACACCGAAATAAGTCATTTTTCCCCCAGAAGAAACTTGTTCATTAAAAAATTGTTTTATGCAAACATATAAATAACACAATATATGCATCTCTATGCACTGTTTACTGACTGAAATACTATTTATATTGTGATATGGATTAGCATGAACTATCCAAACTGCCTCTGGATCCAGAAAAATGTTGCATAAATAGCTTTCGACAGTGGAGACAAGAAGAAAAAAATACTAACTTTTGTTTAGTTTCCCCGTCATGCCAGTGACAGATCCTTGGAAGCCACAGGAGCTGGCAGAGAAGTCCCCCCGGCCCCCGCTGTGCCCTCCCCAGAGCCCTGAACTGAGGGCGCGGCCAGTGACTGGCGGCCCCTTGGGTAACAGGATTTCCCGGGTTCCTCGGATAGGAGCCCGTCGCCCGGTCACCGTGCAGCGCTGGCTTACTCACCTGTGCTCACGAATACACGCCACGGTGGAGTGAAACGGGCGGGGGAGGAACGTGTTTTCAGAGCACCGGGAAACCGACTGCGTATTTCCGTCCCCTGTTTCGGTCTTGCCCCGCGGCCGGCGGCGCTGGGCCTGGGGCTCAGGGTGGGCGCGAGGCGGCGGGCGGCGCAAGGGCCGAGGGCGCGTCTCCGCCGGGACCGTAGCGAGCGAGAGGCCGTGGGAAAGCGGCCCTGGCGCCGTCATCCGAGCAGCCGCCGTGAGCGGGAAGAGCACGCCGGGTATTTGCGGAGCAGCCCGGGAGCCTCCGGAAGGCCTTCTGCCGCCCTGCGGGGACACCGCATTGCCCCACGACGGGGGCACGCACGGGCACGGCGCCCACCCCAGGCTCTGGGCCGCGTTTCGCCGCTGCCGCGGTAGTACCACGTGATCACCCACCGCCTTCCGTTTTCCATCTCCCGGTGTCCACTAGACCCTCTTATCATAATCAGACACTTGGCTTCCTCTCCCTTGAAAGACCCCTCCCCTTCCCCACGCCCACCCGTGGGAACAACACAGATCGTGCTCCCGGAGCCCACCCCCTCCCCCGGCAGGCGCTCCAGCCCTGACCCCTTGGCAGCCAGGCTTGGGCCCTCTCACACCTTCTAAGGTGACGTCCATTCCGCCACGGCGGAGTGGCCCCTCCCCAGGAGCTCCGCATCTCTCTCCGCTGACCCCCGGGGACCCCAGTGGACGCCTGGCCCCGCTCTCCTTAAACCCTGCCAGCGCCTCAGTGCTGGGCCTCTCCCAGCCTCTCGGGCTCCCGACTCGCCCATTCTTCTCCCCCGGATGTTGAATGGTGAAGGCGCCCTGGCCCGTTTCCTCTCCTCTTTCCACAGTGCTCCCGCGTGGCCCCTCCCCACCCAGGGGCCAGCTGGCCGCAAGCCTTGGCCCCCAGTTCGCAACAGGCGGCCAAGATGCAGGCTTGCCATCAGGGCTGCACCCCGGCCGGCTGCCCAGCTGATGACTCACAGATGTCTCAAGCTGAAGGTGTCAACACAGAGGTCATGACCTTCCCCAGTGGACTCAGATCCTCGCGCACCCTGCATCCGGGACTCACACCTGCCACCTCCTGTGGCCTCAGGAGGCAGCAAAACGGCTTCACGGCCAAGTGCTTCCTCCGGGCATGTCTCCGGTCTGTCTGTGTGCTGCCACCCATCACATCATGCTCACCGCCGCCACCGCCGGCACGCTGAGCACGGTGTCCCCCGGAGCCTGCGAGTGGCTGCTGTCCTGCCTGCTCTCTCCGGGTGCCCACCCTGACCACTCTGCCCTCTCCCGTCAGTTTCTCTGAAGTCCCTTCACGGCTCCCATCCTGGCCCGAAAGTCACCGTCCTGGTTGCTCCCCAGACAGGTAGCGCCCTTCCCACTTGCCCTTTGTTCCCGGAGAGCTTCTGCGCAGCCTTCACCTCCAGTGGCTCCCGTACCCCCTTTGTTCTGCCTGGGGGACAGAGGTGGACTTCTGTGTTTGCCTCTACCCCTTCCCCACCAAAAGGGGGTGCGACTGCCCATCAAGCACCATGCTCTGCTTTTCCTTGTAGAACTGATCCCATTTATAATTTAATAATTATTTATTGAAACCACAGTTTCCTTCTGGAGTTTTTTACGTGAAAAGGGAATGCTGTCTCCCCCATTTATTATTTTGTTGCCAGTATTACAGTTCAGTTGGAACCTGGTAAATTGTTACTAAATGAATGGGCAGCCTTGTTTGTTACGCAAATTACAGGTTTGTTTGTTTGTTTTCTTTCTGAAGACAGATCATGAGAGAGTATAGAATGCAATGTGAAATGAGAGTCTGCAAAGTCCTAGGAAGGAGGGAAAATTCAGGTCCTGTGGGGACAGGAGTGTAACAAGAGTTACAGTGCAAAATGGCAAGTCTGTACAAGTCAAGGGATGGCCAGGGCGTTTTCTGCTGTTAGGGTCCTCTCTCTGTCGGTAAGTGAGCCTGACCTGGCTTCACTGAAGAGGCCACTTACTGGCCGCAGGGAGCGGGCACAGCCCAGGCATGCAGCTCCCGGCGCGGGTCCCCCAGAGCCAGCGCTTCCCACGAGGAGCGGGGCTGGGGAGAGGGTGTGTCCACTCCGAGTCTCTCGGGTAGTGAACCAGTCCACGTTTAGCTCTTGGTTGCATGAGCTGTCAAGGGTCATCTTTTAATTTATTATCCAAGCCACACGTTTTTGAGAGTGGAAGAAGCCTGTTTGTAATCACACTAGCATAATGGGGACAGACCAGGAGTGTCCCCGGCCCCTCAGGGCTTGGTCACCTTCGCCAGGCGGGGGCCACCGTGGGAACGCCTCTGTCCGGGGCGGAGCCACAGGCAGAGTTTAGCCCTGAGAGGATGTGGGGTCCAGGCTAAGATGCGAAGGACGCGAAGATCCCAGAGCAGCGTCCGGCTCCCTTTCCCCAAGCCGACCCCTGCGGGCGGCCCCGGTGCTGACGGAACGGGTCAGCGCAAGGGCATGGAGGACCATTCCCGATGGGCGCAGTTATATCTTTAGCGCTTGTTCTCGTCCAAAAATAATGACTCCTTCTCTGTGAATGACCCACTGTTCTGAGGTCCTGCCTTCTTGGCTTCCTCATTTAAATTTCCAAATCGCTTACAACAGCTTTCAAATAACTCGTCCAGGCCACCCCACCGAAGAGACAGATAATCAGGGGCGAGAGGCCTGAGTGGGGCCGGTGGCTGCGGTGGCACCAAGTGACTGTGTATCCAGGTCTAGCTCTGCCTCCTTGATAAACAGGCTCGAGGCGAGAAATCCGTAGGCCCCTCCTCTCCCCTCTGACGTGCTCGGTACCCGGGTACCCCTTGTAAGACACCATCTTTGCAAGCAGAGAGACGATAGGCCGTGGGGGCGAGGTGGCGGGCACAGGACAGAACCATATAAGTGGCAGAATGGGAGCGGGCGCCCTGCCCTGTGCCACGGACAGTATGCTCAGGAGTGGCTTGGGGGGTCCGTGGCTGGGCCCCTGAGGGCTGGGGTGCCCGCCACCCCCGATGCTTCCAGAGTCAGAGCTGCAGGAAGCGCCCCGGGCCCCAGGCGGGGTGCGTGTGGTTGTAGGGAGGCTCAGACGGGTGACAAGGGGCAGCAGGGCTTTGCGGAAGCACCGGACCAATAACCAGGAGCCTGGGCTCCCGCTGGCCCGTGTCTCGCGATGGAGGCAAGGAGGGACGGGGTCGCTGCTGGGAGTGGGGGCGGTGGCTGTCAGTGGGGACACTGTGGGGACGCCCTGTGCCAGCCCTGGGGAAGCTCTGCCGTGGACCCGGGGGTGGGGCGGGGCCTGGGAAGCAGAGTGACCCTGTAGCCTGCTGCCTGGAAGGCCGTTTAGAGAGGCGTCTCTTCTCCTGCGGTTGAAAGACTTGCGCATCGGAGAGCTGGTCTAGGAAAGGGCTAGTTTGGCTAAATGTCCATCGCGGGAGGCCAAAGGAAAGACACTCGGTGCCGCGCATGCCCTGTCCGATGAAGGCTGCATGTTAAAGACCCAGAAAATGACCCAGGAAGATCTCAGTCTGGCAAGTGTTATCCCACACGCTAGGCCCTGTTCCACTTAAAGGGTCAAAGGGTCCATTTGGGGGCTGAGCGTGGAAATCCGCCTCTGCACCCCCGGTAGAGCACAGGGGAGACGCCCCAGTAGGGAGGGTCTCTTTCTAAGCTGCCGACTTCTGGGAACCTCCCTCTCCCGGCCCCGGTCACTGGAGGCCGGGGTGGCCCTGGCTCCCCCTACAGCCACGTCTCCGCCGTCCTCAGGCCCCTTCCCTGTCCCCGGCGAAGCGCAGCCCCCGCAAGAGCTCTCGTGGGCTCCGGTGGTTTCAGCTGCCCCTTCTGTGCAGGCAACTGCGCCGCCCGCCCGGCTCCCTGTGGCCTTGGCTCCGCGTGCTCCGCCCGCTGCAGGTTCCCGCCAGGATGTCGGCTGCCACCCTGTACCCGGCCTGTCCCACACCAGCGCCTCATGCCCTCCAGCCAGGCCTGCCTCCCAGCTGCCGTGCCGTTGTTCCCCCGCAAGCCCCCCGGCGGCGGCTTCCTCCGCCCGGCACTGAGACTGTCAGAGTCGGCTCTGTGCCCCGGCTTCCCTCTCATTCGATTCCTCTCACACGTCGTTCTCAGATTAATAGTGGAGTCCCTTACAAAGGTAGAGTCCCCTTTTCATCAGGAGGGGGGCGGCTCACGGTCAACTACAAGATCAAATAGAAACTCTAGCCTGTAAACCTCTGAACCATGGCTCTTCCCAGTGCTGCCCAGTCTGAGTGGTGCCGTGTCCCCGTGGCCAAAGCAGGTGGCGCACTGGATGCCAGGGAGCCCTCTGCCCTGCTGACACCCGGTGCCTTGTCATCCGGAGGCCCCCCTGTGGCCCCACAACCTGAAACCGCGCCCCCTCCTTTCCCTGAGCAATATCCCCCCTTCCGGTCGCTCAGTGAGGACGCAGCTACCCACCCAGGCCACACCCGCTGCGTCTTCACATGAGTGCCCTCCGTACTTCCTGTCGCTCACACCGTTAGTGGGTCCTGCTCGCAGCCACGTTTCGTTAGTTTTCGTTTTAGGAAGGGCTCGCTTCCCTGCTAGATTGTAAATGTTTTGAAAAGAGGTGTTATGTCTTAACTCTCTCACCAGGACGCCTGGAGGGATTGTACAGAAGGCATTGCTGTGACGTCCCCAAGGCCAGCAGCTCTGTGTGGCACAGCCCTTGCGCCGCAAGAATTCTTAACACGTGCGGTACCTGGCTATTTGGCCTGGGCCTGTGCCCTCTGTCCCTTAGACTGTCCAATAAAACAGTGACAACAGCCAATACAACAGTAGCTGTCTGTGTGAATGAATCGAAGTTACACCTTTTTTCTTGCCAGATCAGCAAAAATATATTTTTCGGTGTGCCGCAGAATTTTAGTCATTAGCCATGTGTGCCAGGAGATGAAAGAGGCTGGAAATGGCTGAAACTAGAGGGGCGCAAAAAATATCACAGGTCACTAGCACTTAACTCTGTGGGCTACATGGTACAACAAAATGGTTTGGAAAACGTAATATGGAAAGTTCTGGGAAGCAGATTTGTTTGATAAATCCTTGAATTTCTGTGCACATGTTCATTTATCTTCAGGCACACAGAGATTCCCCCAGTATTCCAGAAGGAGCACATCACTTGAATGAGATACCATGTGTGCGGGTGTCTATAAACAGACGAGTAATTGCTATTAATGGTAAAATTTCCTCCCAGGAAGTGGTAGCCGAGGAGAGAAGAAGAGAGTAAACGGTCACATCGTGTCACTCAGACAGCGAGGGCTCGTTTTTGCTGGCTGGTGACGTGGAGGATACTGTGCTCTCTCTTTCTCTTTTCAAAAAAATTCTCCTCCCTTCTGGCAAAGACGAGCCTTGCCCAGACCCACAGCCCCTGTGAGGGGAGCGCCTTTGTTCTCGTGGGTCCGGGGCGAGTCCACGGGCGGCTGGAACGCGCCTTCACCGCCCTTGGCGGCCCTCACTTTATTGCCCTGTTTTGGGAAGTGAGCTCTAGTGGCATCACGTTGGTGAAATAAATTGTTGGGGGCCACTCTATTTTTTATTCATTGCTGGGAAAGTTGAAGTTAGTTGTTTGCTTAATACTCCAAGTCGCCGAGCCATTTCATCATCCTCCCGCTAATTCACTCCAGAAGACGGCATCATTAGAGAGCCGAAGGCGTGCGAATGTAAACATGGGAATAATTTACACTTTCAACTGGTGTTAAATAAAAGGTTTTAATCTAGACAGAGAGCTGACAATAAATATTCATTTCTCATTTCCAATGAGTAAACTTTATCTCTTTTTAAAAGCCTTTTCATTTGATTTTTTTTCCCCCTGGAAGATAATGGCAAATTTGACACGGGCACATTGGGGAATAAAATTTCCCTCTGGTCAACACAACCATGAAGAGTTATTATGAAAATCACAATTTGCAATAATTGTCGACATTGTAATGAGTAGCCACCTCGGGGTCCCCGTGTCCCCTCACCCCAGCGGCTCACCTTCCCGGGATCGTTTTCCTAGGGGAGGTGGGAGGGGAGCAGAGGCAGAAATTCCTCTCCAGGCGGACACTTTCTTGGACGGTCGCCAGCCCGAGAGAGGCCGCCCACCCCAGAGACACAACCAAGTCTTATTGAACCAGCCGGTGCTGGCCTTGCCACAGCGCACGAGTGCGGCCCACAGAACGGCGGTGGGTGCATGACACCCAGCCAGCTGTGGCCACCTCAGGGCATCTGCTGGTATGTCTCAGATCTGCCCGGGTCCCCGACCATCCCCCGTGCACACCCTTGGCTGCCCCGCCTGGCTCCCCGCCTGCCGTCTGCGCTCACCTTTCTGTAAGCACTGTTGGTCGACATGAGTGGTTCTTTCTTTTTTTTTTTTAATGGCTTTTATGAGGTATAATTTGCATGCCATAGAATTCACCCATTTTAAGTGCCCAGTTCAATTGTTCTGGGTGTTTTTAGAGAGCTGCACAATCATCACCATCATGTCATTTTAGAACATTTCCATCAGGCCGTGAAGAGCCCTGTGCCCACCTCGGGCATCCCTCTGTGTTCCCCTGCCTCTGTGGCCATTTGCGCTCAGGGTGTGACAGTCCTGTGGGCGGGTTTGAACGTGCGAGCCTCCGTGTGGCCTCAGGCTCATGGGGTGGCAGAGCAGATGTGAACCGCGGGCTCTCGCCTCATCCACACTTTTCACTGTGGCGTTGAGGACACTTACTGGCTCTCCGCCGCGTGATCGGCGAGGGTGAAGGAGGGTCTGGGAGGTGCTGTTAGGCTACTGTGGTTTTGAGCCAAGGGCGAGGCACAGGTTCCAACAGAGGCATTTTGAGTTGCTTCCTGAGTCAGGATGGATCCCGAAAGGCAAACGCTGGGAGGCGATTTACTGGCAACCGTTACTTTAGGTCCACGTGGTCAGCTCCCTGTGGTGACTTGTCTCTCAGAGACAGTGTGGGCTTGGGCTGATGGCGGCAGTCCTGTCTGGCCTCGCACCACGCTGGGGCCCACTGCCACCCTGTTTTTTGTCCCATTGTCCGCCCTCTCCTCTGGGAAGCACCTCAATTTCAATTGCTTCCTCCCCCTCCAGAATTAGCCTCCCCCCCCCGGGGAGCAGGCCCTTCATCTCAGGCTGCCCATATATCCAAGATGCCAGGCCTGCGGGGAGGCCACATCTGTCCCCCTGAGTGTTCCCAGGGCAGGTGGGCGGCCCACACACCTTCTTCAGGTCTTTTCTATTCAAGAGATGGTGGTAGCTCAGATGGCCCAAAGCGTGTTTTTATTATTTCATTCTCAGAATTTTCATCATCAAAGCTATGCAGGGCGAGTTTTCCAAAGAATTTCTTTTTCTAACGTGCAAACTCCTGTTCTTATTCCTATACCGGATTACAAACAGATAACGATTTCTCAGAACATCTCCAAAGGGGCCGTCGACAAGATCCTGCTCAAAGAGCGATGTGTTATTACAAAGAATTATGTCATTTTCAAAGATATTTCAGACCAGTGGATCAAATCTTTGCATATTTCTCCTGATTAAATCCTCCTGATTAAATCAGCAGTGATTTATCTGAAGGCTATGGGCATAAACCATAAAATAAAAAAGACTTTGATTTGAAAATTGGTCATTAAAAGAATTTTCATGAAATTACCCACTGATATATCATTTCAACAAATAAACAAGTTTGATCTTTATCTTTGTGCTAAAAGCCTGTTTTGTCTCTTATCTGTTCTGGCTGATGCAGTGTGACTGTCGACCCTAAATAAACATGTGAGGGTCAGTAGTAATCTTGCATATCAGCTGTGATCAGCACGGTTAGTGGAAAACAAGTGCTTATTCACAAAAGCAGCCTAGAATATGAAATGTCCAGCAAAAATGTTAGGAAGAATAGTGTAGAGCCAAAAGAAGAAAACAACATTTCACTGAGAAAGATAGAAATAAGGTTTGGACAAATAAAAGAGATATAGTACGTTCCAGAAAGACAATATGGTGATTGTTACATGTTTTCTGTATTTTCTTAAGTAAATTGTGGAACATTTAAATTGTTTTAGAGCAGAACCCTTTTCATTAACATTAAAAATGTATCAGACTATAGTGCTCGAGCCATGGCCCCAGTGGATTTTGAACCTCCCCAAGGTGCTTTTTGAAACACAAATAAACAAAATAGGGTCATAAAGGATATAAAATTACAGACAACAAAACCAGGTGACAGGAAACTCCTGCTGAACCTCAGAATATGGACGGCTGTGGCCGAAACCCCCTCAGCCTGGGTGCCAAGGGGCCATGCAGAGTGGGAGGGGCTAAGGTGATGCTTCTGTGATTTGTGGAAACTAGCGGCACCCCCCACCCAAAGCAAGCACCCCACGCTGAGTGTGCAGATGCGGCCCCAACTGACCACACGGACGGAGCCTGTCCGACTCGGAGCTGCTGGTGGGAGCAGCAGGAGGTGGGCAGGTGGGCCCTGGGACACAGAAGTCCAAGGACAGGCAGCCCCAGGGGGTCTCCAGACCCTGCAGGGGGTAGAGCCCCCTCTGAGGGGTAACACGGGAACCAGGCTGCCCAGAGCGGGTGCAGGGCACGGGTGCAGGGAGGGAGAGGCCCGGCGCCTGCCGGGCAGCCCGTGTGGAAATGCTGCGGGAAACACACCAGGAGAAAGGGGAGGAAGAGGAAAGCAGAAACTCTTACTGGTGATCCCAGAGATATTAGCTAAAAGCGAAAAATCCCCTGCAACTGATAAACCAGGGAGTAAACTCTCCGGCGCATCAGGAGCTCAAAGAGCCGCGCTGGTGTCTAGTAACGTGGGGGTGGGGGAGGGGCGGGAAAGAGACAGTCTCCAGTTACTAGCTAGTGTCTGTTCTTATAACTGAGGAACATTCTTCACCAGGGTTTGGAGAGAAATGTGGCCACAAGGAAAGCGATTTGATTTTCTTCCCTCTCCTATGGATGTCACAGTATTGTTGGTGCTTAAGAGATGTCTTTAAAAAATATATATATATCTAAGATAGATAGCTACCTTCAGGCTCGGTCTCTTGCAAAATCTGATATTTAACTTTGTCTATTTATTTTTGGCTATAATGAGATTGGCTGACTAATTAAAGAGGCAACTGAGGCTATTATCCAAAGATAAGTTACAAGAGAAACACTAGAAGAAAAATATAAGCCTTCCTAAATATCAAAGTTCTGATGAATAATCCAGAATAGTAAATGGAAAGACCCCACAGCGGAGGGCTTTGCGCACGCACGTGTCTGCATTGTAACATACAGAACATACGTACATCTACCTAATGCACATAAACGTGTGTATAGATATGAAACAATAAGAACGAACGGAACTCGACACGTTACCGCATCTATACATGTAGAGAGACGAGCTTGCCTCCCTCACTAAAAAGAAAAGATGTCTGCTTGGCTCACAAACAGAATACAATTCCGAGTGACATCGAGAGGCATGCTAACTGAGAGAGGAGCTGCAGGCTGGTAGGGACGGAGATGCTGACGGAAGGTAGTAGGTGCTGCGATTTGATAGTAGCAAAGCTAGGATTCAGGCCAGTGAGCCTTCAGGGAAAGGAAAAAGAAAAGGACATTTTATAATGCTGAAGGCCACAGTGCGCAATGGCGATGTAAAAATTATTGTTATCTATGAATTAGGTTACGCGGGAGCAGTCGGCCTGTGACAGAAACGACAGGAGAGGAAAGAAGGAACGGGACGGAAGGAGCGGAGACAGGCAGGCGCAGCAGGGGAGCTCGCCCTCTGAGCCCCGGCGGGCTCAGTCCGGCTGAGACGAGCCCACCCCATCCGCCGCGCCGGAGACCCCGGCAGCGGCGTGAACAAGGCCGACTCGGCGGGCGTATTTCAAATTCTGCCCCCCCGTAGTGGAGGGCGTGCCTTCTGTTCAAGCGCATATTCACAAAATATGGCCACGTACTAGGCCGTAAAGCAAACCTCAGTAAATTCCAAAAAATATGAGTAATACAAACCGCCCTCACGAGCTGAATGCTATAAAACTAGGAATTAATAAGAAAATAAAAAACAAAAAGGCCCTTCCACCTGGAAAAACAAAACCATCTATTAAACAACTCTCGGGTCATAGGGGAAACAAGCAAAGTGCAGAAGTTCCAAAACTACGCTCAGGAAAACGGTTTGTCAGAATCTGTGGGATTCAGCCAAGGCAAAGCTCCGAGGGGAATGGTACCGCTGGGCACCTCTATCCCCCCAAACGGAAATAGACACGTTACCTATACATATATATGTAGAAGTTAGATATACATCTGACATGCATATATATGTCAAAAAGCAAGAAAAGAACAAAGGAGACCAGCAGGAATTAATACAACTGTCTGCCACGCGGTGACATGGGGAGAAGACACACCCCTGCTCTCCGCTGCGGTGGGGGGCGAGTTCCACAGCACGGGCCCTCTCCGTGCATGGAAAACTGGGTTGGACTCGTGGGAGGCGGCGTTTGCATGTTTGGTTATTTTTTAAATTTCTTTTGTGGATATTGGTGTATTCCAGTTTTCTGCACTTCTCTAGTCAGTGGTGGAACATTCAGAATTTTGTATCAAAGTGTCCATTTTCTCAACACTTAAAAAGTGTTGCTCCAACCCCACCCATCTCAAGAGCTGGCATCCTGGGTGCTGTCGGGCGGTTTGGGGATTCCCAAGTTCTTTATCTCCTTTCTTTCCATGAGGCCAGACTTCCGAAGTCTTGGCTATTTTGTTCTCCTTTTCTAAGACCTATTTCTGTTCCGATTGGCTCTTCGTGTTTTGACTTAGTCTATGCTATCTTATTTATGGCTTAACTTTTCCTTCTTTTTGTGTTGGAGAAGTGAAAAAGAAGCCCGTATAGATGGACTCACACTCGAACAAGCCCATCACTAGACTATTCCAGCACCCGGTGCCCCCTGCACAGCCCTCGGGCACTCAGCCCCTCCTCTCTCCACAGGAGACCATGTTCCCGACTTTTGTGACAGTCATGTGCTTGCTTATGTCTGTGTCCCTAGACAAGAGACTTCAGTTCTTCCTGATTTTTCTATTTGAACGTTTGGATGGGACACAAATAGAATATATTCCTTTTCCCTCCTCGCTTCTTTCCTTCAACAATGTATGTGGAACGTATCCCTGTTGAGATGTTTCATTTCGATATCTTCTCCTGTAAACATTTCAGGTTAGAGGTCTGTTCTCCAGGTGGCAGGTGTATGCCGGCTGTCTCAGCTTCTGGCCGCTAAAAATAGCACCACGGCCACGGTCTTGCTCTCGGTCCTAGTGTGCTAGTTTCTCTAGGGCTGTTTCGTGCCTAGAAGGAGGGTGACTGGATCACAGGCCAGCCAGTGTTTGCATCTGAAGTTACCAAATAATACCGAATTGGTTACCCATCGCACCCCAGCACGGGTGGGCCATGGCCCCCGAGTTCCAGCCCCTTCCCCTGCAGGGCCCCCAAACCGTTGGGCCTCTCAGTGCCCGGGTCTCAGCTCGTGTCGCCGAGCTCACTCTCTCCTTAGATTTGGGTGGTAGCTCCCTACAATATTGACACTTTTCACTTGGAAGTATTAAAACTTGCCATTATTTTCATCGTTTTCAGTGGAAGGGAAGGTCCAGTAACCTAGTACGTGACACCGGAAAGGCAAGACCCTGCTTTTGCTGGTTAACTATTTCCTCGTGTGTATTTGACATTTTTTGAGTTATTTTTCTAACTTCTTGAATTAAATGCTTAGTTAGTTTACTTTTAGTCTTTATTATTTTCTGAAAATGCATTGAAGCTCTAAATTTTTCTCTGAGGACTGCTTGGCCCATGCCCACAGGTTCTAATGTGGAATATTCTCATCAGTAAGCATTTGTAATTTCCGTTTTTATTTTCTCTTGACTTCATCAGTTACTTAGAGGTTCTGGTCCACATTTGTGGGCAGATTGACATTTTGGGACTATCCTTTGGTTATTAGTTTCTAGTTTTATTGCTTTGGATTCAGAGAAATGGTCTCTGATTCCTACTTTGAATTTTCTTTATGCACTGAACCTTGAGCAGGATTTTAAAATAAATATTCCACAGATATTTAAGAACACATGGATTTTCCATTCATTGTGGGCAAAGCTCTCTTCATACCTTTTTAATCTGATATTTCAATCTAATGAGGAGCGATCCTTATTTATTTTTTTTATGTTGCAATTTTTAGAGAGGTGCCTTAAAATCTCACTCTGTTACTAAGCCAGCTTCTTCTGTTTTCCCTGGGTTTGTTGTATGTATTTTTATATATCATATATTCCAGTTTCCATGTTTTATTTTATGTATTCTGATGTTATGTTCAATGTATGGGGCCTTGTAAACCAAAAGGACTGTACTTTTATATAAAATATCATTTCTTGTCTTAAATGTCCTTTATGTCTTGAATTTTTTAGGTCTGATATTAAGTTTGAGCTTCCTCGAATACAGGGTGGGGAGAAAGCAGGTGTACAGTTGTGAGTACATGAAACACTAGGTTTATTCTAGCATCATTATTTATCAATTATTGTAGTACTTTCCACACGAACAACTGTAACCCTGCTTTGGCCCCGCCCTGTATGACAAGACCTGCTGCAGTTACCATTCTCCCTCCGTCCTGTCTACTTACGGTGTAATTTAGAGTGTTAGTTTATATGATTATTTCCATTACGTTTTTACCTTTTAAAAATCATGCCAACTACGTCTACATTATAAAAATAACTTACTTTAAAAGTTGCATATTTTTGGTTATTTTAATCACTATCGTCTCTCATATTCACTCACATCTTTCTTAGGGTCATTTTTCAAATTTACCAATGTAAACGTCCAAGTAACTTTTAAAAAGTTCGGTGCCCTTTGGAGCCACCAAACGTCTGCAAGTGTCTTTAATGACTAAACATTCTCCTAGGCTAGGTATAAAACTCCAGGTACAAAAATGTCCCCCGTTGTCTGTAGAACGCGGCCCCATTGCCCACCAGGGCCTGTTCTGGAGACCGGACGGCCAGTGCCGGTCTGCTTCTTGTTTCCTAGAGGTGATCTGCCCTTTTCCTCTGACGCTGCCAGGATGAGTCCAGAAAAGGGTCGTACTTCCTTCTTCTTGCGCAGCACTTGGTAAACGCCTTCCATACGATGAGACAGAAGGAAACGAAAAACCGGAGGCGCCCCTCTTCCAGTCGGGGAGGGCCGCTGCAGCAGCGCATTGTTCCTCTTCTCCCGCCATTGTCTTTGTTTCCCCGGGAAACTCTGTCAGGTGGGGACTGGGCTCTCTGAGTCTGACCTTGGGGTCTTAAATGTTCTTTCCAACTCTTCACCTCTGTCCTAGGAGGCTGAGTTTTGGGAGACTCTCTCAACCTTCCACCCAATCTGATGTTCGGAGGTGTCGATTGAATCTTTTCATTGACTTTTTTGTCCTAAAACCCTGAACGTTTGGTGTGACATCCTCTTCCTTCTTTGTGCTGGGTGACAAAGGCAGTGGACAGCCGTGGACCGAGCACCAGGGTTTTGGGAAGCTGGCCTGGCCGTGTGGCCTGGCTCCGTGCCGGGTGTGGGTATGTGTGAACACATCTGTGTTCAGAAGCTTTCGAGATAGAAGCCTTTTTTCTCAGTGTCCAAACAGCAAAAATTGACAATATAATAGATTTTTAATCACTCTTGTACAGAAATGTTTCATTTCTGTGTCAGATCAATGGACTAATTCTCACAGAAAAGTCAGACTATTCTGTTTTGTTTTTGTGAGCCAAGCAAGCATAACATGCTAGCTGTTTCCGTAAAGACGATTCTATCAACGCTCAGCTTCGGAAGGAGGGACTGGGTATACGTCTTCATCAGAGAATCTTGGGAAGGCAACGCCATCTCTAGATAATGATGTCAACGTATTGAAAGTGTTTTTCGATCGATGCCCCAGTGTCCGCGCTGCGGTAGTAAATCCCAGACCCTGCCGACCAGGGCCGGCGGGAAGAGGGTGGGGCCGCAGCGGCGCTCGGAGCGACAGGGCGTCCTGGCAGTCTTGACTCCCCCAAAACAAAAATTAAAATGTTCTCCACTTTTCTCAAATTGTCTTTTTTCTTACGGACCTTTAAAATCCCTATATATTAAGACTATTAATCCTTGATCATTTTGTTTGTAACCTTTTCCCAGATGTATTTTCTATTACTTAAAAAATATTTTAAATCATCACAGCAATCCATATTTTCTTTGTTCTTTTCTTCCCCATTGTATTGGCGTTTTCTCTCTCATTCATTTATTCATTCATTCAAAAAGACAAACATGGCTCTCCCCTTATGAATCTAATGGCCCAAAATGCATATCATCTTATTTAAAAATATTTTTCATATTTATTTTTAAATGTACTCAGTGGGCCATTTCTTTCCATTTGGAATTTATTTTGCTGTATCAGATGTGTGTATCTATAACTTCTGTCAGTATTTTTTAAGTACATGGGATTTTTTCCTAACACTATTTATTGAATGTTTATTTGCCCACACATCCCTCTTCCTTGGTTGGTAATTCTTGTTTTCAGTGGAACGTCATTAGATAAGTGAGACTCTGACAGGGAAAGTTCTTCTAGCTCTAGCTCTTCTTTGTCATTTCTTTCCGACACAGATTTCAGAATGGCTCTGTCGGAGCCGTAACAACGCCCGCCGGGGTTAGGGCTGCATTCACAGTCCTTTTTAAAACTAACTGGAATAATGTTCCTCTTTACAATATTCAGGCTTCCTATCAATCACCGTGTTATATTTCTATAAAACGTTTTAATGTCTCTGAGGAAATATTTGTGGTTTTTCCGTTGCAAATTTTGTACAGTTTTTGTTAGAATCTCCCTTGTATTTTATGTTCTTATTTGCTATTATGAAAGTAATTTTCTTCCATTCTGTTTTCTAATAACTTAGGTATTTTTTCTATATTTGACTTTTTTCCAGGCTACTTTACTTAGTACTCATTTATAAGAGTTTCTATATATGTGGTATATTACTTGGAAAGAATAACCTTGTCATTTATAATAGTTCATTTTTTAATATTTTACATGTCACTGCATTGGGAAAATCTATCAGAACAATGTTAAACAGTCATGGTGACAATAGACATCTTTGTCTTATTTCTAATTTTAACAGGACTGTGGTCAATGTGATGGCATAGCTTGAATTTTATCATCCAAAGTGGTGATTATAATACCTACTTGCTTTGCAGAAGGAATGAAGTGACTGTGAAACACTATGAATGTCAGGTAGCAGTGTTATTTATTATAAAGATAGACTCAATTAACATTGGTTCATTTCCCTGAAAACCACCCATTTCTCGTTTTCATGGATAAACTAAGCATTAAGACTGAGTCCTGAGCCGAAGCCCCCCCTTCTGCTGACTGTGGCAGGTGTACCCCTGCTCAGGCAGGCACAGAGCCCCACACAGGCACCACGACGGCGTAGTGACATGCCCTCCGGTCTGCCGTCCATGTGCAAGTTCACCTTTGGTTTCAAACCTGGTCTCTTTGGGATGCACATGCTACCTGGTGTTCAGCTTCTGTCTTTGACCCACGGCTGGGAAAATACGGCCGAATCTGCTGCCTCCACCTGGTGTACGCGCAGGTGAGGGGTGGTCCCGGAGACACCTTGGGGTGGTGGCTGAACTTCCCGTTCAGTTTCATCAGCAGAGGCCCCGTGCCCAGGCTGGGGGCTGCCCTGCCCCTCTAGGCGGACCACCGTGCTGGAGATGGGGAGGACAGCGTGTTCCCCTGGGACCCACTCACGCCCGCGATCCATCCGCGGTCGGAGGGCGCACTCCCCCAGAATTGCGCGACGCTTCCCTGTAATTAGGCTTCTGAGCCACTTGTGAGGTTGGCTTGCTCCTCTTAATGCAATTTTTTAGCAACTCGACCTATTTGTTCTTGAGTAATTTAGACACCAGTCCGTGTTTGCAAGGAAAGTGTTCCCTCCAGAGGAGTCTCTTTGGGGGCGTCGGGTGTGTGACCCTGTCATGGTAAAAATGGGATGGTGGCCACTGAGGGCTCGTGCGTTTACTTCCCTACCCCCTTGGAAATCTCCTTTGATGCCACTTCCCATGTTGGTCAGCAGGTCGCTTCTCTCTTCAAAAGGAGGGCCCAAGTCCCCGGCTCCTCGGTGGGACCGGTAAAGCCACAATAAAAAGAAACGGTGCACAGTGTTCACTATACTGCTGTGCGGGGACCGCGTTCGAGACTTGGGCCCTAAATGGGTTTTAATCCCTGGATGCAGCGATCGTGATAATGCGAGAGAGGCAGCCGGCCGTCGGTTATAAAATCATTGCAAATACGAGCAGAATAAAAAATGGTTAAAGGGGCCTCGTTACAGATTCTGCTTATCCCACAGGGACGTGGGGAAAGCAAACAGGCAGTGATTGTGTTTGGGACTTGTTCATGAAAGATTACCTTTTATGTAGGTAAGCCAAAAGGTTAAAGAAGTAAACACAATTTAAATACAGCCAGTTTTGGTAATTTTTCTGTTGTTTGACTTAACTGCGTCATAACCCAATAAAGAAAAACTACCTGCAGAACCTCGCCAAGGACAAAGAATTCTTAAGACAGAAAAGCTGTAAAATCTCACTAAGGCTCGTCTGTAAAATGTCATTTTGATTTTGGGTCCAGAGAAAGGCCGTAGATCTCGGATTACAGTAAATCTCTAAACGTCCGATAGCGGTTTCTGCCCGTCGTGCCCGGCGCGGACGACACTGCGCCGCCTCACGGAGCTATGATTAAGGAATCGGGGGAGAGGGCGAGAGTGATTCTGGACTGTATTTTGGCACCTTGCAGAGTGCGGCGTTACCACAATTATTGGTTTTCTGAAATATGTCGCTATGCATTATTCTGATCAGATTACTTGCATTGCACAATTCTCTGGTGTATCGCGGGACAATAGCACAAAATAAATCTCTCTCTGAAATTTAATCTCCGTGTCTGTACGCCGCTAAGAAGAACATCCACAGCCCTCTGATAAGGAGTCGTATCTCTTCCCTAACTGAGGTGGCGTTTGTCTTTAATTATCCGTAATGAAAATTCACAAACGGGCAAATGAGCACGCGGCCGACGTGTGTGTTAGCGACGCGGCGTTGGAACAAGCCCCGTGTGATGAAATTCTAATTTCTTTTGTGTGAAGGCCATGGCGTTTTTTGCCACGGGTTGGGTGGTTTGCCCAAGGCAGTGCCCTTTCACCGCCAGGAGGTTTCTAGCCTCGTGCTTTGGAAAAGCTTCCTCCTCACTGGGGGGTGGCCGAGAACACGGTGCCACCCCCGTGATTTCGCGCCTTTTCCTTTGGCGCTCCGCCAGGCTCCCCTCGCCGAAAGGGATAAACAGATCCGTCTCTAGCTGTAGGGTGTCTCCCGGGGCGGGGAGTTTGCCAAGCAGGAAAGCATGAGCTGTGTGGGCCCCGTATGGAAAAGCAGCCCCGCCCCCTGCTCCCCGAGCTGTGGGGCACGTTGACTTTGACCAGGAGTGACACTAGGGAGCAATCCGACACCCTGTAAGAACAGGACCCACACGCACAGCTGACGGCCCCTCAGAAGCAGGGCTTCCTAGGCGCCCTGTCCTCACAAAAGAAAAGAATGCCGTGGAGACGTGCAACCGTCACGCCAGGAGTGAGCGCCGATGGCCCCTTGTTTATGAGGAGACATCCCGTCTCGAAGTCATTGTTTCCTCTCTCTCCAGCCGCCCGATTGCCAGAAGGCTGCCAGCCCTCTGGGTCTGGGCGTGGGCCCCTGGCACAGACTCACATCCTGGGGAAGTGTCCAGGAAATGTTTATTCTTTATTTCAAAATTAGTGTTCTTAAAAAACAGTATAACAGAAAGACATGCTCATTATTAAAGGAAGCAAAGAGCAGAAAATATGTTAAAAGGGCCCGCCCCTCCCTGACACCGCCCCAAACCTTGCTCGGGCCCCCCTCCCTGGGGTGGGGGGGTGGCACCGTCCAACTCTGGCCTCTGCTGCCGCCCCAGGTGCGCGCCGGGCGCGCACGCAGGACGGCGCTGTGCACGCCGTGTGCCTTGCCTTTCTCCCCTAACACGTCCTGGGCGTTTCTCTGGACATTCTTCTCATTTTTATACATAAGTTCACGCTGATGAAAATTAATACTGCTTAGTATTCCAAAACACACTTCATTGAACTTGTTCGCAGTTAATAGGTGTTCAGGACGTTTCCAGTTTTCCATTATTACAAACAAAAGGAAGGCAAGATCAGGGCCCCGCTTCGCAGCGTAAGCTCCAGTAGGAGGGGCGCGGTTCAGACCCTCGCAGAGGCCCCCCTCAGCTCTGCTCCTCCCCTCTCTGAACCGGTCTCCTCATCTGTAAAATTGGAATTAAGGAAACCTCCATCACGTAGCTGATGAGAGAATTAAAAGAACGCACACAGAGGATGAGGACCGGGGCTTAGCACACAGAAAGGGTCCTTGTGTTTTATCTGGAATAAACACACCTTTGAGTGCCTGTCGGCGGGGGGCAGGGAGGGAGAAAGAGGGGGAGAATCTTCGTGCAGAGAGGAGAGGGCGTTGTAAGGCTAAGCCTCCTGTGTGGAGTTTGGCTGGGTCAGAGGTCCTGAGCACTTCTGTCCTGAGGGACATTGGGGAAGGATCATGCTTTTGGAAGCTGCGAGGTCCCGCTGTCACCAGTGTGGTGTGAGCGCCCGTCGCCCATGCTGTCGTTGGGACGGGGTATCAGTTCGTGGGCAGGCCTTTGTAGATCTGTAAGGAAAAGTGGCCCTTTGGTTTGATTTGCATTTATTTGTACTTCTGGTTGTTTCCTATCTTTGTTGCCTTTCTTCCCTCAACGGCCTGTTCGCATCTTGCACATTTTCCTGTTGGGTTGAGGTAACTGAACAAAGAAGACGTGGGAGAGTTCTCTTCGTGGTCTCGAGTCTCCCTGCCACCTGCCACAGGCGTGCAAGCATTTCCCCCGGTTTTCACGTGGAGCTTGGCTTCACAGAAACTTACAAAGCTGACTGAGTGTCCGTCAGGGGTGTCCGTCTGCTCCTTTATGGCGACCGGCTTTTTGGGGTACACGGTTACAGGCATTCCAGACGTTTCTGGTTTTAGAGGGAGATGCGTGGTTCCTTTAGAACTGTCATGTTTTCACTGAAAATGGTAAGGTTTATTGGGCTCTAGAGCCCGCCCACCCTGCGTCACCGGCACCCTGCCGGCTCCCCCCTGATCCCCCACCCCCGGCCAGCTCATGGAGCAGCACCGCACGATTGACACTGGTGGGCGTTCGGTGTTCTCACCACAGAAGAACCCCCCGACCCAACCCAACCCACCCAACAAAACCCGGAGGGGCAGGAGGGCGCCGTGGGAGGTGATGGCTGTACCATGGCCTTGGCTGTGGGGGGCAGTTTCGCAGGTGAATGCCTGTCTCCAAAGCCACCAAATCGTATACACAGGGGAGGGCAAACGTGGGTTGACGGTTGTTCGTCTGGAGACTAGTACAATAGTTCATACCTAACCGTACAAGAATAAACCCCGTTTCACGTACTCACCGCTGCAAACCTGCTTTGGCCTACCCTTGTCGTCGGTAGGCCTAGTTGTTAAAAATATCTCAGTCGGACATCGAGCCCACACAAAAGCCAAGTGTTTGGTCCAAATGGAATCTGTGTGGGTGTGGACAGCCGCACTCCTGCCTCGCCCGTCCGTCCGTCGGCTGGTGGGTGGCCTGAGGCCGTCTGCGGAAGCGTCTCCCTTTCCCCGCGGCTTGCACGGTCCCTTCACGGGAGAGTTTCCGTAGGGTGTTGTTAATTCCTGGAGGCTCTATTCTGGGGCCTGTATGCACCTACCCGTTCTTATTTCTGTATCAGATTGCCTTTTAAAAAAATTACTTCTTTACATGATAAGGAGGACAATCGAATTCTGCTTGTTAGGGCGCAGCGCCCTGCCTTTGGCGCACCGTGTGCGCGTCGAACGGCTTAAGGCAGTGTCGCTCCATCGGGCCCTTTGTCGGTGCAGGTGACCGCTCCGCTCTTGGAAATGCTTCTTGGCTCTCTTCCACAGGCGCTTCTTAGAATAACTGTTCGGTTTAAGAAAAAATGCCCCCGATGCTACATTTTACCTGATAACTTTGGGCTAATTGCCGCCTTTTTTACTCAGGCGCGCCCTTCTGTTTCCTCGGGTCCTCCTTTACATCCCTTTATTGAGTCAAATGTTTTCCCTGTGGTTCCGCGTATCTCTAAGTTTATGCCTAAGAATCACGCCCGCTTTCTTGCTATTGTGAATGGGAAATCCCCTTCCAGCGAACTTGTAATTTATTTATTTACAGAAAGCGGAGCTGTTGAAATTTGAATAGCAATTTCATGACCAACAAGCTTCCTAATACTTGTTATTTCTGATAGTTTTTGATACCTCATATTTTTTCAGATACTTACTAATTTGTTACGTTTATTTTATCCTTCTTCCCACCTGTGTTCGTTTTGTTCCATTGTTCTTATCTGACTTTTGGAGTTGGATATTTAGTTTATTATTCTTCAATTTTTAAATATGCATTTAAGGTTTTATTTTTAAAAAAACACAAAACTGCTCTCGCTGTTTCCTGATGATTCCATGTGTTGTTTCTTATAGTTCAAACTTTTATCTAAAATATAAAAACATTTTTATAGTTTATGATCATCATATTAAGTAGTAGTAAATAATTATGCATTTATCATTGCAAGTTACTTTGCATTTTCTTTCTCATTTCTTGCCATCTTTTTGATTTTTCAAGTTTTTTTCTCTGCTCTGTTGGTTTGTAAACATTGTTTCTGTTATTTGAGTAATTAGTCAAAAAATGTAACATGTGTGTCTCTATCCACCTCTAGAAAAAGACAAGAACTTAAGAAGACGTTAGTTATCGCTTATGTTGAGTACTGGTCCTTAGTCTCTAAACTGTCACCAGTAAGTGTTGTGTCGGCTTTTGACCTGGTGTGTGCATGATTTTAGGAAGAATTTAGTCAATTTCTTACTTTTTTTTAATGAGAAAAAAACTTTGAATTTTACAAACTTTCTTCCTGACATCTGTTTGCCACATTTTCCCTTTGATCTGCTGCTCTGTGAATTGCCTTAATGGATTTCCTTGTGTCAGATCACCTACCACGTGGTCATTGAGTTTGTGTCCACCCTTCTTTCTTCGCTAGTACAGAAGGCATTTCCTGAGTGTCCCCGTGGGCCGTCCCAGGTGACTGGGTGAGTGGGAGAAACCCACCTACCCTCACGGAGCGTGCGTTGTCCCCGGTGAGTGACAGACCAGAGACCGGGCCGGCTCGGGGAGGTAACCAGTGCTTCGAAGGACACAAAGCGGGGGAGCGGCAGTGGCCCCGTGAGAGCCCGGAGCCTCTCTGATAGCCTGGCTGCGTCCAGCCTCCGGCCTTGGTTCTGCGTGACGTGCCGTCACTGCGCCTTCTGTCAGCTTTGTTTCCAGCCTCTCTGGGTGACTTTTGGAAGCTGTGTGTAGGGCGTGCCACTGAATTTGGGTTTCATGCGAAATACTTTGTAGTAGGTGAACTCGTTCAGTTTATATCCATTATGACAGATGTATTTTTAGAAGTGGTTTTGTATCATTTTATGTTATTGTTTCCATTTTTTTATGCTTCCTCTGTTTTCTAGTTTTCGCTCACACAATCTGAGTGTGTCTGAATTGGGGGGGCGGGAAGTGAGTCTAGTATTTGGTGAGGTGAAATTTCATTTTAGCTCTTCTAGTGTTCACTTGTGTAACTTTGAAAAAATTGCTTATGTTTCTATTTTTTATTTGATCAACTTCAAATAGTATTGATTTGCCCCAACTACGAAAGATGGTGGAATACGTGGCCATAGATCCTTTCTCTTCCCTTCCATCATTGGGTTTTTGTTATTTATGTTATGATATTAACACTGTGGACTAAATATAAACACACGCACTTTCGGCTTTCCCCCCACAGCCCCGCCATGGCCCCCCCTCGCTTCCACACAGAGCACATTCAGTGCCCCCGGTGGCTCCTTCGTCCCTACCCCTGAGTTCTCTTCATCTGGGCCTCATCTCGCTTCCTTGTTCCCATTAAGGGCCCGTGTGTGCCGCCTGAAGGTGGGTGTTCCAGCCTCTCTCGACACAGACAGCCCTGCTGCGTGTGAAACCCCTGGGCCATACCTCCTTCCCCCGAACCTTGGGAAGGAGTGTTTCTCTGGGTGCGGCTTCTTGGGAGCCCCCGCCTCGGGATGGGCAGAGCCTTCCCCCACAGCGTGTCCACCCCAGGGGCTCCGGAGCTCTGGTCTTGGCCTGGGAGCTCTGTCCCCTGGCTTCCCTGGGGCAGCCAGGCACCTGTCTGCGGTGGACAGCGGTGCGTGGGGACGAGAAGGAAAGGCGGGCAGAGGGTAAAGGTGGGTAAGTCGTGATGGAGGGAGACCCGACCTGGGACGCTGGGCACACAGTACGATAAACGGGCTGTGTTAGGGCGTGGCGCTCCTGGCATCTAAGCAATTTTATGGACCAACACCGCCCCAATAAATTCAATAAAAACATCAGAGTCGGCGCCGCCTGGGGTGTTCCGTGAGCTCCTGGCTCCGAGCATCGTGAGCGAAACCTCAGGCCGGCCGGGATTCGCCTCTGTGTGTCCGTCCCTTTGCCTGGGTTGCTGGCCCTTAACAAAACCTTAACGGATTTTAACATTTCTGGAATTTCAGTCACTTCCGGATACATCTCTGTGCTCGTAATCTTATATCATTTTTCTCCCTGGACTTGGGGATTGGCTCTTTCCTTCAGATTAGGAAAGAGTCCATTCCGTTAGAGCTGGGGAGGGGGCGTCATCTTCTGCCATGTCCTCGCCTCCGGCACCCTCCCCCAGCCACCCTGTCCCGTCACTCCGACTGATTTTCTTCACAGCCCCTGGCAGACACTGAACTTGTTCTTGCTTCTTCTTGCTCCTGTCTCCACTCTGAGTGTCAGAGAGGGGGTGGCTGCTGCCCTGCTCACGACGAAAGCCAAGAACAGCGCCTGCGTGTCAGAACTCAAAGATTCAAAGAGCGTTAGAGTGAAGAGCCGGAGGACCGAGTGGGAGGGTGCAGGAAACAGCGACATCCGCGTTGAAAAGAGCCGAGTCTGAAGTGGAACCGGTGTCTTGCTGTTGCATCTGACACCTTCCCCCTCTGTCCCTTCATTCTCCGTGTCCTTTTCGGGAACATTCCACAGGCCTGTCTGTGTGCCCATGTGCCGGGCACGGCCTTTTCCGATTCCTGCCGCTTTAAGTGAGGTTTTCAGGGCTGTGACAGTGCGGCGAGCTTAAGCTGTCCCCTCTGTTCTTCATTTTTATCTCCGTTTTGTAGCGGTCTGTTTTATCTCTAAGCTGTTTCTTCCATATTCCGTTTTTTTCTGACATTTATCTTAGAATGTAAAAAGTCATTTACCTGAAAGATTTATCCCTGTTTTTGGAGCAATTCCCTGGGAGCCTACCCTTCCCAGGCCTGTTTCCCAACACGTTGCATTTTTCCTCCTGGCCAGACCTTCCCTGAGGGGCGCTGTTCATGCTGCGATGGGGCCATGCCCGTGGGCCCCGTAGCCGCTCAAGAACGTGAGCAGCTCGGTGTCGCTGGTGTCCCTGGCCCTCCCGTTGGCAGGGCCCGGAGGGCTCAGTCAGCTCACATGCACTTTGAACCGCGTTTTCGTCGCTTCATTCGCGTTGCCTTGCCCCTGGTGCACAGCTGCAGCGACGCGGGCAGCCCGCCCTCGGTCCTAGGTTGTCTCAGTCCCAGCCTCCTCCGCCAGGCGGCCCTCCGAAGCTGCCGGTGTCCCCCAGGGGACCCGCCTTTGGCAATGCCTTCCTTCTGTTCTGCTCCCTCCCTGGTGTGTCTGGGGGACACACCTCTGGTTCACGGTGACGTCTGCGCCCCGCCCCACTCCATGGGGAGATGTGGAGCCCCGGAGTCCGTCACAGGCGTGGTTGTGTGTCTCTGGTCCCCAGAATCTGTGATTTCAGGTCGCCTTCATTCCCCGAAGCCAGGGTTTACTTGTCCTCACTTTTCCCCTGCTGGGTTTCGGGGAAGGAAACGTGGTTTCCCCTCTTTTTACCGGAGCCACTTAGAAAAAGCAGAGCAAAGTCCACTCGCCTGGGTGGTGGGTCCCGCTGGTGGAACCCTGCCCGGTTCAAGGGCTCCTCTTGTTACAGCACCTGCCCCGAGTGGCTCTTGCACAGTTTTGCTAAAATTATGAGGAAGTTGCAGCCAGCACGGGCGTGGTGTTTCTCACGACTCACTTTGAATGACTTGCCGGTCTCACCGCGGGACTCTGCAGGTGCCAGCGCGTGGTGAGTCGCGGCTGGAGGCAGAGAAAACTGCCGCCCAGCGGGTGCCCCCCAGGCGCTGATGGCCTTACAGCTTCTATCGTTCGGCTTAATCTTCACAACAGCCCTGCTGGCCAGGTACTCTCATCCCCACGCCGTGCCCCAGGGTGCTTACTGGAGGGTGCGTGCCCACCGGGGTCCGGTTCTGGAGTGCCCGTGCGCCCCACTGCACCCGAGTCCCTCGGTGCTGAGCTGTCTGCGCGACCATTTCCTGCTCTTCTGGGCAACGTTTGGCCCTTCTGGGCCTCGGCAGACGAAGGCTTGCAGCTCTGTCCGTCTCCATGGCTGCCTTAACGCAGAGGGGAAGAGCCAGTCCCATTGGTGGGCTCAGGCTGGGGAAGGAGGGGGTTAAGACAGCGGTTCCAAACAGGTGGGCTGTCCTTGCCTGCCTGTCACATGGGGTCACAGCTGCTGGACGACAGAGAAGGCGGAGGAGGAGCAGAGGCTTCTCGTGCCCTTTCGAACCCTGAGTCTGCTTCATGCCCCCCCACAGGCTGCGTCAGGAGCTCTTTGGGGCCTTGGGCAACTGTCCTCTTACCTGACCTTCTCACCCCCCGCGACACGCAGGAAGTGCGCGCAGGTTGTGGGGGCTCTGTAAGTGCTGGTGCGTGAACGAATGAGTCAGTGATCAGTGAAGTCAGTGAGGCTGTGAACTCACAACACGCACCTTTGGTGACCCACCTACGCTCTTATAGCTCTTCCACCCTCGACTCTGCGGTGAGGGATTCGTTCCTTTGGTTAGGACTTGGTTCCAGGTGTCCTCCATGGATGTGCTGCAGCTGGACCCCTCTGCGAAGGATAGGTGCTCTCTGAAGAGCTAACACCTGACACCTGCTTGGCTACTTGTTTCTTACGCGGAGGCTCTTCACCGGAGCATAGGTAGCTCTTTCGTAAGGAAGAGTTATGGGAAAGGAAAGTTGAAGCAGGAGGTCAATTCAGGCAGCGAATGGCCCCCCAGATGTCCTCATTGTAGCCCCTGGGACCTGTGAATGCACACGTCACATGGTGAAGGGGACTTAAAGCTGCGGATGGAATGAAGGTCACGAGTCTGCTGGCTTTAAAATAGAGAGCCTGTTCAGGATGGTCACGGTGGGCCCGGTGCCATCACAGGGTCCTTGCACGTGGACGAGTGAGGCAGAACAGCTGGTCAGAGTGATGAAGTGCGAGAAGGACTCTCCCCACCGTGCTGGCTGCGCAGGTAGGGGAGGGACCCCGCACCGGAACTGCGGTGCCTGCTGGAGCTGGAAAGGCAGGAAGTGGGTTCTCCCCCGGATCCCCAGGAAGAATGCAGCCCCCTAACCGCGGACGCCATGATGTTAGCCTGGCGCCAGGCCCCCGACCTAGAGAACGGTACAGTAACGCGTTGGTGGTGGTCTGGGCCATTAAATTGGTGTAATTTATCATGGCAGAATGGGAAACCAATGTGTAAGTGAGCAACAGTTTGAGAAAGCTGGAATGGCAGTGAGGTCACCTACCCCCGCGTCGGTGTTGGGGACAGAGTTTGGCTGAGACCATCCCCGGGCTGACCGGGGTGCGCGCAAGCCGTGGTGGGGGGAGTCTCATTGCTCACCCCGCTGCTGGGGCGGGGACACCATCAGCACAGCCTTGGGAGGGGACCTGTGCCACGGAGGAGACAGGGCAGGAAACTGCTCAGCTCACTGATACTCCTTAGTCCCCAAGAAAATCACCCAACACCTGTGTGGGAGAGTGTGACAAAGTCCCAGCCGGGCGAGGACCCTGAAAAGGCCTCCTTCGGCCCTCCGCCTGAAAGGCCACAGGCATTCTTACGTGCTCTCTGAACACGGAGCCCGTTCTGCTGCACTTCCTGACACAGCTGCTGAAGTGCATTAGCCTCATGGTGATAACAGCTCAGCTGAAGCAAAGTGTGTGAGCCGCCACACGTGCGCACACGCACGCCCCCGCCCCCGTGCACGCACAGACTCAGCCACAGGTGACCCCGGGGGGGCGTCTGCGCACAGGACCTGCCCGTCCTTGGTGATTTACTTGACTCCGAGTGGCCACAGCTATTTTTAAAAATTTGAGCATTTCAAAATGGTTACTATGTGCTAGGTGAAGTGCCAATCAGGTCACATATGTCACCTCTGTCATCTCAGTTTATCCAGAAAATTGTGGAAGAGAGAACATTAACATGCCCGGTTCAGGGATGAGGGGACAGGCTGGAGGCTATGGTGGCCGTGCTGTTTGGGTACTGTGGCGGGGACCCCAGTAGGCGCACAGAGCAGGCCCGTGTGCACGGTGACCAGGTGGCTGCGTCTGCACCCTGGCCCCGGTGCTACCACCTACGTGACCGAGGGGGAGTCTTAATCTTGCTGCGTCTTAGTTTCTTTATGGAAAATGGGTGCAATAATGATACCTGCCCAGAGGGTTGTTTGTGGATTGAATGAGTCCGTACAAGATAAGCACTTTGAACAATGCCTAGAACCCCGGACATCCTCATAAAATGTTGGCTGTTGTGACTTGGAGGCCAATTCTTTCTGTAAATTGTCATGTCAATCAGTGACTTGTGTTAAATGTCCTAATGAACCATTTGCTTAAGCTGGACAGAGCCTAGTTCACTTCAGTCAAAGTTCAAATAAAACAGAATAAGAAAGGATTAAACCCAGGGATAAAGGTGCATCATAATAATCCTTTCCTTTTTCTTACTTAACGCCATTCTCACAATAACCTCAAAAAGTCAGTGGGGCAGGAGTTTTTTGCATTTTTGGTTAAACTGGAAAGACTGAAGCTCAGAAAGCGGAAGTGACTCGTCCGAGGCAACGCAGCTGCGGAGGAGGAGGGGGGGGACCTGCTTCTGAATCCAGTGACGCTCTACTTTACAGCCCGCCACACACCATCCATTGGTCCATCCACGCGTGTCCGTCCGCCTGCCCGCTCGCCCATGCGTGTACCTGTCCGTCCACCCACGTCACCCATCCATCCGCTCATCCACCCACATCCATTCATTCAACTCATCCCCCACCCATCACCCATCCATCCACCATGTACCAGTCCTTCCATCCATCCATCTGTCCATCCATCTACCCATCCATCTATCATCATTTTACACACAGAATGAACAAGAGGATGCACAGACCAAATATTTAAAAACTAATGAGGAAATTAACACATTTATTGAATATTAGCTCAGTGAATTCTTTCTTAATAAGATTATAATGACAAGTAGGTGTTTTTCCCCCGGGGCCATCTTAACCTGTCTGTGACCTTGGTCACTCCCAGAAATTTTTCTTGAACTTATTCAGGAAGCACATATATGTAATTGCAACACTATGAGGACCTTCCTGCTTACCAGTGACGGTGTGAAAATTTATCTGTGTATGGAAAGAATTTAAAAAGTATTCTAATTGCCATACATGTTTAATGAATTTAGGAACACACGTCTCATGAGCTTCTCTGAGCAATGGTGTTCCAGCAATTCAGTTGGGATGAGGCAAAAGTGGGCGCCTGCAGGTCTCGGCCCGCCGCCTGGCCGCACAGATGTGGAGGGGACGCTCCGGGCACGCCCCCTGCCCCTGCAGCCTGCACAGGGAAGCTCCAGGCAGGGGCAGGGCCGGAGACCCGAGTGAAACCCAGCCGTCGGGCTGGCAGTCATGGGAAGATAAGGCCACTGGCGGGACAGGCACTCACCGTAGACAGCTCACTCCTGGTTCATACGGACGCTTAAGGGTCTTGCCTTGAAAAAGTCCTCACTCTATTTGGGTATCGAGAGCTTTCTGGAAGAAATGCCCAGCCTGTAAGGTTACATGCATGATACAGCCAGCTCTGCAAGTTAGCATGCCTTGCAGACACATCAGCTCATTTGGACAACCTCCATGTACCCCGAGAAGGCGGCTGAAGCTGACATCAGCGCTCCTCACGCAGGACGGGAGGAGGTGGTGGCTGGAGAGCCGGGGGTGGGGGCGGCCCTGGTGCCTGAGCAGGACTCTTTTCCTTGTTCAGATGACCTGGCCATGAACTCATCTGAAAAACCCACTGACAATATTTTGAACGTTATGAAGACACACTTGAGAGACTTGTTAACAGCGTCTGTGAGCGCCTTCCCCGCCCCGATGGGAGTGTTGAGTGGACGGAGAACAAACTCCGGCCGCCTCCTGGACTTGGTGAAATCCTTCCTTCAGAAGAGCAGACTCTGGAGGTGGCAACTTCAACCGAGTCCCTTACATCATTTTGTTAAGAATTCATTATTCAGTCTCAGTGTCCGTGGTCCCCAAGGCGAGGAGGTTCAATGTCTCTGAGAATGTGAAAATGTGACTTGGAGTTCTTGGTCCTTACGTTCAGACTGAAAGCAGATGACCCCGAAGACAGAAGTGCGTGCTGAAGCCAGGCTTCTCTAAGTGGGGCCCCCAGGCCAGCGGGAGCAGCCTCCAGGCCCGAGAACTTGCTAGAAGTGCAGATTTGCAAACCCCGTCCAGGACCTGTTGGGAAGCGGCCGCTCCGCCATCCTCTGCTCTTTCAGTCAGGGTTTGCCTGGACGGCTGGTGGCATCTCGGTGTGGGAGACGCAGTGCGTGGCCCTGTAGTAGTACAGCCGTCCTTCTGAGCGCTGCTGGAAATGAGAATTCTGACAGCTATGCTGATACAGAGGATTTCTTTTAAATCCTCACCCAAGGATATGTTTATTGATTTTAGAGAGAGAGGAAGAGAGAGAGAGAAATGTCGATGTGAGAGAGAAACATCCATTGGTTGCCTCCCAAACGTGCCCTGACTGGGAATTGAACCTGCAGCCTTTCGGTGTGCGATTTGATGCTCCAGCCAACTGCGCCACCTGGCCAGGGCAATACAAAATATTTTTAAAATGTCGCTTAATTCGTTTTCTGGTGTGTTCAGTTCCGTGAGTTTTGACAGATGCTCAGAGTCCTGTGCCCACCACAGTTGTGATACAGACTGGCTCCATCACCCCCACCCCCACCCCGACGCACTGCACCTTTGCCGTAAATCGCTTCCTCTCTCCCAGCCCCCGGCCGCCATCACTCTGCTCTCCGTCTGGGTGTCACATGGATGGGATCTTCCTGCTGTGGCCTTGGGTCTGGCCTCTGTCATGGGCACTCGGCGCGTCCATGTTGGATGGGACAGCAGCTGGGTTCTTCTTGTTACACAGATGGGCTGGAGCTTATATTCGGTTGGGTCTTTGCAGTTTGGAACAATTATAAACAAAACTGCAATAAGCATTTGGGCACAGGTATTTTTTGATGCACATAAATTTTTGTTTTTCTTGGGTAAAAACTTGGGATTGGGGTTGCTGGGTCCTACGGGAAGTGCATGTCTCACTTTGTAAAGAGCTGCCAGTCTGTTCTCCGAGGGACTGTGTCACTTTGCGTTCCCACCAGCAATGAATGAGACCTCCTGTTGGTCCTCGTTCTAGCCAGCGCAGGGCATTGTCAGCATTTTTTACTTGGGCTATTCGAATGGCTACACAGTGGTTTTAATTTGCTTTTCCCTGATGACTAACGATGTTGAACATCTCATCATGCATTTGTCGCTGTTTGTATACACCCCTCGGTGAGGTGCCAGTTCAAGTTCTGCCCATTTCCATTGGGCTTGGTTTCTGACTGTCAAGGTTTGAGGGTGGTTTGTATAATCACGGGGTGGGGGAAGGGAGGGAGAGCGAGGCAGACGGGGCCTGAGGCCCCAGGACACAGCCTTCTGGGGCCTCACCGATTGGCCAGTGTCCCATGGGGTGGCCTGCCTGGAGAGGGGACTGGAGGGGAGTCTCGTGGATTGGAACCCTGAGAGTGGCCTTGTATCAAGGGACCTTCACTTGTTCCTTCTGAGAAAGACTCCCCCTTTGGGGAAAGAAGGGAAGAGCATGTGAGGATCAAGCCCACAAACCCCTGCGGCCCCACTCATGAGTGTGCAGACCAGGAGCCCCGCCCCGCCATGCCACCATGCTGCACCTCCCACCGCGTTGGGCCCGCCCCCTCAGCCAGCCACCCGGGCCTTTGGGGCCCCCCGTGGAGGCCTGCTGTCAGCACTGCCGCTTTAGGCCGCCGCCCGCCACCCTTGAGGGCGTGCACACCTCTTGGCCAGGCCTACAAGAGACGTGCGCTCCGAGGGGTCAGCCTGAGGCCCCTCCACTTGAACCTGCTGCTTTGGCGCTGCAGAGGCTGCCCAGCACGCGGGGCCCGGACTTCACCGGGTGCTGGAGGCCTGCGGCGGGAGCGCTCGGGGCAGCGTGAGGGCGGGCACAGCTGGCGCCGGCATGACGTCGAGCTGACCCTGGCACCGACGGGCATGTGCCGCGCGTGCCGAGTGGTCAGATGGCCCTGCTGTGCACAGGGCCACCGTCAGCTGCACACGATGCCCATAGACCAGAGCCACACATTCCAGAAGCCACGAGGAGACACGACGCACGTGCAGATGCGGGAGTAGACTGGCTCCGGAAAAATCTGCTTCTTCATAAAGGGCCCCTCCCCACCTTGTTCTCTGGGGGTGCGCTGAAGCTTTTAGGGATGGAGTGACTGCCGTTTGAATGATTCCACCAAATGGGCAACCCGTTCAAAGTGGGAGAGTTTAGTGACCAGTGGATGGGCGTTCCGTGTAGCAAGTACCCTTTTAGCTTCTCTTTACATTTGAAATTTTTCAGAATGAAAAGCTGGGGGAAGTAGACAAGATGAAAAGTTTATAACACGCACCAAGCACTGAGCTGCTACTCTGACCCTGAAGGCCTCGGACAATAGACCACGTCACTGAACTAGCCCCAAAGCCAGAGGGCCACCAGGGACCCCTGCCCGGGGCCTGCTGTGTGCCCCGGCCGAGGGCCGTGGGAGCCCAGGAGCAGCGCAGGGTGTCGGAATGGAAGGAGGGACGTTGCCCTGTTGCGTGCAGGTGTGAGGAGCTTGGGCCTCCTGCCCCCTTTCTCGTCGCCTGCTTTCCTGCACAGAGCAGGGCTTTGGGTGGTGTTTGTTTATTGTTTTTAATTTTTCACACACGAGGTGATTACTAGGGGCCCGCCACCCCGTGGCTAACTGAGGCAGCAGGCGGCAGGGCGGCTGCCTTTTGGGGCACCGCGCACCTCAGAAGGCCCCAGGCCCACGGGCTGGAGGAGATTCCACAGCGTATCGGCACAGGCGGTACGGCTGTGTCCTGCCTCTTTGGGCTCCTGGACAGGACCCCGTTTCCCCTGCAGACCCCCTGTTTGGCTGGATGGGCACTTGGGCCACCAGACAGAAAAACAAAGAGCCCACCAAATTCACAGATGTGCGGTCACGTGTAGTTCCGCCCAACCGCTCCTGCAGAGGGGCCTACCTGTGGGTCCGGGGGCCGCCTTTGCCTTTTGCCTGGGGCTCGGAAATGCCGAGACTTCCAGCGTGCAGACGTGACCCGATTCAGTGTACAGGGCGAAGGGGCTGGAAGTTTGGTTAAAGAGGAAACGCACCCCAATTTAATTTTTAAACATGTTTTCCTTTAAACGAGCCCACTTGCTATGCATGCAGTAGGAGCATGGCGTTGTCCACAGGTACCATAGCTGGCAGAAACAGCTAACCCTTCGGCTGGGTCAGCCTTCAGGCAGTTGCTATGCTCATCCTTGAAAATTCCAAATTATCCAGTCCTGACCTACGAGTGTGGTTTTGGGAGTGGGTTATGGTCGTCCCCCCTTAGGATTCAGCTGTGTTAGTGCCTCCACGTGTAACTTGGGCCAGTGATCTCAAAGGCTCCAGTGGCCCTGAGCACAGTTCTGGTCACCAGGTGGAACATGGGTCCAGCAATTGCAGGAAAGGCTCACTCAGGACTCCTGGGTCCCTAGACGCTGGGCGATGAGCTTGTGTCACCCACAAGCTGAAGACCAAACATACGCGTTTGGGGAAATAGTGGTGAGACACGATGTTTGGGTTGTCTTGGGACCTAAGAAGCATTTTGTCATGTTGTTTCTATATTTACATGTGGTTTTAAAAATGCCCCCTAAACCACGCCATTGACTTCTTTTACACATGGTACAATCAAGTATGAAGGGTTTGGAAAGGCTCAAAATTCAACATATAAGCTTTTTATCCAATGGTTTGGTCTTATTGAGGAATTTTAACATTTTTTTCTTAGTATCGAATGTGTGGTATTTTAGTCCTAAAGTGATAGGCTTGACCTACTCAAAATATCGACAGTCCCCACCAGTTATGTCATTTGATAAGACTTTTAAAAGCAGACTCTGTTCTTTAATGGCATTTTAGTGTCAGGAAGAAAAGTTTTTATTTCATCTTTCATTTCAAAATCTCATGTGCGGACCTCACCGCCCCACGGTGTGGGGCCACCAGACCCTGCTGTCCACTGCTGGGCCCAGCACGTGCAGTTGGCCCCTGTGATTTGGTAATATTTCCACATTTTATTATTTCCTTCAACCCCGAATCAAGACCAGTGGCCCCCGATTCCCCAAGAGTGGAAGGGGTGGAGAAATTGGGCTTCCGACGGAACCTCCTGTCCGCCCTGCGGGGTGGCTCCCCGACCCCTCCCCGGGCTGCAGTGCCTGTAGCACGCGCACAGGGTCACGGTCACGCAGATGTAAAATCTTCCCATGCTGCGCCTGCTGGCCGAGCCGTTGGCAGGGTGCGGAGCATTGTGGGGCCGCCTGTGGCACCGGCGGGGAGTTGGTGTGAGCTCCGCACAGGAAGAGGCTCTGCCCAACCACCCAGAAACCACCTGCGGGTGTGCACGCGTGGCCATTGCTGCCACTGCTGTGACACCCAAGGGCAGCGTCACCCAGGAACCCCATCACGAGTGGCTTCTGCTCATTCCCCAGCCACTGTCGCTAACGGGTGGCCGGGCGTGCACGTGTCTCCGTGCGGGGGAGACTTGGCCTGCTTCGGCGGGAGAGCTCTGGCCCTGAGAGCCGCTTCGTCATCCTGGGTCTCCTCTGTCGATGCCCCCGTGCCGCCCACTGAGGACGTTTGCCAGGGGCACCGGATGCTGGCGATGCGCGGGCTCAGCGTTCAGGTGCTCCTCAGCCCACTCTGTGAGAGCTCTGGGCTGGTTCTGGATGCGTCACGGGAGTCCCCTGCCACAGATTTGATTTCCACGCGTGCGTTTGTGTGGGAGTCTGCTCACTGCTTCCCACCCTTGGGCCGGGGACGGCGACAAGGGGGCCCGGGGAGATGCGTGCGGCGGGCCTCGGGGTGAGCACAGGGTGCAGCTGTGGCACCTGCTCTCCGAGTGCACGCCGAGGGGCCGTCGCTTGTGGGGGAGGCTCTCGGTCACCACATGGGCAAGGTGGTGCCATCTGTGGGCGCCTGTCTGCTTTACCCCAGTCCTGCCAGGGGTTGCTCAAGAAAACTCTGCACAAAAACAAAACAAAACAAAACAAAGCAAAACCCTAGCTGGCGAGGCTCCGGGGGTCGGATGTTGTCCTGCAAAGCGAAAACGCGTGGATTTGACTCCGTGTCTGGGCGCGTGCCTGGGTCACCGGTTTGGTCCTTCTCTTTCCCCTCCCTTCCCCCCTCTCTAAAATAAAATAAAATAAAATAAAATTAAATTAAATTTTTAAAAAAATCACTGGATTAGGGTCTTTAGGTTATCATTTTCTTATTGAAATTTTTAAAAAGCTGATTAAACTATTTTATTTTTATAATAAAATATTTTAATGTTTATTAAATATTAAAAACAATTATTGTTAAAATTCTTTATACATTTATCTTTTGGTCTGTTGGTTCATTTTGGAGGCGACACAGCGCAGTTGTAACAAGTCTCCGCGTGAGGAAAGGCAGCAGCAGGCGGACACCGTGAGGACGCCCCGGGCGGGCGGGCGCGGGGTGGTTTCCTGAGCGTCAGCAGAGCACTGACCGATGAGTCCGTCCAACGCGCGGGCTGTAAGGAAACGCCGCCAAGTGGGAGTTTAAGCGAGATGCTGGGGCAGGCACAATCAATACAACATTTCAAACCTGTGTGGGGTGTGTGCAGACAACAGCTTGTCACTTTTCCTCGGAAACCTCGAAACTGTGAGCAGGTCACATGATGGCTGGGAAGCATGACTAGGGATTTCCCCTGTGTTAGATCACGTGACTTCTCATGGCAGCCCCCAAGAAAGGTGACACTACCACCGTTTATAGATAAGGACCGCCAGGCCTGTGGGTGATCACAGAGCAGGGAAGGGCTGAGTGCTGACCTGCTGTATGGGAGGAAGATGCCCAGAGGAGGTCTGGATCTCAGGAGACAGGTGGTGAGGTGTCCCTGGGCGTGTCCCTCTCCCCCATGCCCTGAAGGGGGCAGGGAAAGTGGAGGGGACCCACCCTGCTCAAATGCGCCCAGGAACATACGCTAGGCGTGAGCGGAATCCTGGCTGTCCCGCCAGCCCAGAGAGCAAAAACCCTCTGAAAACGTATATTTCTTCCTAGGAGCTCGTGCAATTTTGTTTTCCACTGCATAATTTATCTTCGTGGGTTTAGTGTTAAGATATTTCAGATGAAAATAGATTAAAATTGGAGCTTTTAAAAACGCACTGTGCTGCCCTTACCCAGCATTCGGGTGCGACTTCTGGGGTAAAGTTTCCCAGCCCCGTCGGCCCCAGCCACACAATTCTGCAATTCTGCAATTCTGCATCAGGCTTCGGAAAGGTAGGAAGGAAGAATCACTCCAACCTTCTCTTCACCGTGACGGGAGTTGGATGTGCAGCGCACCGACTCGTCCTGGGTGGCCTTTCCTGTTTCAGCAGGAACATCCCAAGTCCTGGGCCCCCTCGATCCCAGCAGATGGGGTGCAGGTCAGCCGTGTGGAGGGTGTGCAGAGATCCGCCCTCTGGGCGTGAGGCGGGTTTAATGCTGCCCCTGAGCTCCACTCTCGCACGGGGGGGCCTTGTCTCCCTTTTCCCAGGCACGAGGACTGCCGGCTCGCTCCAGCGGCAGGCACACCGAAAGTGGCCAGGGACCCACACTGGTGACGAGGGTGACGAGGGCGACGAGGCCTGGGCCCAGCACGATGAGTGCACCGCTCGGTTTTGAGCCGAATCAGTACAGTTCATCCTGGGCAAAGCTGCCCCCGCCACGCTGTCGGGCCTGTTCAGATTTGGTTCAGCCTCGTCTGTGGCAGCTTCGCCTCCCCCGTTATCTTTTATCTAATATTGTAACATGTAGCATTCATAAATGCGCCCTCGTGAAGGCTTCTGCCTTTTTTGCAGCCCCTGCCCGCCCTGTTTAAATTATTTTAGCAACTGTCCACACTCTGCCCCCTCTGCGTGCCCTTGCACAGAGAAAGGGAGAGCTGGGACACCAGAAGCAACCAGGTGTCATGTCACCAGTGCAAACCCTTTCTTGGGCAGAGTGTGGGGTTTGCACTTCACCCCCACGAGGTTCCCCTGTCCCCACTCCCGTCCCTGCCTGTCCTGATCTCATTCCCCCCCCCCCCAATTAAATCTGTTTTTTGTTAATACACTTGTAATGGTTTAAAGTTTCCTCCGCCCCTCGAGTCTCCCCTATTTCTTTATTCAGATACGGGCACAAAATCAAACAGCGAGCCGAGCTAACCATTCTTCACCCCACCTCCAACTTCAGTGACTCTGGAAGCTGCACTCAGGGGTGGGAGACGTTTGATGATCTTTTCAGTAAATACAGCGGAAGGAGGGGAAAAAGAACAAAGCCCCGCAGATCCAACTCCTGAGTCCAGGCAGACAGTTTAACCCGCGGGTCGTCGTGTTTGTATTTCACTTATTGGATTGTTAATAGATTTTCTTCATTTGTGCGAGACGTCGCAAATGATGTGCGGAGGCCGACCAGTCCCTCCAGCGCCGGGACCCGGGGCCCACCTGTAAGGACGCGGCGTGAAAAGCTGCCGGAGTGGCTGCCTCCTGACAACATCCCAGCTGCAGACTAGCCACCGCAATCCTCGGGTGGCAGTTTTAATTATCGGCACCGGCGATACCATCAGCAAGTGTGTAATTATGTGTCAGCTTCCTGGCTGTTGGGTATGAAAAGTGGGGCTGGCGAGGTGGTTGTGGAAGCAGTAGACTCATATTTAAACAATTCAAAATGTGTAACTGGCACTGTCATTAAACAAAGAGAGTCTGACCCCAGCTGTCACTTACTTTCCCTTATGCAGATCTGTTCGTGCTGTCTGTCAAAAGAACTCCGCGGGCCGCGGTGGGACAGAGAGGTGACATAATTCTCAGAGCAGAGAGGGCCGCTCCCCTCCACTCCGCAGAGGCGTGCTCGGAACCTAAGCAAATGTGACTGTGGGAGTGGCACACTGGCCCGGGCCGCCGCGGGCAATCGGATAACTTTGGCTGGTGGCTACACAACAGCAGAATAGGACACCGACATCCTAACCTTGAAGAAATGCCACCAAACCTGCCCGGTGGCAAGGCGCTGATAGAATACGTGCTGCGGTAATTAGCGGGGTTTTTTTTTTTTTTTTTGAAGAAAATGAAATGAGCCTTTTAGGGTTAGGGTTTAGCTTTAGACCAAAATTTTGAGTCCAAGATTTGAAAAAAAAAGAAAAAAGAAAGAAAAACAGAGCTCATTCTCCAAACTGTGCAGTATCAACACTAAGGGACGAAGTTGGGTAATGTTATTGGACAAGTTTGAACGTCAGGCTGGCTCCGGTCACATTATGGCCTCAGATGCTTTGAGTTTAATTGAGAAAACTGAAATGCGTGTACCAAAGAAACGAAGGTGGAATTAGACGCCAGTGGCTTTTCCAAGAAACCTGGGCAAAAGGCGAGGGACACACAAGCCTTTGCGGGCTCCCGGGACGTGGAGGACACGCCCGCTGGCACTCGGAAGGCTTCGGTTGCCTGGCATGGAAAGAAAGAGCTGGGGGCTCAAGGGTTAAGTCCGCACGCGTGCAAAAATGAACCAAAGGCGGGTTTGTAAAATGAACTGCGGAGGTTAAGTGCGGGGGTTAAACTAACACGAGGAACTGTGAACACAAAGAAAAATGTTTCTTTAATTTTTAAAATGTTTTCATTTCTCATAATAAACTGAACTTGCGATTGCATACAAACAACATTATTTCATCCCCTGAAGACACAGCGTTTTAAAGCCTTTGGAAGGCAAACTGACTCTGGGAGCGGCCCTCTGCCTACAGAGCTGTCACCCTCTCCTGGAGGGCATCTGATCACACCCCTCATGGCACATTTGACAGTAACGCTCACTCATGCACGTGCCAGCTGGGGGGCACTTAAAATGGGGCGACTTTGCGTGTGTTCCTGCTTTCAGAGGCAAAGTTTCCGATTTTCTCACGGGCCAACGAAAGCCGTATTAATTGCCGTAGTGTGTTCAGATTTGAAAGTAATAAACAGGCACACGCTGAATCCTCCAGGATTAATTTGTATTTTATCAGCTGTGAAAAGGGCAATTTTTTACATATCTAGACCGAAGAGGTAGCCTTTTTAGGCGTTCACTGGAAAACAAATTCTGCATCTATTTGGTAGCGAGATTTAAAAAAAAAAAATCACCTTCCTACCTCAAAAGTAGCGTAGGGCAACCAGGGAAGCAATTAGGCTTCGCGTCCTCGACAAACACCGTTTTGGAATTTTCCAGCTTATAAATATTTGTGTGCTGGTTGAAGGGGAGGAATGATAGGAAATGGCATACTGTTATATATTTTATCATGTTGGACATACAGGGGACTTAAGGGGTTTCAGACTGCGCCGTGAGCCTGTTGTGTGAATTGTCAAGCTGTGTCAACAATCCCTTTTTGTCTCCTGGTGCAGCTTCACCAGGCCCGGCAGGCTGGCTGGGCCGGAGGTGGGGCAGGGTGCGGGCGGGAGAGCGAGAGTGTGTGCACCTGCCTGGGGGCCTCTCCCTTTGTCCCCCCACCACCCCTGCCAGAGGTCTGAGGCCCCGGCCTCGTGAGCCTCCCCCACCCCCCGCCCTCCCCCAGTGTGGCGATGGCTCTCCGGCTCTCCACAGCTCAGGGAAGGGGGGGCCGTCCAAGAAGAGCCCGTTTTCCTGTGTGTCAGCAAGGGGGAAACAAAGAAAAAGTGTTTCAATAAGCCCCTGTTTATGGCCACGCTTCCCCTCAGAAAAGGGACTTGTTCCAAGGGTGCTTGTCCTCCTTCGGCTGAGGAATGCTAAGTGGCCACTTAAATCAAGGAACCTGGAGCAAAAAGCCGTCCTTGGCGACGCGCTTCCTCGAGTGGGTTGTCCTGCTGTGTTTGAAAGGCCCCTGGGGAGGGCACCCCCACGCGCTGCGGGAAGGCTGTTCTGCCATCTCAAAGGTCTCACTGTCAGGTGCTTTGTCATGTTTCCTGGGATATGAGCGTCCCGCTCAGCACTGGTGGGCACTGAACTCCTGCCCGGGAGGCACAGGCAGACTGATCTCCCGTGAATGGTTCTCTAGTGGATGTGAAATGGGTTCTGTCCTGCTTCCGGCACATTCCGGGGAGGGGAGCAAGGAGCGCCCTTCCTGCCCCGTCGAGGGGAAGAGCAGTGCTGGGGAGCATGGACGGTGGGTTTGGTGTCAGTTTTAAAAACTCCCACCCCATGAATTTAAATTCCCTGAGCCAGAAACCCCTAATTTGGGAAGTCATGGACGGTCCAGGTCTCCAGTGTCTGTGCCCGCCGGCGGTTCAGCCCACTTTGCCCTGCGAGGGGGAGCTAGGGTGACGGAGCTATTTCACCGGATTCTCCCAGCCTTTTCGTTTGCTTCTAACCTGAAAAGTTTTTATCTGCAAACGAAGAGCCGCTGCTCGTGACCCTCCCAGGGAGCCTCGCCGAGTCCTCAGACTCCGGTCCTCTGGAAGCTCCGACGGCCTTTTGACAAGTGAGGTGACCTGACGAGGAGTCCTGGCCTGAACGTTGGCGTGACGGGCCACGACGGTGACAAGTGTGAATTGCACGCAGAGCCAACGGGCTCCAGCAGTTGCCGCGGATGTCACCGCTTTGCCGGGAAGCCCGCCCTGCTCAGGCCCAAGCCCCCAATAACTCATGTCCTCCTGGACGGACGGCACTGAAGCGAAGTGTTAACTGCCCATTTACACTTGTCATCACGCAGCTAATGGTCACGAAATACGGCGGATTTTAGGCCTGGGTGCTTTACTGTCCTTCGTCAAGAGAACACAGGCGGAGGGTTAATGAATTTAAATCCCGCGTCTTTGAGATGAACCCCGACCCAGCTACGGAGGAGGGCTCGGGGCCCAGTCACCCTGCCGGGTCCCGGGGAGGCTCTTTGTTAAACGGGGGATGTGAGGGCGGGACAGGAATGAAAGGAAAATAAGCCAGACCGAACGGCTCTACTGTGAGCGCCAGACCCCCTCAACAGTCCAGTGGCTCCCAGACCCTGGTCGGCAACGGCACTGCCACGCAGGGGTCCCTCCCTCACTTCCGTTTCTGCCTCCCTGGCTTTCAGGTGCACCCCCAGCCCCACTAGGGCTCAGGCTCCCTCATTCCCAGGAACGTGCTCGGCCTGAAAGGGGCACCCCAGGCTCACGCAGGAGCCAGAAGGTGTCCAGGGGCAAGGTGGCTTCGAGCCCAGGTGGTGCGGCACTGCGGGGCCTCGCGGGCTGTCCTGGAGGCCATTGTCCTGGAGCTGGCTGTGGGAGAGGCTCGTTAGCTGTTGTAGCACCTGAAAGGTTTTCCTCAGCCTGGGGAAGTGGCGTGTTTGTGATGTGCTTTGTTCATGTTGTTCCACTTCCTGCTCTCCTGTCCCGTGGAAATGCCCACTTACCCTACTGGAGCGTGCCCGCCCCGTCGCCAGCCGCTCTCCAGGAGGACTTCTTCCTGGGCAATGCCGGCTCACCCTGTAAACGCCACGGCCCATGAGGGACCTTGCCAGTGATGTTAGCACAACTGCTGATCTCGAACACCTGCCTGTGTCAGCCTCTTGAAGCTCCCTGAGCCCCCCTGGGTGGTAGGGTGGCACTGGTACCCTGCTGTGGGCCCCCAGGGCTTAGGAAATCCACGCCTTTCACTGCCCATGCGCTCAGCCAACTTTTCAGGCAAAAGCTGGCTGTGGAAGGTGGCATTGTGCGTCGGATGTGTTTGAACTGCATATCCTTTTTCATTTCTGCCTCAAACAAGCTACTTAGCAACTGGTGTATTTTTTTAAAGTATTTTGTTTATTTTATTTTTAGAGAGGAAGGGAGGGAGAGAGGGAGAGAAACAGCAATGTGTGGTTGTCTCTTGGGCACCCCCTACTGGGGACCTGGCCTGCAACCCAGGCATGTGCCCCAACCAGGAACTGAACCGGTGACCCCTTGGTTCACAGGCTGGCACTCAGTCCCCTGAGCCACACCGGCCGGAGCACAACTGGCGTGTTTAATTGACGGCAATGAGGCTCGTTCGCTCTGTCATGAGCTTGGTTGTCTTCCCTGATCACACGCCGAGGTTAGTGCGGCCACGCGCTTCCTCAGAGGCCAGAGACGAGCGACCTCGCCCAATAAAGATGGGGTGCGAGTGGGGTGCCTTTTAAACACCGTGCTCTCTGATCGCAGGCAATCTTAAACACGAAACAGCTACACACCCAAGTGACACCAGAAACTCACCTTCTAGACACGTCCCTACCATATGTCTGTGGCAAGTGCAATGTTTAGAGAGAAACATTCTTTCCCTAAATGTTACCAATTTTGCAAGCAAATAAAACACTCGTTATCCTAGAAGTCACACTCTGGCCGTCCACCAGCCCCTGGGTGTTGCTGGGACTTTGCTTCGAGTTGCCTGAGTCTCGGCGTCCTCAGTGTTTTATAGTTTATGACAGCTTTGCCATTGCTTTGAATTCTTTCTTTCCTGTGGACAAAGAAGATTCATGCTTTGCACAGGAAATTCTCAGAGCACCGACAAGCCGGAAGGACCAGCAGGTGCCCTCTGGTGTGTCTGTTCCCTCTTCCATCTCATCTGCGACTCTGCTCTGCTCCCCTCGGCCCCGACCTGCGAGCCCGGCTCTGCGGCGAACGCACAGCAGGATTAAGTGCGCATGTCTGCCCTCACGCCTGCTTCTCTATGGTCCCCATGTCCGCTCTCCTCCGAAGGAGCAGTCGGCTCCATCAGGTGGGAGTGGACCTCACGTGCCCCTCTGTGTGTGTCCTGTAGAGTCCAGTTCGGTCCCCGCCTGCGTGACCCTGGTCCCCGCCCAGGAGCGCCATCCGTGTGGTGCTGGGCCCTTGTGCACCCGCGGCCCGCGCATCTCCGGTGTTGAAGCAACGGTGGAATCAGACGTTGGGTGGGCGGCCAACTCAGTTCTTCATGTGCACCTGGCGTGTGAGCCCAGCAGCTCGGGGGATCTCCCTGCGACTGGGAGAAGGTTAGGGATAGACCCACAGAGCTGTCCTCCCTGCCTTAAGCCTAACCCTGAGGGACACTGGGGTTGCTGACCCTGCACCTTGTTTCTCTGCAGTGTCCCCCTGTGACAGTCTGCTGGTTGCATCTGCAGCACAGGGCCTTCTGTCTGCAGCGTGGGGCGACCTCGCACCCCGCTGTCCTCCTCCCTGCAGCTCCCTCCCACCGCTGGGCAGAGCACGGGGGACTTCACGGGGGTCTGACGGGCTCCAGGCCCTGGGTGAGCTCTGCTGTCGGCACCCCTGCCGCGTCTCCAAATCTGGACTCTGGTCTAATGGCATCCCTGTCACCAAAGAGCAAATGCTCATCTCCTGACAAACCCGCTTGAACTTCCCTTTTGCACACGTTCTCTGTTTAAATCAGTCGTGATTCATAGTCAGAGATCGTTCTGTTAAGATATGATTTACTTTTGATTTCACTTTGTATGAACATAAATTTGATAAACCGTCATGAAAGGTAGCACCTTTGTTATTTACAGTTAAGTTCTCCCCTACTCTGCTTAAGAAAGAAATACGTTTGTTTTTCTTGGTGGTTATTGCTGTAAATCGAGCTGGCAATTTTCAAAAAGCAGGCGCGTTAACTATTGGGTCACTGAAGAGTTTGGGGGATTGTGAGAGAAGTCAAAGTGACGGAAAAATGCTTAGGACGGGTGGCATTCTGTCAGGACCAGGTTGGCGGCAGGTGATTGAGCCTCGGGCCGTAACTCCTCGTACAGAAGTGGAAACTAATGGGACAGGTGGAGGAATTTGGCCGGATCAGAGACTGTCACTGGGAATCTATGCCGTTGTCTCTTTCATCACTCTGGGTTCTGTTTTCTTCTACACTGGCTTCATTTTCAGGCAGTTTCCTCCCATTTAACAGAACGCGTGGCCTCGTGCACTACTGTCAGAGGTGGGTCATCGTAGAGAGGGGCGCTGACGTCCCAGAGGCCGCCGTGACCAAGCAGCCCCGGGGGCTGTCAGGAGGCCTGGGCCTTCGTCACGGTCCTCCCTGCGCCTGTGGTGCGGTAGGGGAGGAACAGATCCCACGAGAACGAGGGGTTCTGTTCTCAGATGGAGGGCCGGTAGGAAAACTCGCTGCAAATGAGACTCAGGCTTTGTGGACGGGAGACCAGCAACCTCCACCGCGTCTCGGGCAGCAGGGAGATTTCTGCTCCGCCGGCTGCCCCCCGTCAGTGGACAGGTTCCGTGACCCTTTATTACAACAGCATCCACGTCTCACGACTTGGATTAGAACCTTATTTACCTAAGTTCTGAAGACACTTGGTTTCATCACGCACTTTACCTTGGCCAATGACACCTCTTCATTAGCCCCTCATGTGAACTAGTCAGTAAATAATGCGATAGGGTTACATCAGCTCCTGAGAGGATCGTGTTTTCTCTCAGAGAATCTGGAAACACGAATTGTTTCCATCTGCCGTTATAGATTGAACATCTCCATGTGAACCCAAAGGGTAAGTCTCCCTGCCCCCTCAGGTTCGCCTGATATTAACTCAAGATTAAATCAAAGGCTTCCCTAGCAACGGCTGTGAATTTCCTGGGTCCCGGAGTCTTCCCAGAGCCCATCACTCGCCCGTGCCTGCGGACACACACGTAAAGCATCCACACGCCTGTGCACGTGTACTCTGGCAGGCCTAAGTAGATTTGACAAAGATGGACTTTGTAACATTTGTCGTGGTGGTGGTGGTATCAAAATTCTGCAAGCTATGATTTCCCTCCTTCTGTACAGGAAAGCCGGCTTCCCGCCCCTGCCCGTGAGCCGGATTAATAGTTAATGAGACCTTAGGAGGAGGGACAGGGTCTGTGGGGTGCGATCAGAGATTAGTCTTTTAAAACCCAGCTAAATATGTTGCCCCGCTTTATTGGCCTGCCGGCCTCCCGCCGGGCCTCCTGCGGAGACCACAGCGCCAGAGCGGGGACCCTGCCCCGGCCTGGGCAGCAGGCCCTGGCTCCTGGAGCTGAGGTGACCCGGACCGAGCCCGGGGAGGGCATCCTCCCCGCCGGGGTCTTCTGCTGCTCAGAGGGCGGCCAGGGCTCTGATTCCCAGGGCCTGGGCTTTCCTGTCCTTCCACGAGCAGCGGGGCCGGAGCCCGCTGCGGGAGCCCGGGAGCCATGCAGACTTCCTCCTGGTGGCAGTGTCCGGAGGACCCCAGGCCTGGGGGAGTGGCTGCTGGCAGTTAGCTGGGCCATTTGGGGAGAACGGGGACCTTCCAGGGAAGGAACCCCAGCATCCTCCTAGCAAAGGCACATTGTCAAAAGCAACGTGAAAGGGCCATGAACCTGCAACTTCAGATGAGCTTAGAGGAGATTCAGGGCACAGGCGAGGTCAGCGGGCGTCCCAGGGGCTGTCCGGAGGCGTGGCGGCACTCCTCACCAGTGGACAGCAGGCAGGAGGCCCGCACAGGGTGCTGCTCAGCCTCCAGGCCTCGGAGCCCAGTGGCAGCAGGCGGCTCTCTCTGTTCCCTGCGTGACCCTCAGAGGCAAAGAAAGCCGACCGCGGTGTGGTGGGGAAGGCAAGGGATGCTGGGGGACCGCGCCACGCCGTGCGCGACTCGTTTGGTGGAGAGCAAGAGGAACCAGCTCTGGCCCCTTAAGCACTAAGGGGATTTGCTGGCAGGCCCTGGAGGGGGGCGGGCAGAACTCACCTCCCCCGACCACCAGAAACAGGGCGGCCAAGGCTGCGCTCCAAGCCAGGGCATCCGACGTGGCGCGAGGGCCGCTGCCCGCGACACGACTCTCAGCTTCTGGACTCAGACCCCAGTGGGCGTTGACCTCCATCCCCTGGGGAGGCCCCCGCAGGCCAGTGCTGCTGGCAAGGGCTGGGACAGGCGATGGCGAAAGGCCCCAAATGCCCACTGGATCCCCTGGGAACGGACTTTCCGCAGGTCCCTGCGGGCGGGGTCAGTTGTCCTGGAAATCTTGGTCATGTCTTCCCCTCGCACTTGGCTTCGGACACTCGGTGGTGATGCTCTGAGGTCAGACGGCCTGACATGTCTCTATGTGCCAGGGGCACAGCTGTCACCCAGCAGCCTGCCGGGCCTTCCTTGGAGCTGGCGCAGGGGCACAGGTTGGCCCGCCATCACGTAAGAGCAAACGCTGGCGTCATGCCGTGACCTGCCCAGGGGATACCCTCTGTCGGGGCTTTGCCACCTCCAGTCTGACTCTGGGGAGGGAAAGCAGCTACGGCCCAGAAGCCGCAGCAGGGCAGTGTGGGCCTTGGGGTGGCGTGGGTGGCCACTGTTGCTCCTGTGGCCTCACCTGCCAGGCAGGTGGGCATCTATCTGCCAGTCCGCCTCCCAGTTCCCTCTGATCAAAAAGCGGACGTGCCACGGTGCGTGTGTAGGGGGTGCTGTGTGGCCGTGGGCTGGTTTTGGCGGTCCCCGTCTCCTGCCCTGTTAGCTGAGTGGTCCTCCGAGGGTGGGGCCGGTATGGGCATCCCCTCGCTCCCCCGTCCTCCGTCTCCCCAGCACCCCTCACAGGCTCTGTGTGTCTGGAGCAACGGACAGAGACACCCAAGGACTATCAACCACTCAGGTCCCACAGGAGAAGAGGAAATGAGAAACTTTGTTTTTGAGCAAGAACATGTCTCATTTACCTGTACCCAGTGATGCCACCCCTGGACGATTCAGTGGCACGTCTTCTTGGGCTACTGATGAAAACAAACAGCTGTCACCTGTCACATGTCAGTACTTCAGCTCAACGCGTTTCAAAGGACTTTGTACACGACACACTGTGGAACCACACCGACCTTAAATCACTGGCCTCTACTTGAACTTGCAAGTATTTTTAATTTTGAAAGTATTTAAACCAGCAGCGCCCATAAATGAAGTTATGACATTTTGACAGAATAGAGAAGTCGCCGAGCAGGACAAATATTTCCATAATAGCTTTGCTTTTTTCATTCCTTTAAAGATCAAGTAATAATATTTTTAATGTTTTTGTAAACATGAGATGTTTTAATGCTTGAAAAATTGTATCTCATAAATAAGCTTTATTATCTGTCAAAAAGGATGAAAATATAACTTTACATTTCTGTTTTAAAGTAATTTTAGTGCCTATTAGCTATAAAGTAACAGTTATATATAATTTAGAGTATGTAGTCACTCGAAACAACTTGACACTTTCACACAAACAGAGCCGTAATAATAGTCTTGGGATTTCATTGGAAGTGCGCACCGCCACAGGATATTAAAATAACTTATGGTGCACTGTAATTCTTGTTTTGTATTTGTCCAAGTAGTTGTGAAGCAGGCTATAAAGTAGTAAAATAAAAACCGAAGCTCCACCTCCGGCTAAGCCACATTCTTAAAGTTGTAGTCATCCTTTCAAATTAAGTGTGATTAACCTAACTGACATTTCTTGGTGTCATCTTTGATTTTTTAATTTCTTAATACCATTTTCTGGTTCCATGGCCAGTTCTGATGATCTCAGCTTATTATCTGAGCGTGTCATTGCTGCCGCAAGAGTGAGAGGCTGAGGGCGTGTAGTGGCCACTGCTCCCGGGGAGGAGTCACTTACTTGTTGGTTTTAGGAGCGAGCCCATGGACACTGAAGACATTTTTGCTCTGCTGAAACAAACAAACAAAAGCAGAGCCCTGGAGGGTGGTTTTGCCTATTGTTTTAATTTGAATACATCGACAAGATTCATTAGCTAGTCGATCAGCAGCGTCGAACGGCGTAAGCCTGCCGGTGTTTAGCCAACGGAGCTGCGTCCGCAGGGTACGCGTGCATTAAACCGCACTCTGCTTCCCGGAAGGAGAGAACGTGTGGGTACAGCCTGATTTAAAGCGTAGCTTTGAGGGCCCTGGGAGAGGAGTTTTTGTGACTATTGTAAACCAGATGTAAGGACAGTATTGAACCTACTTAAGAGGGGGAAAAAAAAAAGAAACCATTCACCGCGTCATTTACGGAGCTGACATATAATTATGCTTGACTCATTAAAGCATGCCCAAACGTTATCCTCTTTCTGGCAGTGCGCATCACCGTCTGCCCTTGAACGGGATGAAAAGGCAAGTCTCGAAAATACTCCTTAATTGTACTTTTGCATTAATTTTGATTGGCCTTTTGCCCACTGGTGCAGTCTCAGTACCGTTTGGAAGAGCTACGTGATAAGCGAAAATTCCCCCACAATATCTAACCCTGTACTTCCATGTTACTCCAGAGACAGCGACCAAGGAAGAAGATACTTTTGTGTGGCTGAAGACAGGCATCGCTTATAACCTACACGTTGCAATTAAAGCCACTCAAGGACCTGACTTCCGTTCATTTTAATTGAAATGATATTCGGGCAGGGATTAGGCGAATGCGCAGATGTGCACAAAAATTAATATGAATGTGGAGAAATGTCTTTTCTCCATAAAAGGATGGGCCAAATGTTCACAGATGGAATTTGAGAGGACCCTCATTGAATCAACCAGTAGGGCTCGCTTGGGTCATTTCCGTGGTGACTCTCTGCTCCTTATGGGGGGAACGACCTACCTCTTTCTTTCTCTTTCCGCGGTTACTCTCGTGCCTGATTAGCTAATGCCTTTAATTTGCATCCGTGCACCTAAATGAAAGTAAAAACAAATTAGCCCTATGAATGTACTTTTTAGATGAAGGTTTAAGGGTGGCGGCAATTCTGAGATAACAGATATTAATTAGGAATATGAACTAGCGAAGTCTCTGGCGTCAGCTGAGATGCTGGGGATAAAAGTAAAACAGAAAAGAAAAGAAGAAGAAGCCGTTTTTGGAGTTGCTTATAACTTTGCAAATGTAAGAAGTTATAAAGAGTTTGAAATTGTAAGGCAAGAAAACTCTGAAAAAAAAAAAGCACACATTTCTCCCCGGTATTTCTGAACGCCAGCACAGTGACTGTCTCCGAACAGGTGGGCAATAAAACACTGGAATAAACAAAGAAAGATGAATTTATATATTACATTTTTAATTTCAATATGGATTTTTCAATACCTCTAAATAAATTATAAAGCGATGATGCACAAGCTCAGAGCACACCGCTTTAAATTTCAATGATAATTTATAATTTCAAAGCACAGCATCTCATTCTCTGCAGCATTCCAGATACAGAAAAGAGGCAAAACCTGAAAATTACAATAAAATCCCACAATAGCAAGGTGAGAGCATCTCAGCTCGTGAAGTGGGTCTGATAAAATTTCGAGGAAAGGGAGACAGCATCAAATAGAAGCTTAATAAAGATTGTTATTAGTAGCCATCTCCAGGGAGGCACAATTTGATATCAGCCCTTCCTTACTTTCGGTACCTCATTTATAAAGCGGAGCGACAGCCCCCGTAGCGAGGGCCGCTGTCTGGGGAGCCCCCGGGCCCAGTGCGGGGGAGCCCAGGCCTCCAGACGGGCCCTTTCCCGCTGTCAGGGAGACTCCTGCCTTTGTCACTTGGAGAGTCCGTTGGCTCAGAAGCAGGGAGCCTCACCTTAACAAGGTGACCCATGTTGCACCTGTCCTTCCTTAGGAGCGGTTTCCTGGGAAGGCCTTCCCTGGTCAGAGTCGGTGTTGCCGGCCCAAAGGCTGTGGGCTCATTTCAGTAACTTAAGACTTTGGGAGGATGCACTGGCTAAGCCTTCTGACTCCCCGGCCAGCACTCCGGCCAGTGGACTAATGAACTTATCTGTTAGAGATTATATTTCTTCCCCCCAAATATAGGCAGTTCTGATGAATCTGGATACGCTTGGCATAATTATGAAGAATTTTGAATATCTCTTTTATGAATATCACAATTCTCCCAAATTCTCCAGTTGAAATATTATTAACTGAGGCACAGGGGTCCGAGTGAGTCGATTTGACATTGACAGAGATGATGAATTGAATTCCTAAGGGGTCGCGAAAGTCAGAAACATCCAAAAATGGCTCATCATTTCTACCCATATATTTTACTAATTGGATGAATGTTTTAATTTGATTTTTTCCCCCTGAAATTCCATCATGTTACAAGTGATCTGGTGACGGCCCTCCTGACTTGCCTGCCTTCTGCCGGGTCCTCTGCGACCCTCCTCACCCGACTCGCCATGGGCTCCAGTCCCGTGCGGGGAGTCAGGAGGCTCACAGCGAGCTCAGGTCAGCAGGGCGCCCGACGCAGTCCCATCCTCAGGGCCGTGGTCCTTGGCATTTTCTTCCGCAGAGGCATAGCTGGTCTGTGATGTCTCATTGTCTGTCCGTAACTCTCTCGGGATAACATGTCAGATTCCGAGTTAGAGTCATAATAGCAAAAGCTTTTAATATGCTCCTGCTTCTACAGTTGATCACAACATTTGCAGACTCGAACCGTAAGTTGTGTTGACGACAACTTACGTGCAGCCGCTCCCCCCGTCTCACCCCACGGGTGGCCTCCGGCAGGTGACAGACAGGCCTTCAGGGCCAGGGAAGGCGAGCCAGGCAGCTGGAAACCGCACTCACCGCACCTGTAGTCCTCAGCCCAGCTCCGCAAGGGAGGCGATGTATCTGCGTCTCGACCAGACCGTTGAAGAGCCGGAAGAGCCCCCTTTCTGGGAATAGTTTATGTTCTTCATTGTCTCCTGTTTAAAACATCCCGCAAAGCATCTCTGAGATCCGTCCCCGGCCCCGAATGGACTAGGGTATTTTCTTCGCTCAGGAAAGCAGGGAATCCCACAGGTGCATGCTGTCCTCCTCTGGGGTGGCTGTCGAGAGCTCAGAGTTCAATGTATCGCTCTGTAACAATGTATTTTCACATCGTTCACTGTAACGGATGTCATAAGCTAGGTTGTGCTGGGTAACAACGGCCCCCAAGGCGTATTTCCTGCTCACGCTGTGTTCCCGCCCAAGTTGGCCGGGACCCAGGCTGAGACCGCAGCGCCACCTGGGACCGGGTCTCCTCTCCTCTCCTGGGGAGTGAGGAGGGGCGGGAGGCGGAGCGCTTGCTCTCCAGCCGTTGTTGCCAACGACACATCACTTCTGCTGATATTTCCGTGGGCAGAGCAAGCCATGTAGCCACACGTAACTTCAGAAGGGAGAACACATGCCATCCTACTATGTGCTGGAGGGGGAGGCAGTCTACGCGAGTGGCGCCTTCTCCCCCCAGCTTCCTGGTGTAGCGATCTTACCTCACTAAGCTTCTGATACCACGTTGAATCTTTAATTTAAATCTTCTGTTTCTTATGACATTTGATGTAATAGGTGGTTTTGGAATTTTGAAACTCTGTGTGGTAGTAGTAGTAGTATTAATGAGGACGATACATTATACCATTCGTTCCTGGGTCCACTCGTTCACTCCGGGCTCACACCCGGACACCCCTCCTTCGTTCTGCAGACGACAGTCCCTGCAGTTTTGTAGTTTAGTCCCAGTGTTGGCCCCCAGGGCTAGTTTGGTTTGGTTTGGGTTTTCTGGGCCGGGTACAATGGGCGTCTTCTGGTCACATAGCTACTGACCACGGGAACCCAGGGAGCAGTGGCCAGGGTGCGACCCGGCACCTGCCCTGGGAGACGAGTGGGAGAGAGCTCGAGGACAGGTCACGGGTTAGGACTGGGGTGAAGGACATGACGGGTGAATGCGTGCTCTGCTGACGCCATTTCTCAGACTTGCGGCCTCTGTTCATTCCTGCAAACCTCTGCACCACGTCACTATTCAGGTTGGGTCGGGACAGGAGAAGACGGTCGGAGCGGGTGGGCCAGTTAGGGGGCTTCTGTTTTCTCTTTATAACATTCTTCCAGTGAGCACATCCTGCTACTTGGCAATAATATACTCTGTGCTGGAAAAACTGCGTTTTCCTTTCTCTTTCGCTTCCTTCCCCAGTCAGGTGGTTTAGCCTCTTGGAGGCAGGGACGTCACCCTGTCGCTGTCTTGTGGGTCTGTAGCCATCCCGCAGGGGCAGCGTGGAGCATGTGTGAGGACCCACTGCAGCACCTGGGGAGCCCCGAGCATTTTCATTCCAGGAACATGGGCCACGCAAAGTGTTGTTCTAAGATTTTACTTATTTTCAGAGAGCGGGGAAGGGAGGGAGAAAGAGAGGGAGAAAAACATCAATGTGAGAGGGAAACATCGATCGATTGCCTGTCATAAGCGCCCCGACCGGGGGCTGGACCCACAACCAGGCATGTGCCCTGATCGGGAATTGAACTGGTGACTTTTCACGTTGAGAGAGAATGCCCAACCCACTGAGCCACACCGGTCAGGACCAAAGTGTTAACTTTGAGAAGCTTCCAACTTTATGTTTCCCAAGATTCTGTTTCAGCCAGAACACTTGGAAAGGCGCAAAGAATTGTCACAAAAATAAATATTTTTTTCTCTCTATACAAGTAACCCATGTTTACTGTAAAGCTTGTGAAAGTCAAAGAGAAGTCGCAACCCCACCCCGGTCGGGTCATATCCTCCTGGTCTCTTCTCAGTCGTGGGCGTGGTCATTACCAAATTAGAACCATATTTTCGTTCTCTTTTGTAACCTAGGGTTTGTGCTTGACAACAGGCTGTGGCCGTTTTCCCATGTGAGGAAACACTCTTAACATGAACCTAAGAGACAGGATGGATGCTAGTCTAGCTGGGAAAGGAGACAGGTTTCACTTAGCCAGCTCCAACTGGACAGTTAGGCGATTTAAAATTTTTTACCCTTATACAGACCCTTATAATGAAAGGCAAGGCATACAATTATTTGCAATCGCCCTTGCATGTTTCCTGAGGAAGAATCTTAGAAGTGGAATTCCCTGGTCAAAGGTCGGGCCCAATTTAAAACATTTCATAAAACTGCATTTCAGGAAGACTGTATAAAAGAAATCTGCCATCGGTAGTAATTCATGAAGGTAACCATGTCCCTTGATTATTAGCCACACTGGGCATTTTGTGTTCTTCAGTTTTCGTAGACTTGATGTCAAAGAAATAATACTTTGTTGTTACTTTAATTTAGATGTCTTTCATTATAGAGGTAGAACTCCTTATCACCACACATTATTGGCACCCTGGTGTTGTTTTGCGAATTGTTTGATTCTGGCCTTGGAGCGTTTATCTATATGTAAGAGTCTTTTATAGATTAAGGATAGGGTCTTATCATAACTTGCGAGTGCCCTTCCTCTGGCTTATTATTCATTTTATCTCTTTATGTAAAATGTGTGTTTGGAACCGGCACCGTTTTCATAGTGCCCTTTGCTTATGTGCTCGTAAACACTGAGTCCCTCCCCCAGGTTCAGATATGACCTACGTCTTCCATTTTTTTTGTGGTTTAATTTTTATATTTTGCTTTAAAAATTTACCACAGATTACCTTTAATGTTTTCTGAAAAGGGGGACTTGATTGAATTTTTCTAATCCTTTGAATTTGAGTTATTTATTGAATTAGACTTTATCCTCTGCTTTGAAATACTACCTTCATCACAGTACATTCTTATACACACGTGGACTGAGGTTTTAATTCTGTTCATTGATTGACCTGTTCTCTTGCCTGTACCTCACTAACTATCGTGACTTTATAATTTCACAAGTCTCTCTCGTTCAGTCTCAAGTATTTTATGGTTCTTCTTCCTTAGTTGTTTCCTAGGTGAATTTGAGAATCATTTTATGAGGGACAAATATTCTATTTGGAGTACAAAGAGAATTCAGTTACTTTGAATTTATGAATTAATTTGGTAAAATTGTATATATTGTCCTGTTTGTTATTAATTTTTCTATTAACACATGTGACGAGAGTCTTGAGTTAAGTCTTCTTGTTTGACCCTTAATAGATTTTACGGTTGACCTTAAAATTTTTTTGTTAAAATCATTCTTTGGTATTTTATGCTTTTTGTTTCTATTGTGAATGAACTTTCTAAATATCGTATTTCTATCTTTTTATTGCTCCTATATAGGAAAATATATTAATTTTTATACTTATTCCTAGCTTACAGTCTCTCTTTGTTGTAATAGTTTTCATGAAGTTTATTACATTCTCTCCTGGTGCAGACTTATCCATGAATTATAATATTTTTTCAACATTTCTTCCCATGTTTTCCTGGACTGTTTGAATTGGCTAGAAAAGTATCAATGTTGCCTAGTTTTTAAAAAAAGTATATGGTTTTATTATGAAGTATGGTACTGTATGTTTTTATTCTATCAGTGGAATGTTTATTTTTCTGTTTATCTGTGCATTTTTAAAGCCATTTATTGAAATAAATACATTATTTTCACTTTTGCTCTATTGATATATTTAATTACCTTACCTTTTTTTTCCCTGGAATTAAACCATCCTTGCCTTCCTGGAATAATTACTACTCAATCATTTCTAAAATGTGTTTACTTTTTATTTTATTTAAACTTTCAAAGCCAGTATTACAGGTTTCTGCACAGAATGGCCTCTTACTGTCCTTACGTAGCTTTAACTGTCATTGTCTTCTCCCTCTTTCCAAAAGTGACGTATTGTTGTTTTCTGTCTTTTACGGGTGCTTTATATTTTTGATTTTTGGTATTTGGGCACGTGAGACAATCTAAAATTATCAGAAGGAAGAGCTAATAGCTGTCCCCACCCCGTTGCCAGCGCCCACCCCTCTCCGCAGCTGACCAGACCGTCAGAGTCATTTCCGGATGGCGCCGTTTGTGTTTCTCTCCGTCCCCATGTATTTCTGCCCACGTGTCCCTAATGTCCATAGGTGTCCATCCTGATTTTAAATATGTTGTGTGTTGTGAAAATGGGGCCATGCTGTAACTTGTTGTTTGCCAGCGAAGGGCGCACTGCGAATGTCCCCGGGCTGGTGACTAATGTCACCAGCGCTTTGAAGCGCGCAGGGCGGGCTCTTCAAAGGAGCAGCTGGTGCCCCGCGGCACGTGGGTGGGTGTGGAGCTTAATGGCGCCTCTGCGGATGGCCCCAGGCTGTTTCCTGCTTTTTCCTTCTGTTCAAGTAAAGCTTCCCAGTTGTGCAGATGAATGCGGATGCTGGAACGTTTGTTTTACGAGGTAAATTTCCAGGAGTAAAAACGTCTGGTTACAAGAAGATGTGAATCTAACGTATCGCAGGCCATGCCAGCTCCTGTTCTGATGGCCTGTGATGACCGCTCCCTGGGGCGCTGTGGGAGGGCGTCCCTGCCCCATGTCTGTGTTGGCTCCAAACGTGACCGGAGTTCACGACTTGTCCAGTGTGTGTGTCGGCGGTGGGGCGGGGCAGAGTGGGAGAGCATTGCTGCTCCAAGCCTGTCCCTTATCGCGTGTCTACAGGTGCGGGAACTTTCCCTCCCGTCGAGGATTAGCCCAGGCGTTTGTCCGCTTCGCTGATGGCCCTTCCCTCCTTCACATCTAAGTCTGTAGGAGATTTTGGTATCTCAGGGGTAGTCACGATTACACACGGATGACTAAAGAGGTTAAGAGTTTTTATTTTGTTTATTGTATCATAGGTCATAGCATTTTAAAAAACTGTTACAAGGTAACATCTGTCTCCCCTTTCCTATGTTGCTTTTGGGTTTGTGGTCTTACTTGAGAAGGTTTTTTTCAAACCTCACTGCTATTCAAATACTATCTTAAAATGTAGCATAATATTTAATACATTGATTCATTCACTCATTATCAAATGAAACTGGCTAATCTGACCCACACAGCTCATATCATTTTAAATTAAATCTCAGGTTTCAATGAAAAGAAATTTCATAAAGGTCTTAAGAAAAAACTAGATTTTGGATTTATCATGTCAATTTGGGGGGTGGGTTAATTCATTGATACCTGATTTATTTATTATAATAGGCATCTTCTCCCAGTTCTTCTGGATGCTAAGCTAAAGACTTAATTCACCAGTTTTTATAAATTTTTATGTAATAATTGAACTAGTATGCTCTGGCTTGCTCCTGCAATTACCCACAAATGAAGGGTACCTTGGGTGACTCGTACTTGGAGGGCAGATACTCTTCGTGCGGGCACGGCTGTGGGCGCTGTCCCCGGGCTGGCACCGCGCGCGCCGGTGCAGGCAGTGAGGCACGTTTCATCGCTCTCTCGTGCAGAGGGACCTGGGCTATCGTGCTGGCAGCAGGGTGCGCTGGCTTCGTCTTCCTGGCAATTTTTCATCACTCACTAGAGAATATATATATAAACGTGCCTTTCATCGGCAGTTTTCCCATGAAAAGCTGTGGATTTCTCAATTGCCAAACCAGACCTGTTTGCTGTTGTGTTGTTTCACTTCCAGAGAGCAACCTGTTTGCTAATTGCCTCTGTTCTCTGAGGGGCGGGAACGAGAGCTCTCTTCCGGACTAGCATTTCGCTGTGTTCTTAGTTCACCGTATAAAGAGCTTCATAAATGTGAATCATTTATTTAACAACAATTTTCTGAGAACTCATAATCTTTTTCAAGACAGGGTTAAAGAGGGGTTCAGGCTACATCAGGGTTGCTACCTAGGTGCCGCCTGAATTGAAGGAATATAACAGTAGTGTGTATAAAACACCTAGAACGTTACTTGATCTGTATAGTAGGTGCCAAGTACTCTTTTCTCCCCTCTGCCCCCCACTCCCTTGGGGCGCAGTGACGAGGGCAGGCTGCCTCCTTTGTGGGGCGTCTTCACTGGGGAGCCGGAGCGGGTGCGGTGCCCGGACAGACATCGCCCCGGGGCACGTGGGGGTGTCCAGGGCACACACTCGGGTTCCAACAGCTGATTCCCTCAAACCCTTGATGAGGCCCCACGAAGTCGACCAATCCATCTGAAACCCTCACGAAAAATAACAAGACTCCCGTGATACTTTCAGGTAAAAAGGAGAGAATAAACCACACGCTTCTAGGTTTTCCCCTTGGAAAGTTTCCCAGCAACAAGACCCCGAGTTAGTTTTGTCTGGATAACGGATGAGCGCGCCGGCCGAGGGTGAGCCAGGCGATAGAAGAGGAAGCGGGCGGATTGTCAGCGGAGAGACGATAAGGGAACCTGTGTGTTTAAAGATACGGCGTTGTAGTTCTTAAAGGGAGCGGTTAGATAAAGAAACGGGTGGAAGCAGGACTGGCTCCCCCTGGGACTCCCGATGACAATGTAACAGATGACTCCAGATGACAGGGGAGGAGGGGGATGGAAAGAAATTACATTAACAAACTGTTGTTGATGGTTATAATAAGATTTAAGCAACCAAATAACCGAACCTGAAAGACCAACATATTTTTCAAGATGATTTAGAAGGATGCTAACGTGCGGGTGTCAGAGCTGCAGTGGCGCCTGCGCGCGCTTCAGGAGTGGGCTCTGCATCGGACAGGTCGTGTCATCACGCGTCGCGACAGGGCGTTTTACTCCGCAGCCGAATGGACTAAACTTTGCAGCACGTCATTGTTTTGTAATGTGTTTCCGCCATATCCCTAGGACCGGTTTGGTTTAGATTAGCCAGTGTTTTATAACGGAGATGAGCAGTTTAAAAAAATCCAGTATACTTAACAGGAGCTGTTTTCTGAGAGCTCGCAGTTGTCTGTTGACTAGGTGTGTTTGTCACGTCCAATAACAGATGTAGAAAAGAGTGTTTAGAAAGCTTAAAATGTTTAATCTTAGATATTAAGATTCAAAGACAGAAATATTGAGTCCCGCTTCCTGGCTATGACATTTTTGGTTCAAATGGCTATCGATGTGTATAAAACCCTCAAAGACAGGAAAGGCACGTGTCTCTTCCACTCCGCGTGGACCTTCAGTGGTAGCTGGGAAAGCTCTTTTGTCCTTAAATGGGGAGTCTTGTCTTGCTTTTTCATTAATCTTTGTTGTCACCAGCCTTGAAGTGACAGAAGTTGTGATTGTCTAATACATCCTGAGCTTCATTAAACTGTTTTAATGTATGAAACTAAATTTCTCTTAAATTCAGTCCTGTGACCATGGAGTGGTTGAAAACCAGTTGTTCAGCTCAGGGGCTCTCTCGTCCTTGGTGCCGGTGACATCCGACCAGATAGTTCTTTGCGGCGCTGTGTCCTGCGCGTCGCAGGACAGTGAACGGCATCCCCGGCCCCACGCGACTCCAGGAGCACCCTCCTTTCACTCCCCATCCCCCCAATTATAACACCACAAATGTCACCACACGTTGCCAAATGTCCTCAGCAGGACAAAATCATCCCGGCTGAGCTCCGCTGGGCTAACCTGTTGAGGCATCACCTGGCCCTTCCTCTCCGGGGAGGGAGTCCCTGCTCTGCCTCTCTCCTGGCGGAGCCGCTGGCAGTGCCCAGAGGCTCCCAGTCTGCCTGCGGGGGGCGCCCTGCGCATGCTCCCAGCTCTGCTGTTGACCTACTCTTCCCATTCCCCCACTTCATGATGCCATTTTGTAGGTCTTAGTTGATATAATTTCCAATTTATAGAGGATTTGCAAAAATAGTACAATGAACAACTCCCACAGAGCATTTACCCAGAGTTATTAATTATTAACATGTTTTGCCCATTTAAATTTCTGCGTGTGTGTATATTTATCACATAAATATACATATATCCACAAATACGTGTACATATATACATACGTACACACCCACACACACATTATACATAGATGCACATATGTACAAACACGTAATTATTTTTTCAAGTGAATCGAGAGTGAGTAGCAGTAGGACGCCTTCCTTACTCCTGTATTTTGAGAGTGCACTTCCTGAGTGCCTGTGACCTTGATTCACGCCCCATTCTCAAACCCCGTCTGTCGCCAGGCCACTGTCTTTGTGGGGCTGCGCGTCACTTCTGAGCGGCAGGTCCGATAGCTCGGCTTCGGCCTGGCTGCTTCCTCAGACTCTCTCTGGCTTGTTGACCTTGACGTTGTTTGAAGAGTGCGGACCAGCTGTTTTATGGGATCTCCCTCAGTCGGGGCCCGCCTGACGTTTTCTGAGGCTCACATTCAGCTTTCGCAGAAATGGCGCTGAAGTCGCATCTCCTCGGCCCCTCCCGTCAGGAGGCAGAGGAGGTCACTTTGTGTCAATACAGACGGAGCTTGGATGGCTCTGTCAGGGCGGTGCCTGCCAGATGTCTCTGTTATAAGCGTGCTGCCTTTCTGCCGGTCAGAAATGAGTCGGGAGAGGGTACTCGGGGACGATGTCACTGAGATGCTCCTCATCCCAGTGTCATCTGTTAGGTTTGCATTCACTGCGGAGTCACGCCTTAGCCACCCAGTGCGGAGGCTGCAGACGGAGGCGTCTGACCCCAGCCCCGCCGCTCCCAGGCCTCTGGTGGAGAGTGAGGGCTGGCCTCCCCCTCTAGCTGTGTCTTCATTTGTTCACATCAGCACCGACTTACGGATGCCCGTTTTTGGGTTTAATTTAGCCCTATCACTGTTTAGCCAGTGGCTCAAAATGGTCCTGATCTGGCCCATGGAGGCCCATCCAGGCTACTTCTGGGTTGGATGGACATGCCTCCATCAGTTTCTAAACACTTTCTGGGGTTGTGGCACAACATTTGTTCTAGGACGATCTCTCCTTGCTCCAGCCCTGGAACCAGCCATGTCTCCAAAGAACCTTGCTTCTTTTTACTGGGGAGAACATTTTAGTCACCCGTCCCCACCCCTGGGTGCTCAAGACCAGTGTCATCATCAGAAAAAAAGAAGATACAGGGCGCAAGGAAGGAGAAAGGGGAGGGGTTTGGGAAGCTGGTCTGCTCTCGAGCTGGCCTGATGCCTCGCAAACACGTCCACCCTCAGAGCTCCGTTGGCAAGTGCACACGGTCTGGAGATGTGAGTCCTGCTTCCCTCTGGGGTGGACTTGGCAATACCTTGACCAGGGAGTTTCACCCCCATGGTGCTTGGAAAGACCCCACACTGGACCCACCTTCTGAGCTGCCGAAGGGAGGAGCCCGGCAGGGGCAGCAGAAATGAGAAAGTGCAAGGGGGGGGGGGCGCAGGCCTCTGCCGCCAGGCGCCAGCGCCTTGAACTTGGTGTGGTGATTGGCTTCCCCGGGGGCTCTGAGCTTGGAGGGGAGAAGGCTAGCACTAGGAGCGCGCGCCTCACTAGTCGCCTTGTGACTGCACGCGATGTGGCAAGGTTGACTGTGAACTCTTGGCTCCAGAACACAGGCTGGTGACCCCGGGTGCAGCTGGCAGCAGGAGAGGAAAAAACAACAGTCATCTGAAGAGTCAGCGCGGTGGCGAAGCCAGCGCCTGGCTCCGCACGCCGACTCCAGGCGGAGGTGCGCGCTCCGCCGCAGACTCTCACCGGATGAGCCGTGGGCAGGTTCCAGGAGGTATCTTCTCCGTCTGGTCTTGATCTCAGTGGTTTGGGAAGCTGGCAGAGAATTTGGTTTTGTTCTGAGTATTTTGGCTCGGAGCCCAAGCCATGACTTTCTTTCTAAGCGGTTTGAACTTGAAACCATCAGTTCGTTCATCAAGATAATTTATCAAGCCAGCACCACAGTAAAATATATTAAGCGTTCAGAGCTGGCTTTCGAACTGGCGATCAGACCAACTATTCCAAATGGCTAAACTAGTAGGTAGGTGTCTGGTTGGACTCCCCTGGTCACAGCACCTCCCTCCTTGTTTCAAACTGCACACATGCTGGTCCTTTTAACTGGCAGCTCTGGAGTTTCTAATAAAGAGTTTAATTCACTTTGACTAATGCCTGTGAAACTTTTGTCTGAGCTGGAGGACTTTTTCCTGTGACATCCCAGTATCAGTCCACACAGTCCAGCCCTCCTGGGTGCTCTGGGAGGAGGGCTCTGTGCCGGGGTGGGCGCTGCAGCACCGTGTTGGGCCTTCCTCTGGGCACACATGTTCCCACAGCGACCCCAGGCCGGGCTCCGAGGACAGATCCAGCACGGCCAGTCTTTTTAGACCCAAATGAACTTCTCATCTCGCTTGAACATATACCTCAGACCTTGAGAAATTTATCCAGATGCCAACGAACGTGCAACCTGACCACGATAAATTTAATAATGGACCTAAGTTAGCCTAGTATTTCGAGGGTTTGTTCTATAAGGAAAACCCAACATGGAGTCTGTCCTGTGGGAAAAAATGAAGACTCTAGAGTGGGTCCGGGACGACCCGCTCTGAGGACGTCATGGACGGACAGATCCCCTGTGGTCTTGCCAGTGAGCCAGGTGGGCCCTTGTTGGTTTTATGTACATTTTAGGAACGAGAATAACATGTCTGATTATCCCGAAAATGAGAAACAACCATTAAGTTGGTAAACTCTCAGAGAAGCATCAGCTTCATTGTTAATTTATTCACTTATTTAAAATATTTAATCAGAAAAAAAATTAACATCCCACAGTGATGGCCCAGGGATAAAAAAAAAACAAACCAGGATAAAAATAGCAATACCCTGGGATCTAAAGCTGCACTGCTGATACAAACGTGATACTCACATGACGGTCCGCCATTGCTCTGAGCCGCCCTTAACCCTTTCGCGCCTTCCGCGCCCTCACAGTCGGCTCCAGTGGAGTTAATGAGTTTTCTCCATGATCGATGCAGCAAGCAGTTATGTCTCAAAAGAGACAAAATGCCAGCAAAGTAAGTGCCTAATGGCACTTTATGTCAATTATTTCATTTGTATTTAATTAAAAGCAGTCAAAACAGTTGGCTGAGGTATAAAAATTCCCTCAGCTCTATAATTTTTAGATTGCCTTAAGAGTTTTTGTTGCCGGGTATATAGTTGGCCCTTTGAAACAATCTGGGATCTATTTCACAAGCTAACTCTTGCCAGTAATGTTTCCATTGTCACTTCTTTGGGGAGATGGCTTCGTAGATGATTCGGCCAGATGCATGTACACGGCAACGCGACTGGAGCCGGAGTCGGCTTCTTGTGCGGCCAGCGGTCATGGCGGGGCTCTGTGCAACGTCACCGCGTGGCGGCTGGTGCCGGAGCCGGGTTAGCGTGGTGGCATTTCTAAGAAGGCAATAAACAGGGCAAACGAGGCCAGTGGAAGCTAGAGGAGGAGGGGTGAGTCACCTGTGCCGTCACAGAAGGTGGACCAAGGGCCGGGGGCGCCAGTCACTTGAATAATTTTTACCAGTGTTGGGGATGAACGTTTTTTCATCTATGAAAAGGGACCCATTATTGAATCCCCAAAGACTTCGGGTGGTTCCCACGGGCCTTCTTCCTCTTCTTCCTGCACCCTTCTTCCAGAAGAGAGACGGCTTTGGGCCCAGACAAGCGATGCTGTCAACGGCTGAACACCTTACATGTTCCTTTCCCTCTGAGACCTGTCTGGTGCCGTCGATGGGCTCTTCCCAACAGCCTTCCCCCTGGCGGTGACTCAGGGACCCTGGAGGATTGACTCGCTGGGTCCTTGGCGTCACCACTGACGGATGGGGTAAGAGTGGGAAGGACACATTGCGTTTTTAATGCTTCCGGTCCAGAAGGGACAAATGTCCCTGATGCACAGGCTTCGTGGACCAGAACTAGTCACCCGGTCATTGCAGCTGTGTAGGAGGCTCAGTGTCTTAGAGGGCCGTGTGGGCAGCGGTGCTCCTTAATCACTGTCGGCCACCGTGGTCAACCAGGGTTAATGCAGTCGGTTGGCAGTGTCACCAGCTTAACAGCACGAAGCCTTCCAAGCCATGGGTGCGAGTGCCTTCAGGTCTTTTAAAAATGTCTTTCAACGGTGTTTTGTAGATGTCACCATGTAAGCCTTGCATTTCTTTCTCTAAACTGGTCTCTGCATGAGTCATTCGTCTCGATGCCATTGTAATGGGAATGGTTCACTGAATTTCATTTTTGGGTCATTCAATAGTAGTAGTATATAGAAATACCATCGATTTTTTACATTGATCTCGTATCCTGAACCTTAAGCCCTTGGCGAGCCTGGCTCACTTTTTGAGTTGATGGGTGAAGCCAACATGTGCCACTTTGTCCCAGAAAAGCATCCCCATGGGGCCCGGTCACAGCCTGGTCCCTGCGGGCTGCAGCCAGTACAGGCAGAGCTGGTGAGCAGTCGCCGTCACGGGGATACCCATTAAATGGACATTGGAAATCAGAGCCCGTCCACCAAAGCAGGGGAAGGGTCAGGCCCGCAGAGCAACTCGCCCTGAGGGTAAGAGCTCTTAAACCCTCATGTGTCCAAGGGGGCTGGGTGGGAAACCCCATCTGCTGTGTAAGTTTTGTGATTCTTGGCCTGGCGTAAAGGCCCGTAGAAGAGGAAGAAGCGATTTCTCATGTCAGATTCACAGCCCGCAAGCCTTGCCTTTATGCCTTAGGTGCTAGAGAGGAATTTGTTTTTTCGGGACACCTGTCTCTTTCCTTCCCCTCATGGTGTCTTTCGGGTAGTAGTTGTTGAATGTGTAAAAGATTCCATGCGACAGATCGGGCTCTGTAGGGCCCGTTCACGCACTAAACCCCACCCCTGAGAGAGGGAGCCCAACATTGGTCACCTCAAACCTGTCCTTCCTGTGCGTGGCCATCATCTCACGCCTCACTGCAGAAACCCACTCTCCTGGAGGGACAGGAAATGGAACTAACCGTGTGGTTTGGCTGGGCAGGCACATGGGGGAGCGTGTGCCATTCGGTGCTGTTAGTTCTAGGGTCTATAAAAATGGTGTCGCCCTGCAGGTCGCCTTCGGGGCCAGCCTTTCCCGCTCCCCGCTACAGCTGGAGATTCATCCGTGTCGTACGAGGGGCCGCAGTCCACGCGTTCAGTCCCGGTACGACATGCTGTGCGTGAATATGCGTCCATTCCTGCCCTTTCCCGGCCAGGGAGGTCAGAGGTCATTGCCAGTTTTGCCATTGGGAGTGGTGGCACTGGGAACGGACATTTGCCCACAAGTCACTATTTGTACCCCATTGTGAGCACCCCGGGCACCCCCCACGTGTAAGAAGACTAAGTTCTGTTCTCACTCCTAGTGTGTTCAGCTGGAGAAGTTTAATTTTAATTTTTTCCCCAATGTCTTGAACTTTCCCATGCTTGACTCCCCATTTCAAGTACCCATCCCAAGAGCTGACGGGACCCTGCTGGAGGGACAGGGTCCCTGCTGGAGGTACGTGGCTGGGCTGTGCGGGGCTACCTGTCACTGCTGCGCCCATCCAGCCGTGCCCATCTGGCTGTGCCCAGGTGACCACACCACATTCCGCTTCTCTGCCCACGAGTCTCTTAGCAACTGCCTGTACCTCCTGATTTTCCAAGCAGCTACTTCAAACCATCCTAATCTTCGCAAGCCATTTGTAATGTATTTATAGGAAACCATCACCCCATAGCCTTCCGAATTTCCTGCTTAGGAGGCGATGGCGAAAGTCATTAAACATTAGCAGCAATAGTGCCCGCACTGTAATAAAGTGTTAATTACTCTCACATGTTAATAGAGTGGGGGGAGGGAGTTTTGCCATTGTTACTGCGCCTAAAATAATTTCCATGTGATAATTTTCCAGGATATCAAAAACTGAATAATTATGCACTAATTAAGAAAGTAGGGCCTGCTCTAGAAGTTAAGACTGCATTAATTTTAATGTTTTTACAGTCCTTTAATTGGGGAAAGGGCTGTAAATTGGGAGCCGCGGCGCCGCGCCCCCTTCAGGAGGCCCCGCCTCCGCAGCCCGCCCCCTCTCTGCGGCGGCCCAAGGTCAGCCCAAGTTTGCAGACCCTCCGCTCCTTGCACGAGATGTGCTGGCGGTGGAGCGCGCATCCATCACACTGACAAGCGTTTAACTCTCCCGCAGCACACGCTCCCACTTCTTAAATTATTAATTGCATTAAATATATTTTCATATTGTGGATGGTTGGTTACAAACTGTTCCCCGGCGGGGAGGGGCTATCCCCGACGGCGGGGACCACTCACCTGCTGCTGCTGCAGAAGACTCGGGCGCGGGTCGGCCAAGCCCCCCAAGGACCACACATGCCAACCCGGGGTTGACTGAGGGGACGGGCCTTGGCAGCGGGGGGCACTCTTTTCACCGTGCCCGGTGCCGGTGCTTCCTGGCCTTATCTGCTGTCTCTTCCTTGGCCGCCTTGGCACCCGGAGGCCGGTCCTCAGGTGAGGAGAGGCGTGTCTTTCCTGCGCGGCCCTTCACTCCAGGTGCACGAGAAGCAGGTTGTGTCTCACTGACCGTGGGTCTACAGGGTGGCATGGCGCTCGGGGCACCCCCACGGGGTCCCCACTGGGGAATAAAAGCAGGATCCAGGGAGGGCTCTTGTGAAGCCCTCCGTCTGCCCTCCTGCTGGCGCCTGTCTCCAGGGTGGCGCTGCGTGGCCCACTCACCCTGGTCGGCTTTTCTGAGAACCCTGAAGGGCTGCGGCCGTCTGAGCATCTTGTCTTGGAGTGTTTGAAAAAGAAACATTTGAGTGTGAAAGGAAACCTCTCTTCTCAAATTTGCATTTTAGGTTCAGATTAAGGCAAAAATAGAAAACTGGGTTAGCCAGATAACTATACATGTCTGCCCAGTGGGCTGGATTGGAGGTCTTTCTGTCCATAGATGGTTAATGGGGACGCGCTTTGAGCACCTGGTTAGCGGTGGCCTTGCCAGCTCTGCAACGGTGTCCCCCGGCGATTGTCGCCGGGGCTTGTTAACTGGCGTGCTCACTCTGGTGCTTATAATCCACCTTCCAGATAGTAAGTTCTGGGAAGGCCGGATCGGGAGACATGAACTGCTATTGTCTCGCTTCCAGTGTCTGGCACCGAGCCCAGTGACTAGCGTGGAATAAATGACTGGCTGGTTAGGTAGATGAATGAGTAATGCAGTAATAGAAACACAGGTGAAGACTCCGAGCCTCCTCTCAGAAGAAGAAAGGCGGGCGTGTGCTGCTGCTTTTGCTTAACCAGGAGGCCGGCGCAGACACCTGGGCTTCTCTGTTCGTCTCGGGGTCAGTGGGAAGATGATGCAGTGAATGTATTAGGGGGGGCGGTGTGCGGGGGCTGTGGGTCTGGCCTCTGAATGGGCAGTTGACCCGAAGGCTTCACCGTGGGTTTGAAGGCCTGGATTTAGAGTGTGAGAGGGAGAGGAGAGGGAGAGAGGTGTGACCCTGTGACATCACGTACTGAAGAGCAAACAGCGGTGACAACCAGGGCACCCCCGCACCCCGTCTGGGCTGACCCACCAGCAGGAGTGCAGACGAGGTCAAGGGAGCCCAGGGACACAGAGCTGCTTCCGCAAAGCCCTTGGTTTTGACGCTTTCACGTCTGACCATCTGTAGCCCAGTGTTATGTCTGTCTGTGTTAATGACAGTGAACACCCAGGAACCCCCCGCTGGCTGGGGACCTGAAGCACTGGACCAACGACTACGGCTTCCCCCGTGTGCCTTCCCGTCCTTAGTGGGCTGTCCTGCTTTCCCTGTGGCCCAGGCATACTTACTTACTCTGTCCCTTTGGCCCCGCCAAGGGCCCTCTTGGCATGACGCAGCCTGGACCAGGAGCCGTCTGTCGTCCCCACCTCTGGCTGCCTCGCGCCGGGTGCACCTCCTTCTGGAGTCACGTGTTTACCTTCCTCTGCCTTTAAAAAATAATCTAGTGGGTTGGCCAAAAAGCCCATATAGTTCTTTCCATAGAGTAAAAGACGCATGTTCATTTTCACCAATGGCATTATCGATTCGGACATTTCGAGTATGTCGGCTGTCTCCTACGTGGTATAAACTTGACTGTTCTCAGTTAACGTCTCGATTTGGTCGCTATCAACGTCAACTGGTCTGTCTGACCGTGGAGCATCGTCCAGGGAGAAACCTCAAGCACAAAACTTTGTAAACCGCTTCTGTCACAAACGATCGGTCACAGCACCTTCCTTCTCCGATCACTGTACAAATCTTTTTCTTTTTCCATTTCAGTGGTGTTTTTACTTTTCTTGAAATAATAAAGCACAATATGCCAAAAATGTTGCACATTTTCTTCTACCTTCAATATTCAAATGGCTGCACAAAAATTCACCCATTTTGATGAGTATTTTTTAAAAAATGCATGCTGAGCCCTGGCTAGGGGGCTCAGTGGATTCAGTGCTGGCCTGAGAACTGAAAGGTCACTCTTTTCGATTCCCAGTCAGGGCACACGCCTGGGTTGTGGACCAGGTCCCCAGTAGGGGGCACATGAGAGGCGGCAGATTGGCGTCTCTCTTGCATATCGGTGTTTCTTTCCCTCTCTTCCTCCCTCCCTTCCCTTCTCTCTAAGAATAAGTAAATCATTTTTTAAAAATTGCACGCTGATATGACAACTGTCACAATACAATCATGCAAAATCGCTTCGAATGAAGCTACAGACAGCTCAGTGCTACAGGAGGCATCTTCCGGGAAAACACCAAACGGGCTTCTTGGCCAATCCAGCGTTTCAGGAACAAGTCTTCCACCGTGTTCTGGGTTAGTGAGTTGGCGCCTTCCAAGGCAACAGGGCAAGAGAATCCACGTGAGGAATGGGGGGGGGGTGGAGGCGCAGAGGGGCCCCAATGGGGTGGTCTCAGAGAGCCCGCCCCATGTCCGTCCTGAAGTAATAACTGGTCACAGCTCCAAGGGAGGACCTATCAGGACAGCCCTGGAGACAGATGCCTGTGTGCTGCTGCGTGCTGGTGCAGGGTCCGCCTTCTTGCCACCCCCGCCCCCAGTGGCTTGACTCGTCAGCATGGAAAGTCAGTGCTGCCTCCAGGGAAAATGGCTCGGGCTTTGGGCGCTGGCAGCAGGGTGAGGGAGCTGGAGGCCCACAGATAAATAATAAATAGCTGAGGGGAGGGCAGCAGTTAGAGATGGGGAGCGTGCAGGTCTCACGCCTTCCTCAGAGCAGGGCCAGGTGTTCACCAGGAGACCTATGTGCCCCCTGACCAATATGTGACACTCTTGTTCTGGAAGCCCATGCCGTAGTGTGGTTCCCAAGAAGACCCCGAAAGGAAGCAGGTGGAACTGGGCTGGCTTCTGAGTGGGAGGACTGACCTTCAGCTTGGCAGAACGAAGAGGACTTGGGCCTCCCAGGACCACCCTGGGCGCCCACCCTGTTGGCCTGTGAGGGCGTGATGACCACACGGGATCCCCTTGTCCTGCTCTAGCTCCGGTTTGGCCCCTGGCTTCTGCGTTTTGTCTGTATGTCATTATCGCTGAGCAGGCACAGGGACAGCTTTCGGCTGGCGGGGGGCGGTTCTTCCTGAAACCTGAAAGGGTCAGCACGAGTGTCAGAGAGCAGCACACGCTAGAATTCTCGGGACCGTCTTTGATCCGTGTCCTTTGTTGCCTGTCACGCCAGTGAGGAGGGAAAGGCCGATGCCGATGTGGAAAGGCCCGGGAAATCGTTACCGAGAGCTGCTAAGCGCTAGGCTCGGGGACCGAGTGCTGGCAAGACCCACTCTGTCCCCAGGTCCCAGGCTGGGGAAGGAGACAGGTTCCTAGACAGACAGGGACACGTGTTCACTGGGGCACAACCACGGTGTCACCAGGATGCTATGGGTCCATTCATTCTGTCTGACGAGAGAGATAAAAGGAGTCCCAGGGGAAGCGGTGGTGGCAGATTGGGGAGTCCAGTGTTGTTGGAATGGGGGCTTTGCTCCGCGGGGCCGGGGACCAGCCACCGCTCCACTGCAGACCTCCTGGTTGCGACTGAAAGGCCTCGATGTCCCCACCCTTTATGCGTAGCACACGCACGTCACAGTGCGTCCCAGGTCGCTTTTAGGTGTAGCTGTCTGTGCGCCTTTAGAGCCGTGAGCCACTGCCTCCTGAACTCATGGCCTCCACATGCCCTAGAAATCAAAGCATATTTGTTGCGTGCCAGACGTGGGGTTGCAGCGCTGGCCCCCGTGTTTGCCCCGACAACCTCCGCGCCTGAAAACAGGTGGGATCGAGGGACCCTGAAAAATAGGGGCCACCCCTTAGGAGAACACGCTGGCCTGCCGGGGGTTCCGCCGAGGCTGCAGGCCCCTTCTCGGAGGCCAGAAATGGTCAGTGGCTTTGATTCACGACACATACCAGCCACCATGGCTGACGGCCAGTCAGGATCCTCAGGCTGCGGCAAACTCGAAGACGCCAGCAGGTCTCGGCACCGAAGGCGCCTTGGCTCCGTGCCCGCCCTGGTTAGTGAGCCCCGGCTGGGAGCACCCGAGGCCCCGCCGGCAGGGCGCGTGAGTGCCTTTTTAAGAAAAGGCAAGCTGCCAACCACAGAGAAATATGCAATTGTCCATCTGTTGCTCAAATTAAACATTTTTTTTCCATCCATTGCCAAAAATTTCTCTAACGACTGTCCAGTGGTCTAACCTCCCTTTTTTGGGGGGGCCGGGATTGAATAGGTTATCATGGTTTTGCGGGGGCGCTGGGACTTGGGGACAGGGACTCTCGCCGGCAAGGAGGAGCAAGAGCTGGGGTGCTTGGTGAGCGCAAAGAGCAAACCACCCTCTTTGAAGAACAGCGGGAAAACCTATGAGCCGCCAACTGTTCCTCGTCAGAAATAAACCCGAGTCCTAAGGGTCATTTTCCTCCTTTGCTCTGGACAGGTCCTCTTCTTTCTGCAGACGCTTGGAGGGGCGGGGGCTAGTGTTTGCCCATCATGGCTCCCTTTATTAGGAAGAGTTTATATGCTTGCTTTTCTATATAAGAGTTTCCTTTTTCCCTCCCCAAAAGCAAGATCAACACATCATATTCTTAAATCAGATTTTATTTCTGTCTTATTTCTATCCCCTCCCCATTTTTCGTACAGGTCCTACCCTTCGAATCTGTTATTTTTGTTCTTTTCTGTAGGCAGGTGTTTATGAATACCGAGTAACCTGGAACACGGCAGGAGGAAGTCAGATATGTCGAACAGAGGGTCACGTCTCTGGGTGTCAGTGACAGACAGAAAGACCCGGGTGGTGAGAGCATGGGCAGGAGAGCGAGCTTCACAGAGCCGTGCCCAGGCCTGGGGACACGAGGGATGCCCTGCGTAGGGAGGCCCCGCAGCGACTGCAGGGAGGGTTCTCAAGAAGGGACCCCAGGTCTGCGGCAGGTGCACCCAGAGACCAATGTGTTGGGCTGAGGTCCCAGGCAGCGAGCAGGAGGCCTGGACAGGTGGCTGGGACGGGGCAGAGTCTGGGGACACAGACCTGGGGTCGGACCGGGACCGGCAGCCACGTGTCTCGCTGCGCTTCCCCCGCGTGTTCCAGGGTCTTCGCCCGCACACGTCATCCTCTGTGTTCTTGGCTTTCTGTGTGCTCTCTTTCCTTTGAGAGAATATCCAAGTGCAAATCTCTTCCTTACTAATGTTTTCTTTCACTGGGCTACTCTCCTTTGCGTAAAAACATCCCCATTCTCTTCTTCACAATTTAGCTCTTTGGAAATTTATGTATGTTTTTACTGTCTCTACATTTTAACTTCACTTCTCCGTCCCAAACCCACCATAATTTATTGAATTTAATCTATATTGTCTAACCAACATTGCCAGTCTAAGGAACATCCTCGAGGTATTTCCCTGACCTCTGTCAAGAACTTAACATGTTTTAACATTTACTTGTTTTTTTTCAAAATTAAACAGCTATAATTATTCAACATAAAGGTAATGCAACGCTTACTTTAAAAAATGAAAAATTTGACACGATAAGAAAGACATAGCAATAGCTATCTTTTTATTTCTTTCAGAGTATTTTTGCACGTGATGTTATAGAAGTTATATGTAGACATGTTATATGTATAAATATAATATATGATATACGTATGCACACACATATAGGTACTTATTTATTTTGCACTTTATGTTCTGTGGCATTCTATATTTCATTTCACGTAGAGAGACTGAGAGAGGGCTAGGGGTACAGCTTATGTTCTATAAGCCACATTTGCCGTTTGCTGGTCTTAAAAGCAAACGGGGAAATGTGTGTTTGCTCTCTCTTCTCTGGGGGGTTTGTGTGAAACTGATGCTACTTCTTTTCCTAAATGCTGGGAAGGACTCAGCAGTCAAGTCGCCTGGGCCCCAGCCGAGCTTATGGGAGGGTCTTTAACGTGGAGTCCGATTTCAGGGGCTGACACAGGGCTTTTCTGATTTTCTCTCTCTTCTTGTGTCAGCTCGGAGGTGGCGTTTAGAAACAGATTTTTAAAAAAATAACCTATATTTTCTAATTCATTCATCCCTCTGTAGTCTTCTTTGTGAATTTTCCTTCATATAGCTGACCCTAAATATTGGGGATTTCTCAAGACCCTTTCTTGGACCTCTTTTCTTATTTTGCTCCAAGTGACTCCCGAGGGGTCTGATGTAGCCCCGCGAACCTGCTGTCCCGTGAGCAACTTTTGAATTGCTCCGCACGCTGCATATTTCCAAGGGCCTTGTGGGTTTCTCTCTGAGTGTGCGTCCTAGGCAAACGGAAGTCTGCGTTGCCACAACTTAACACACATTCTTCTCCGTCCCCTGCCAGCCCTGGCCCCCTCCCTCGAGACCGAGACCGCAGTGGTCGGTAAATGACATCACTCTGAACCCAGTTACCTGAGCCCAGGGCCTCCCACCAGGCTTTTGACTTTTCCTCACCGCGCACAGTTTTTTGGCCAAACTGCTAAACAGCCTAACTGGTCTAATGGCGTCACTTCCCCCGGCCCAGCCCTGGTCCCCTGTGGCCGGTGTTAGCTTTGTGCTCCACCCGCATTTTTCTCTCCCCAGAGGAGCGTGCAGACCTCCTTCTGGCCCGCGGGGCCTTTCCCGGCTGGACCCTGCCTCTTCTGACCCCTCCGGGCGAGGCTGCACACAGGTCGTCTCGGTGTCTCCTGGCCCCGCGCCATCACCCCTCATACCTGCGCCGCCCGGAGCACTCGTCGCCGTGTCTGAGAGTTAATTCCAGATTTTTTGTCCAAGTCCTGGCTCTAGCCTCGCCCCTTCCTTGGAGTCTCCGGACCTCAGCACAACCGTATGGGCGCCTGTTGTTTCCTGTACCGCCCCCCACGCCAGCTTACTGGTTTCTCCATCCCGGTACACAGTCTGCAGCTGGAAGAATGGCTGCCTGCCGTCCCCTCTGGGTCCCGAGGCCCAGGCGCTGTTTTCTCAGCGTCCTCCCGTCCTCCATACCCGGGCTCCTGTCAGGTACTTGATGTAAGACAGAAATACCAATCAGTCGCCTCCCATACATGCCCTGATTGGGAATCAAACCTGCAGCGTCCTGGTGTGTGGGACGGCGCTCCAACCAACGGAGCCACCCGTCCGCGGGGGGAGGCATTTTTGATAACGTGAGGACAGGTATTCCTGTGTCTCATTGAACTTTCATTATTTCGACAAATATTTTGTTTTGCACGCCCATTATACACTATGGCTTTTCTCATCGACTAACAGTGCGCCCTCACGGGGGTTTTACAACCCCATTGTAGCTAATCATCTCCGTGTCATGGATTAGAAACACGAAACCGGTAATTGGTTTTTAACCAAGGGACTCAAGCAGGAGGGAGGCGATTCGCACACAGACCACCGGCCATTCCCGCTTTCCCTTGGAGTTCTCTTCCCTCTCAGCGACCTGTGTAGAAGTCTCGGCACTTAAAGCGATGAATTAAAACAATACGGAGGCCCAGGCCAGCCCCGCAAATTTCCTTCCGCTCGGCTTCCTGCGGTCGGGCAGTCCCACCGGGACAGGGCCCGTGGTGACTGGCTGTTGCACGAGTGTCTGTCCCTCTCCGGCATCTATATCTCCGTCTACACGCTGTCTCGGCCAGGCCCCGCCACCACTGAAGAGCAGGTATTTCCATCCCCGTTCCAACCGCAAGGACACCGAGACCCTGAGGGGTTAGGGGAGGGGCCCCGGGCAGGAGGTCACGTCTCCCTCTGCTTTGCCCCAGAGCCGTGCGCTCTCCTCCGGTGACACTGCCTGACTCAGCCACTCACGGCCGAAGGCAGACGGTCTCGTCCTTCCTCCATGCAGCGGTGGCCCCGACCCATCTGCACCTCCCAGGCAGCGTGTTGTGGGGGCGCCACCTCGGGTTTGGTCCTGCCGGTGCTGGAGCCAGGGGGTCTGACCGCTGGTTCTGGTGGCCCCGGGGCTCGGGTGTCGGCGTTGATTCTGCTGCCCGTCCGGCTGGGCTGGCATCTCCGTGTTGGTGGCGAGTTGTTACGGTCCCCACTCCGAGGTTTACCTGGATGAACGATGCCCCCTTCAATGGCTGAAGCAGTTTCCCTCCACCAGAGACGGCTTTTTTTTTTTTTTTTTTTAAACAGGCAGTGGCTCTTTCTTCCTGAAGCAGCTTTCCTGGGAAGGGAACCAGGCCACACTCTGTCCCCCCCGACCACGGGAAAACCCACACCCGAGACACATGGGAGGCAGGTGCACAATTCTCGTGTGGCTCACAGTGTCAGTGGCCCCGGGGACCCGCAGAGACCTCGGGGTGCGTCCCATCTCTCTTGCCCTATCAGGGGCCGTTAGAGGACTCGGGAGGGTGTTGTTTGGAGAAGGGGTCCTGGGGGCTGTTCTCAGATCCTTGCTCACTTCGCCACCTCCCTTTCAGCGTCCTGGGGCTGTCCCAGCAACAGAAATTTATTATCTCGCAGCCTTAGAAGCCGTGAGCCCACAGTCAAGGCCTCTGATTCCTTGAGCTTTAGAGGGAGGTCTCGGCAGACATTTGTTCCCTCCAGTGTGAGGGAGACCCCTGCCTCTTCCTCCTGCACCGGCCCGCTGACACCTGTCGGCACGCCCCGGGCTCCAGCCTCCCTCCTGGGTGCTTCACGCCTCCTCACCCCCTCACCGGCGGCGTCATCCTTTGCCTGGGTTGCTTTGCAAATGAGGGCGGACCTCGGTAGCAGGTGAGACTCTGCAGACTTGTTTTCTGCAAGATATGATTTCTGTTCATGTAAACGTAAGGATCGTGAGGTCAAATACAATTGGCAAATGACTGAGTTAAATACCTCGAAAGAGGTTTTTTTACTGAAGAATGTCAGAACCTTCACTAGGCTGACGGGGGATTTTATGTCTAAGGAAGAAAGATACTACGCTTTCCCGAATTATTTGCTTGGGTTTTTTTTCCCACCAAGATCTCGTGGGATGGTGGTGCTAAGGAGCCTGGAACAGTTGCTGTGTTTTGCACCATCATGGGCTTGATAACAGCAGCCCTAATTCTGTCTCCAGAACGGGCCTTCCCCTCCGCATGCAGAGGGGCTATTTTGAACTGTGGGGGACCGCCGGGGGTCCGGCAGACAGGGCCTCAGTGATAGCGAGCTTGTCCCACAACCACGCGTGGCTGCGGGCGTTTTCCCACGGTCCGGTGGCGCTTTGCTGCCCGGAGCTCGCGGAGAGCCGGCACTGAGTTGCCGATCTGAAGGTTAGGACCTGCGTAGGCACTGACTGGGTGCCGGTCGAGTCTCTTCCCCGTAGCCATTCTTCAGGAAAGGCCCACTGGTTGTAACTCACGTTCCATCTCAGTGGGATTTGTGTTAGTCAGTAAGAAAGCAACACCAGTTTCCCGAGGGCCTGAGCCATCACGCCCGCCTCCCCGTCTCCTGGGGAAACCCACAGATTTTGGCGAAACCCATCAGAAACACCCGTGGGGCGGGGGGACAGCGAGAGCAAGGGGACCGAAGGCAGATTACACAAGGACTGACGGGCATTTTTCAACTTTTCCTTCTTTTCTTTTCTTTTTTTTCCTGCTCCGACGTTTCTTTGCCTTTGCATTAATTAGGAATTTAGGTAAATGACATAAGTGCCCCAATTTTTTATTTCTGCCAGGAGAACAATCAGGCCATTAGAAGTAACAAATGGTCCGGACTCGTGTTGCCTGTTGAAAATTTTCAAGCTACATTATTCCTGACAAGAAAAAAACAAATAATAGTTGTTTTGGCCAATTTTTACCATAAGCCGTGTCAGCGCGAGCAGATGCGGCGGCGCCCTGGCTCCCTCCCCGCTGTCATGCCTCATTAAAGTGCGCTGACTCTGGTGGGCTCCCCAGTCCTTTAGGTAAACAGTTATTTACATGAACTGCGACATTTTTCTTTGGTGACAATTTCTAATTGTTCAGGCAACCAAGGGTGATATATTAAACACTTGGAAAAAGGCTTCACCTGTGAAACAAATTACTTTAAATTAACTATCCTTTCAAAAGAAAGGCAAAGTTTCAAGATGGACAAATTAGCCCCTTCTCAGGCGCATATGGTAAGTGTTTCAAACACGGCCCCACTGGTCCCCACTCCAGAGAACAATTCTTCATGATGGAGTGGGGACGTGCTGGCTCACTGGGGGCTCCTTCCTCTGCCAGCGCTCGCCCGCGATGTGCTCAGAAGGGGCCCTGCCAGGGCCGAGCGCTGGGCGTCCCTCGGCAGCTGGGGCTTCACGAACTCGTAGCCTTTGCTTTTGGAGTTTAACTCTTTCTGAGGCAAACACCAGCACGGGGCTCTCCCTGAAGAATCTTTCATTTTTGCTGCCCTTTCTGCGTGATCTCTGGCAGTGTCCGTGGCCATCGACAGCATGTGGTGAAGCCCTTCAATTAGCCATATGTCTGCGCCTCCCATGCTGGGCGGGGTGACATGCCCAGCCCGGGACAGGGATGCCATAGGGTTGGGCGAACCAGTTACTAAGGCGTGACTGGGGGGGTGTCATTCTGCCAGGGTTCTGGGCTCCGTGACTTGAGAGTAGCATGTTTCATAGTAAAGGTCAAATCCCTGCTGCACGGGGCAAGACGGGGTCCCCGCACAGTTCATGTCCCACTCGGACCTCAGAACGTGACCCTCATGTGCGAACCGTGCTGTTCCTGGTGTAATGAGCGAAGGCGAGATCGTGACAGATTGGACTGGGCTCTCAATCCCGCCTGACCGGCCTCAGACACATGGAGAGACCAATGCGCTGCGGGTCCGTGAGAGGACGAAGGCGGAGGTGGGAGCGATGGGCCCGCAAGCCAGGGGCCCCCAAGGACATGATGCTGCGCGGTGTGCCCGAAGGTCTTTGATAAGCTCGACGTCACAGTGGCTTTCGAGGGCGCCACGGATAGGACTGCACAGACTGACCCAGAGCAGGAGGGGACAACCCCAAACGGGCCGCTGCTCCGCGTGGGATGGAAAACAAATCAAAACCACTTGCTCTCTGTCGCCCAGAGCTGTGGTGACCACCACCGACGGGTTCAAGTGTGGTTCCCGCCTTTTTCCTTCTTTCAAGCCACGGTTGCTTTCTGCTCTACAGAAAGTATTTCTGAGCATAGACAAGGAGGAAATCTTTTCAGTTCATTTCACGAAAATACAAGATCCTTGCCGCCTAAGCTTGATCAAGGCACATAAAGGCAGCTGCACGTCAATTTCACCTATGAAAGCGATGCGCGTCTGAAATTCAACGTCACAAAATGGACGGAAGCGCCACACTCAGAACCGGTGATCAGCTCTGACGCTTGCTGAGCTCGCGCGTGTGGGACACTCGTATGTGAGTCTTTCTTCATCCTCACTGACGGCCGTTTAAGAAGACGAGGGTTCCATGGCGTGAAGACGCTAAGTCACTCATCATAACGTAACCAAGAGGTAGTGGAGGTGAGATGTGAACTGGGGTTTCTCGGAGGTTCCAGACCTTTGGGGATGACACACGATGACATGGCGGTGTTCCCTGAAAGCAAGAGCAAGTCACTCTGAGGAAACCTGTATCCTTCGCACTGGGTGGCCATGAGACGAAACGCGCAGCTATCTCATCTGACGCAGACACGTAACGTGATCAAAGTTTGCGTGTCTTCTTGACTATACAGCAAGAAGAAAGGGAGATGTTTCTTTCACGGGAGCAGTATTTGCGTAAGCTCATCGGTTCCCTGCCTTCCAGACCTCATTACGGTCCCCTCCTGCGCTGCGCGCAAGTAGCCCAGCAGGGTCACTCCGATGCTCCTGGCAAAAGGCTGGTTTGCGAGATGCGTGACAAAGAAATGCTAGAAATACGACACATAGTTACTAGAAGGAAGGAGATAAAATGGGCATTGTTTTCAGTTAATGTAACTCTTCGTGAAACTTTAAAGGATCAGCTGAAAACGTATTCCATATACTGAGATAATTTCAGCTAATGCTTAACAATTTTAATTAAAACTTGACTTTTAACTAATGTGCATAAAGGAGCAGATTTTTAATGAATACAGTGCAACCAAAAACATACAAAACATACATTCCAGGCAAAATGACATTTACAATAGCATCAGGAATACAAAATGTCTGAATAAAATTACAAAATGTCCTGGAAAAGTATTAAAAATTATAAACTTTGCCAAGGGACAAAGAAAGACTTAAATGACTATAAAGAATAATGTCCCTGCGAGAGGAGATTGAGCACCGAGCCTGTCAACTCTCGCCTCATTCATCTGCAAATTCAATGAATATCCAATTCTAGTCCCAGTGGGGCTTGGGGCGGGACTTAACAAAATGTTGTTAAAGTTCATCTGGAAAAATAAATGGCTGAGAAGAGCCAAGGAAATTTTGAAAAATAAGAATAATGAGAGAAGACTTGACCGACTAGATAATAAAATACTGGAGTGATTAGAACAGCACAGTCTTGGTGCAGGGATAAGTGAATCAATTGAAAGAAATTTCAGTGAGAGACATAAATAATTTAGAAATAACAAAGATGACATTTTAGGGTAGAAGAAAAGGATGGATTATTCGGTAAATAATTTGGGACATCTAGTTAAGCATTTGGAAAAAAGTTAGATCCTTACTTTTATAATTACACTAAAAGTAAGTACCAGAAAGATTAATATTTTAAGCTTAGGGATAGATCTATAATTAGTACTAGAAAAAAATCTATGTAAAAGTTTATCCCCTCATTCCATGGCAAAGGCTTTGGGAAAGGGTGGAATCATATGTAGAAACCAAGAAAGAAAAACTGATGGATTTGAATTGATAAAAATGTACTTTCAAATTTAAAAAATGACAGTGCAAAAAAATTAGGAAGAAATCTTGCGGCCTATGATGCAGTACAAGTGTGAGTGTTTCTAACACACAAGTAGTTCCTCAAGCCACGGAGGGAAGTAGAAACCAGAAACCCCCGTGTGGAGGGATTTATCGTTACACGCACAAAACATGTTCTCTCCCCGTGCCCCCCACCGCTCTCTCTCTCCACGCACACATGTGTGCACACGCACACACACGCGTGCGCGCACTTTTATCCTGGTGCTGTTAAAACCCCAGCGATGACAACCATTACAGTCGACGTATTCAGCACTGGGGGCCTGGGTGGGTGAGTTACGGTCACTACACCGTCAGAAAAATGGCTACGGTTTGGGATCATATGGGGAAACCTTTAATCTCTCCCAGTACATCTGAGTCCCAGATAAAGAAGAGTGGGCGTTGTGTGGGCATCTTTGTAGGATATTTACAGTAGGAGTCGGAAGCATTATTTTCGATGGCTGTCTCTGAGGCGAAGGCTTGGGGCTGGCTACGGGGCGGCAGGAGGAGGCGCGCCGCGGAGTTTCCCAATCTGACACGTGCACTTAAAAATTCTTCATTAGAAATTATTAGAGACAGATTAGAAACAAGGTTACTGTTCTTCTTTATGTTTCCCTGTCATTAAAAAACTAACCAAAAAAGCTAATAAATATAAAGTTAAAAATAAAATTATAGAAAAATATGCAGGGGATTTAAAAGGTTAATTAAATAAAAGAAGAAATATAAATGGCCAATACGCTTGCAATCTCTAAACTTGACTTGTAATGAAGTGCAAATAAAAATGAAATAGTGTTTTACTTATAAAATTGCGTATAAAACTTTTTCCTTATAAAAAGGTTCTAATGGTTATACCCGGCATTGGGAGAACGCAGGCACCCAGGCCCAGCGAAAGGCGAGCTTTGTGATGTGGCCTGTCTGGTGAAAGATTTCACAGGATTTTAAATCCTCCTTTAAGTTTCATCCCATGGAAATATAATAATTATAGGTGTTAATGGAGATTTGGCCTCAGACATTTTTATTGCAGTGCCTCTGGTGACGGAAAGAAAGAAGGTCATCGGCTGCCGAGTCCTTACAGTCACTCCGTGATAGGCTAGGCAGTGGTTCAAAAGTGCGGGACAAGTTGTGGAACGTGGTTTAGCATAAAATCATCAGTGTAGAATGCAGTCACGGTAACAGCCTGAATGGTGCGGTGCGAGGCCTCCTTTGCAAAGTGTGGGTTCTCAGGAACGAGAGAAAGAAATGCTCCGAAGGCTGATTTGGGTGCTCGTGGGGTGTGGAATCGTGAGGGACGCTCCTTTTTCCTCTGTCTGCTCCTCCTGACACCCCTGTGATGTGGGTTCTGGGATGCGTCCCAGGGAGCGGGGTGCATCATTCATCCTTGAAGTCAGCGAAACGCACTGCGCAGCTACTCTTCCCGGCGCCCCAGGGACCCCCTCCGCCTGGAGCGCACGTCCTGGGAGGACCCACATCTGGGCGCGGAGAGGCAGAGAGAGACATCCCGTGCTTCCCGCAGACCACAGAAGCATGGCAGTGGCTGGGAAAGTGTGGTGGCATCTCCTGAACCCCCGCCTGCTCTACCAAATGTTCTCTGATTCTGTCAGATGCAAATGCCGCAGGGCAGTGGGATGCAGTCTGAACAATGCCTCTCCCCTGACACAGTCTCCCTGGGGGACCATGGTCACCGACCAGGGGACACTGCCTCCGCCACCCTCAGCTTTGGGAGCTGGGTGCACCCTAAAAGCAGGGCAAGCACCCACAGTGAGGTCTGCGGGGAGGCCGGCGTGAAGATCAGACACAGAAGGCGAGCTAGCCTCACCGGGCAAAGCAATGAGACACAGCCACTCCCTGAGCCACAGAGGGCAATGTCGCTAGTTCCAGGTTTCTCTGGAAGGCAGCGAAGGCCTGGGCGGCTCTGTGGGAGACCTGTGGCGAGGACGCAGGGTTAACAACGCACCATGCCCGGCATGCGGCAGGCGCTCCGCAGACGCCCTTCGACTGCGGACCAAAGGAGCCTCCCAACTGGCCTCGCCCAGGAGGGCAGGCACCTCTGTCCTTGCCGCAGTGGACCTCTTACCACCCACAGCAGCCTGGCTCCCACGCCTACCCAGGCCCTGCCTTGGGGACTTGTCTCCCAGTCCTTTGTAAAGGTCTCCTTCCCCTTTAAGACCGACCTCCACGTGTGGGTCCCCACTCTCACTGCCGGAGTTGGCGGGCTTTCCCCCATGCTATTGTCCGTGTTCTGTTTCCACGGTGGGTCATTGCCCACCATGCTGGGTCATTCTCGGAGCCGATACTGTTTCTCCAAGTGGCCAAGTGACTCCCTCCCTTGTCCTGAGCTAATTGAGGCGTTGTATTTCTGCGTGCACCTGTGTCCATTCGCCTTCCGTGTGTAACGGAATTGCAGAGGGAGATGGCCCCTCCTGAAATACTCTGTCCCCCACTACGCACCCGCACACACAGATGTGCATGAACAGACATGCATCCACACGCAGAGACACACAGAGACGTGCACACACACCCACAGACACACACAGATACAAATACGATGCACCCACAGACTCGACTATTACACACGCAGACATATGCAGACCTGTGCGCTTGGGGACACACAGGCACGCACACAGTGCAGGCACACACACACATACAGACATGCACACGCGGAGATGCACACAGACACGCAGATGTGCACACACAGAGACATGCGCACACAGAGACAGACGTGCACGCCCAGATGTTTTAATGGATTTGCAACTCGAGGGGCTCTCAAAACAGACGCTGCGGGAGACTGAAATTTGTGGTAAGACTGCCAGGAGTCCTTCCCATTAGAGGGTCTCTTTAGGGCCACCTCAGATGGGCCGTCTGAGGCGCCCAGAGCATGTGGTGGCCGGCCCAGGTCCCCATTAGAAAAGCTGGTGCATTTCAGCGCCTTCCTTCCGAGGGTCTGGGCTCCCAGCAGCATTTTAAGCCCACAGAGTGGCTGTAAGCAGGGCACTTGGGGACAAAGCTCTTACGTCAAGAACCGGTCAGCTGCAGCATCTCGCCGTCCGACGAATGACCGAGGGAGGCCTGTTTTAGCTTTTATTTTGTGGTTAATTTCATGCCTGATGCTAAGTCCGTGTTGACTCCTTAATCATGTTAAGAAACACCCACAAAATATTTATTGCTGGCAAACTTATTTCATAGGTAATTGCATTGTACTTTTTTCTTTAAAAAAACTTTTATTTTATGCCTTTTTGTGAAATAATTAAAAACATCATTTTCTTTTTGATCTTTTGGGGATTAAAACTATATTTAATCATGCAATTTTTTTTATTATTTTTGTTCTCGTGTTGTGGCGAGGGTGCCGTGGTTTTTATCTCCTCTTTGTACTTCCAATAACATATTATTTGACCATGAATCACTTTAATTGATTGAAACATAAGCATGTGAATTGAAAAATAGATACATTAGTCAAATCAATAAATAAATATGAAAATATATTTCTACAATGAAAAACCATCTTGGCTACTGTGTCCTCCAACTTGGGCCGAGAGAGCTGAAATATATGGCCGTGAAATATAGCTCACCGTGTCAGCTAGCCAGAGCCTGCAGCCTGGAAGGGATTTTGAGCCCTGGGAAAGCAGTATTTCATCAACAAAATCATAAAATAAAGACATTAAAATGAAGGGATGATGGAGTGTTGCAGGACGTTTGTGAAATCGCCCTTCAGTCGGAGGCTGGAGTAGTTTAGTGTTCGGCGCTGCATACTTTCATATAAATTTGCTTACAAATAGCAATCCTTAACAAGCAGGGGTGCCCAGCTGGCCCTGTCGCAAATGTGTTTCCACTATTGTGGCTAAACAAACTCTACTTGCTCCCCGTGGTACAGCGGCGGCAGGAATAAATAATTCATCTCGGCTCCAAAAAGTACAACTCTTACAGTCTTCACCCAGAGTATTTGTCTTTGTTAATTAGTGAGTGAACGCGGCCCCCTTTAGCTATTCAAAAGCCAGCTACCCGGCTTTTATATACTTCTCCTCTTGTGCTGTCTTTATTGGATGAAATCCCCTATTAGTCTTAATCAATGTTGACTCTCTAATTTCATAAGATAATAAAATGGGCTGCAAGTGTTATTAGTAGTTACATTGTGTAACTTATCAGTTATTTGTCAGAAGAATGTTGGAATGCAATTAACATGCATTATTTTAACCAATACAACTGAGAAATAAGGATTTTAAAGGACTTGCCTTTTTCAGACACTGGGCACAAAATACAGCGAGGAGACCTGCATTTGCATTTATTTACATATCAGTGTTATTTTTGTGTTGCACCCAGTGTTAGTTAATATCTGCGAAGTGCCACAGTTTGCTTGGCTATAGGTGTGCACGTTCATCAGATCAGGCGGCATTCTTTTAAACATGTAGGTTCCTTGGATGGGGGAGCTTTGGCCAAAGAGATGTGAAACTGGGGAGGAGAACCCCAGGTTTAGGGTTGGGTGGTGCTCCGTAGTTCTTGTCATCCAGCCCCGTCTCCAGTCACCCCTCCATAAACCATCACCAAGTGCTTGGCTCCTGGACCCCCCACCCACACGGGGGTTGTTGCGTCCACTTTGCCCAAGCACTGCCTCTGGAGCCCTACCCCCACCTGGCCCGGGGTCCCCGTGAAACACAGTCCAAGGCAGGGCACAGCCCCGCGTTGAACCCCGCCCGGTGCATCGCGAAGGCAGGGCGAGCCGTTTAGATTCTCTCCCCGTCGGGTCCGAGCGTGGCAGTTCTGCTGCTTTTGGTCCGTCAGAACCGCCTCTCCCTGCCGTCCCGGGAGCCCAGCAAGACCCTCAACTCAGATGTTGATGTCTAACATATAATTCGCTTCCCCTCCTTCCACAAGGGCTGTCGTGTGACCCGCCCCAGGACCTGGACTCTGGCAGATGGAAGTTGGGGGTCAGAGCTCCTGTGGGTGCCCAGCCCGGCCCTCCCTGGGTGGCTGGGGAAGCCAGGATGCCCTTCAGGGAGGAGCTGAGTCTCAGGTTCTGAGGCGGGACCCTTGGGGGCTAGCCGTGAGCCTGAGCTGGCATTGCTGCCGAGTCTCTGGGGACGTGGCCTGGGAACCTTCAGACAGCCTCTGTCCTTACGCACCGTGTCGGCGATTAGAGGGAGGGCAGAAGCCCCTGACAAGAGCCCGCCTGACCTGCCCTCCTGCCCGCACCCAGAGCCAGCCCTGTCCCCCTCAGTGGAGGCAGGAGCCCCCCCCCCCCCAGCTCTGCTCACTCACCTGCCATCTGGTGACCAGCACAGGAAAGATATGCTTTGGGGGTCATCTTACCACCCCAGAGTCAGCTGTGCCAATTTCAATGTGCACTTTTTATGAAACATTTTATTCAGGGCAACTGGCTGACACTGAGTCTGCTCCCCCCTTTTCTTCCCTGTGTTCTCCAGCTCATTCTCTCTCCAGTTGGTTTTGGTTACAATGCAGCCCACCCACAGGCAGGTTGCAGAGATGGGTGAACAAAAGTCACAAACAATTCCGGGTGATTGTGGCGAAGCCTTTGTACAACATCTGCCCAGGCCGACTGTGCATGGGATGTTTGGAATTAATAATTTAAACTTTTTCTTTTCAATTGATTTTTTTTGTGGGGGGGAGGGAGTATACAGGAATGTATCCAAATAAATATTATTTTTGAATCACAGATATGTTAGCGCTCTTTAAATGCCAATTGGGGAATGATGTATGCACATAAACATTTAAAATAATGCCAGTAAAAATTACAGTGACTCATTGTACAGACCACCCCTTGCCAGTAAGCGCGGGTCGACTTCGAGCTCAGAGCTATTTCTGGATGCACGTGTGGCTTTATTTAATGTATCGACCTCCACATGCTGTTGTCATTAAAGTGACTAATAAATGTGATTGAATTTTTGACGCAGTAAATTGTTCGTTGTCCGGGTGCCGTGTTCTCCTCGGAGGCGAGCGGAGGGGCGTTTCTATACAAAGCGCCTTCCGTTCACAGAAAAACCAGACTCGAGCTTCCGCTGTATTTCTTGTGTCTGTGTCCTCGCTGCCTGAGTGTGAAAACTTTATTGCTCATTATCTACTGGGCTGTGATGAAGTGACAGATGATTTATTGGGAGCCAAAAACTGTGTTTCGACAGCGAACATTTTTACCCTTTGTGTTGCAGCCCTGCCAGCCTCCTCGACCTGCCCGGGCGACAAATAAGGGGAATTCGCTGCTGGCGGGGCCGGCACACTCCCTTGTAAAGGTCTGCCTTTCAGGTCGCACTCGGGTCCTAATTTGATTCAATTCCCCTTTGTTGCTTAAAAATTCAATTTGTTTAATTGAGCTGTTTGACAGTAAAATCTGAATTCCATGCATTTTAACCATTCATATTAAATTTCTCTCTGTGTAGCACTTTTATTAATGTGCTTTACAGGCGGAGGCTTAATTTAAATTTGGTGACCTCACAAGCTTATAAAAAGATCTGAATTTTTTCCCCCCTCAAACCTAAATTAAAATGAATCCATGCAAACCAATAGCAGAGTCGTGATTTCTTCACTGAGTTTAATAAGTCAAGGGAAGGAGAGTGCCCGGCTACGGGAGCACGAAGCCTGCAGGTGTGTATGTGTGTGTTTTATGTGTGTATTTTCATATTTTAATGGATGACATAATACTGTGCCATTAACAGCTCCAAAGGCACACCTCCACCTCCTGTTAGGATGGTAGGTGAGGCGTTGTGGAGCTGAGCGTACTTTGTCTGCTTTTTACAGGGTTACATATTTATTGACATTGAAATAGCAGAACATCTTTACCTTTAGGGTTCATAAGATACTCAGAAACCAGCATAAGATTTTTAAGGTTTACTAAACTTTAATCTGTAAAATTTTATTGCAATATCCGAGTCATTACGTGCGTGTAGAATACCGTGCGACTTTACAAACACTTTTAAGCAATGAATTATGTTACAAGAGTGGGTTGGCTGTGTATCATTATGTCCAGGTAAATGCCAGAATGATGACATAATTGGTAGTTGGGAGTAAAATACAACCCCTGTAAAATGTTACCAAGGTAAACGTGGAAGGGCTGTAATTCATTATACATAAACATGACTTCCAGGCATTTATCATTTCATGAAATGTAGACGAACTTGATCTCAGCAGGCATTGTTTCTCTCGCCTTTGTTGCCTCGTTCCGCGGCGTGACTGTGTCCTGTTTTGAAAATTGTTAATTCCTTTGATTTCCACCTTTTTCCAGGGTCCCCCAGTGAATTTTAATTTAAGTCTCTTTTCATGCTCTCGAGACTAAGTATTTTGTAAATGCTGCATCCGACCAACTGGCCTTTGTACGAACGAGAGTCCGAGTTCAGACAATGATAAATGTATAGCTTTGGATGGAAGGTCAGATGGCTATTTCAGACATTAAAACAGCCCAATTTCATAATAGCCGGCACCTTCAGGAAAGACATTTTTGCACACCCGTGCCTGTTAGCCCTGCTGAAGACGTAGTGTAATAGCGTGGGCGTCGGGAAGCCCATTTCCTACCTGGGCGGCAGGCGCTCTCTCAGCCCTAGGCGACTGTTTAACTTTTAACCCGCTTGTTCACACCCGTACGTGCATAAAAGCCCAGCGCACCACGTGTGGGAGCAGGTCTGGCAACATTTGTTTTATGCTGTCTCCTCTAAGACACATTACTCATGTGATCAGCCGTGGTCCGCTGTCCCAACGCACGGAGTCATTTCCTCGGAGTGGCCACGTTTGCTTTCAGTTCATCGGGCTCAGGTCACACCGGCCCCTCCAACGCTGTCGGGGCGCTGGCTCACGGAGAGAGCCTAGCACCAAATGTGAAGGGCCTTTGTCTGGCCGTTTGGGGGTTCTGGGTTTTCCAGTGTTTCACCGAGACCGGACTCCGCGACCAGCCCCTCTCCCGCCGTGTGCAACGAACCGCTTCACGACCACAAGGTTCCTCTGTCCTCGTGCGGGGTCTTGAGCTTGGCCTGGGATCTGTCACGCTCCCCACCACCTGGTGTCTCCCTGTGTGCTCCGGGGCCCTGCGATGTCACCAAGCGGCTGTGGCGGGAAGATAGCTGATGGGACAGCTGGGTGGTACGTGGCGAGCCCTTGGCCTGCTGGGTAATTAACGGTACCAGAGAACTGACAGTGAAATCACCAGGAATTAGCACTCGTCCCACGAATGGGGCCCATCATTCCCAGATTGGGGCGGGGGGCACCCTGTGGAGACCAAAGGCAGTGGGGGTCCGGGGTGGGGGAGGTTCACAAATCCCAACACCACCAGCCCCTCCAGGTGGATGGGTGACGCATGGCCAGGGGTCTTGGCCGGGGGCCTTCTCTGTCCGTGGAAGCAGTGGGAAAACCTTACCATGTCTGAGCTCCCCTCATACATTGCACGTAGGTGGTGTGCTTTTTCCCTTCGATTTTTCCCAAAAGGCTACTGTCCCAATTGACTCAGTGACAGAGAACAGAGTTTAATGGGTGAGCTTCTCTTCACAAGTGTTCCTGGGTTGACAAGGGCACTTCCTGTTGTCCTCAGAATGTGGATGGTGGGGACCTGAGACCCCCGTAAGGAAAGCCCTCACACTTTCTAGAAGGGGACGTGCTCTTCCATTGAAAGAGCAAACAAATCAGGGTACAGTGAAACGTGCTAGTGAAGGGAGACTGAAAGTACCTTTATTCTAGTAAAGGATTCTGGGTAAAATTCCAGCTGAAATGGCTGCCGTCTATGTCCACTATGACCCAGATGTGAGCGGAGCTGGGCAACCCCAGTGCACAGGCCTCGGAGCGGAGCGAAAGGGAGCCGAGGGTGGCGCGGGCACAGGAAGGGGCCTAAATGGCGTTCCCCAGCCCTCCGTGCAGCTCTTGCCCCCGAACCTTTCTGGGGCCGCAGTCGAAACACAGAGGGTTACAGAGTTGATGTGCGGGAGCCCGTTTTTTGTGGGGGAGGTAGAGGACTAACTACGGAAAAGGGAAACTTGTTTTTCGGGGGGGCCTCTTGTCCACCCGCTGCCGAAAGCACGGGAGAGAAGCAAACTGAACCTCAAAACCGACTCTAGGTCTCTGCCACCTTCCACGTGGGCGCGAACTGACGGAACCCGAGGCCCTGTTGGGTCTCGGGCTTGTTCCTTATGCCCCCGCCCCCGCTCCACGGCCCAGCCCCAGCAATAAGCATGGGGGTAAAGTCGTGTCATACTTCTGGGAACTGCCCGCGAGACCAACTAAGGGTGCGTTGCACGGTGGCAGAGGAGGGGGAGCCTGATTTTTGCTTTGGAACCGGAAAGTCTCCCCGAAGACACGGTGGTCAAAGAAAGGCAAGAGAGGCAACAGGGAAAGCTAAGTTCAAAAGCGGATGTGATGCCCAAATTGCCGATTTCATTTATTTGGCGAGACGCAGCGTTGGGCCCCCTGTAGCGAGCTGTCTCAGCTGTCGGGGGACTGCGCTTCCAGGGAGCGCTGAGAAGCGGAGTGTGGTCGTTACCGGGGAGAGGCGGGAAGGCAACGCTTGAGTCAAACCTGAACCACGAGAGACGCCCAACTCGCCAGAGATGAGGGGTGAGAGAGGCCCCGTCTGAGAGGCTAACCGCGGGTCTTTTGGAGTCAGAAGTATGGAAATGCTCTTCCTATGTGGGGAGAGACCCCGTGCCGATTCACGGTGAGGGCCCCTTGAGTGGGACAGCTCTCCCGGAGGGCCAGCAAGACCCATCCCAGCCACGTGCCCGTGACCTTCCTATGTGTCCCTTTCCTGACACACGAGACACAAAAAGACGAGACCCACTTCCTGGGGGTAGCACGGGGACGGAGCGACACGCCGTAGAGCATTACTCAGCCTTCCTCGCAGACATGAGCGCCCAGGCCGGCTCTGTCACCGCCCTTGGTGGCTGAGGGTGCCCCCACCCAGCCACCCTGCCTCGACGATGTGCATCTTGACTGCAGCAGGGCAACTGGCTGAGGTGCCAAATAACGTTCAAAGCTGGAGCCTGAACCCAGAGGAGACGTTCTGTCTCCTCTCTGCTTCTCAAAACAAAGTATTTTATTGTTTTGTATAAACAGTGAACATTTTTCACGAAGGCCTAAAGCAGGGATAAGGTTAGTCTATGTCGACGGACTGCCGCCTCCTCCCTCACCTGGTTTTAATATTTTAAAAATTATTTCCTTAGTGTTTACAGTTACGGCATTCATATACTTACATGCACTTTTACATGTGTTATTTGGTTTATCAGCTTCGAAAATGACCTCTTCGTTCCTCAGATGTAAAAGGCGAGAAAAACAGTGCACTTAGAGAATTCTAAGCTCATCTTCCTCTCCGTATCCAGCTGTCAAAGCTGTTTTCATGTGGCTAGAGTTGTACACATCCGTGCTTTGGTCCCCGACGGGCTTTCTCAGTTGTCACAGTTTAATACTGCAGAGCCATGGCTTTGATGTTCTTTCCCGATCCTTTGCTGGCGGTCATTCCATCCGCTTTCTGATGGCGTGAGCTTCGCTGTCCAGTTGTTGCTCTCAGAAAGGCTTGTGGGTACCACTCTTCCTGAGTTCTTGAGAGTTTGTTTCCTTTAATTCTTGCATTGCAGTTTGGACAGGTGTTAAAATTTTGGTATTGACACGGTCTCCCTGCGGATTTTGCAGGAGAGCGGTTCTTGGAGTGGACCCACCTTCCCTTGGCCACCCTGAGGCTTCTTCCACTCCTGGAAGATTGGTGACTGCTCCCAGCACGAGTCTCAGCAGCGGTCACTCCATGTCATTACTCTCGGTCCACAGCGCGCTCTTTCAATCCGTAGATTCAAGTGGCCTTTTATTTATGGCAAGTTTCTTAAATTATATATTGAAGTTCTTCCTTTCCTATTCCAGTTTCTCTGCTTCCTGCTCCAGAGGCACCACTTACTTGTTTGTTGGATATCTTGTCCCGTCTGCCTGCCTGTCATATCCTCATTCCTCTGTCACAAATCTTCCCTTCCCCTTGATTTGCTCAGTGTCTCAGTCCTGCCTTCCCCGAGCCCTCCTGTGTTGTCCGACCCGCCTGCCATCCTGCCTGCGTGGCCTTCTTCTCTTTGATGATCTTAGCTTCTCACCCACTTCTTCTTTTGTGTCTCCTTCTACTGTTGCTTCTCTCTCTCTCTCTCTCTCTCTCTCTGTGTCCCTCTTCTCTGAAGTCCTGTAGCTCTGCTGAGATTTTGTATTAAAGGAGTAATTATTTCATTAAGGCTTAAATCAGAGGTGTCCAACCTTTCGGCATCTCTGGCCCACACTGGAAGAAGAGGAATTGTCTTGGGCCACACATTAAATCCATTGCAACACGTAATCACAAAGAAATCTCCTAACATTTTAAGTAAATGTTTCATTTTGTGTCGGGACGCGTGCACAGCCACCGTGCGCTGTGCGTGGCCTGCGGGGCCTCGGACTGGACGCCCCTGGTCTAACGCGCTCGCGGGGCTTGGCAGCAGCCTTCACCTGCTCCGTGGAAACCTCTTTCCAGCGAGTGGTCTTTATTTACCACCTGTTTTCCTGTTCATTTTCTCCCCTTTCCAGTAGTATTTTCAATGCGTTCTGTGCTTATTCATGTTCAAAAATGATCACTCATCTCAGAATGAGGCGACTTATTCATGGGCCGGCTTTTCGAAGAGATTCCTGTTGGCCAGGGCAGGGTCCATGCTCATGGCAAGTTGACGTCGTCTTGGTTACCAGGGACGTCCTTCAGGCCATAAACTGTTTTGGCGTTTACCGCTGCCCGACCAAAGGGGTCCGCCACGGGAAGATGGCCTCTTGTCCAGTCTTTTCCCCATTTTTCTCTCCAACAGAAGACTCTCTGCAAATACAGCGCATTTGTGTTTTCTCATGTGGCCAAACCTCTCTTGCTCCTCCGTGGTGCCCAGGACAATCCTGGTGAGAATCCTCAAGGTGCCGGGACACTCCGGTCCCACGGTTCCGAGTCAGGGACTTTCGATTTTGCTCCTGTTGGCGTGTTGCCTAGTGTAAAGAATTGGGACTGGAAAGTTTTATTTGAATTCTGCAACCACAGCCAAAGGTGTCCTCTGCAGGGTCTTCCCGCACCCGGCTGTGCCCCTCCCCGCGCTGGGGACCACTTCAGATGGGCTAGGGCTGGCTACAGATGAGTTTTGGCTTGAATAAAAATAAAGTTTGCATTGCCTTTTTGCTCATTCTTGTCATTTTGGGCGGGCGGGGTGGATTTCTCAGTGGGAAAGGAAGCTGTTTACCTTAATGCTAGTGTTTCAAACCCGACGATATACTTCATTTAGGTTCCCAGGTAATACATGAGGAATTAAAAACCTACATTGTGTTACTTACTTGGCAAATAACTAATAGACTTACAAAGCTTCCAAAGTCAAGATTTTTATTTGTTTAATTTAATGTTTGTATGGCTTAGCAAGAAAGTCTGCTTCATTTCATAAAAGGAATGAATCAACTCATTTAGTCATTCAACAAACACTTGAGCACGTGCTCAGGCAGGTGCCATTGTAGGTGCAGCTGGTGAAGTGTTGAGCAACGTTGTGCAAAAGAGACAATGCCCCTACCATCATGAGCTTACTTTTAGTGGGGAGACAAAGGATGGCCGAGCAAACAGACATTCACATAACGGCGTCCGGCAGCAGGGTGCTGAAAAAGCGAACAGAACAGTGAGCAGAGTGGGAAAGACCCTCTCTTTGGGATATTTCTGCCCAGGAAGGCCCGCCTGGGGACATGACAGCAGAGGAGAGGTGATTGGAATATGAAGGGGTTAGCAAGGAGAAAGGCTTGTGGGGCAGGGGACACAGGCCCTGCAAGGACCTCGAGATGGAACATGGCTGCCAGGTGTGGTGCTTAATGGTGTGTGTCGGCGGGCTCAGCCACGGTCCCCAGATGTCTGGTCAAACACTAGTCCAGGCGTCCCGGGGAGGCAGGTTTTAATGAGACCCACCTCCAAGTCGGCAGATCTCCCCACCGTGTGCCGTGGGCCTTACCCAGTCAGCGGGGGGTGGTAAGAGGAAAGGGCTGGGGTTCCTCTGGCAAGAGGGAGTTCTGTATTTGCACCCGAGCTTCGGCCTCAGCTCTGCCCTGGGCCTCCATCCTGTGACCTAGCTCGTGGGTTTTGGACTTGCCAGCTTCCACACTCATGCAAACCGACCCCTTAAAACAAATCTCTCTTCGTACATACACACACCCAGCTGGGCCTGCGAAATGCTGGGGGACCCCAGCTCCCCATGCAGCAGGTCTGAGGCTCGCCCAGGCTCCCTCCGTGTCTCAGCCCTGGAGACCTCCCAGGGCCCAGTCAGGGGGTCTCTGCAGGCCAGGACGGGAGCCCAGGGCGGGTTCTCTCTACAGTGTGATGCACTCTGCCCTCCGTGAGTTCACACCTTCGGGCGGTGCCCGCTCTCACTGCTTTGGGGTTGGCCACGGGACTCAATCTGGCCAAAGAGGCAGCAGTGGGGAGTGCTGGGGCGGCACCCTGCCTGTCGAAGGAGCTCAGGCTGCCGCCTGGAGGCCACATGACCCAGGGAACCGGGGAGGGCCGCGCCAGCTCTGGCCCCTGTCCTTTAAGGTCCAGCGTGACAGTTCCTATTCAGCTCCAGCCCAGCCCCCAGCTGACCACAGAGGTCAGCCTGGCCGGCTCTGACTGGGAGAAACGCCCAGACGACCCGCAGAGTCTTGAGTAATAAGGGTCCTGGGCAGCCACTGTTTCGGGGGGCTCGCTATGCGGGGAAGGCTGAACGAGAGCAGGCGCGGAGGGAGCAACGAGCCCAGTGGAGTGACCAGGCGACGGAAAGTGGCTTGCACTGTGGCGACAATCCTGGGGAGGTGAGAAGGGATCCGACGAGCGTGAGGAAAGACAGCCCAGAGCGGCTCCCAGGGCTTCGGCTCGAGTCGCCGTGTGACCCGCTGGCCCGGAACCCGCATTTCACGGCCGAGCGGGCTCGTGGAAACTCTGGATTACGCAGAGCTGAGCCACTTCCTTCCCAGCGGGCTGTCTGGAGGGGTCCGAGGCTGCGTGGGCCATGTGCCTCCAGGACGGAGTCCCACAAAGTCACGGCCCCCTGAGAGCCCCAGGCGCACATCTGGGGTAGCTCTGACGTTCGAGAGGGTGATGGGACGGCTCTCCCTGACAGAAGCTGGTCGTGGGCCACGCGTGCCCCTCCTCGCCCTTCCGTGCTGCCGTCCTGAGCACCGCCTGCTGGGAAGTGTATCTCAGAGGTGCGACGCCTCGTTCGGGTCCCATGGCTGTCAGCAGCCAGGGTGAACTTTCAATGGACCCTTCCCGAGGCCCCAACCCCAGGCCTCCCAGCGTCCACGTTGCTGCCACCTCCGAGAAAGACCGGAGACCCCCAGTGCTTTCCCAGATGGGCTACACAGAGGCGCCTGAGCTGTGTCCGAGGTCGGAGCTTGTGAGAGACAACAGGAAAAGCAAATATTTCCCAAACGGGCGCCGTTCAGCCGGGGTCGGATCCTCACAGGCCGGTACAAGAAGGTCCCTCCTCCACGGAAGTTGGGGCAGCTCAGGGGGGCAACTGAGGTGACAGCACCCCCCAGGGCTCTAGGCCATAACAGGGCATGGGGAGAATTGACATCAGAAAGGAGAAGTGGGAAAAGAGGGGCACATCCTTATTGTCACCTTCCATTCTGCCACTTCCACGAGCCATCCCCCGAGGTTCCCCAGTGTCCCAACAACCGAATCCAAATTCTTCGCCATGGAGCCCGAGCCCTGACTGACTTCTCCAGCCTGTCACAGGTTCTCATTTTGTCTCCCCTCCCCCACCAAGACACTCCAGTCCCCGGGGATGTCCTGCAGCTTGAGACTCTGTGCGTGACCCTTTTCTCCCCCTCATTACTTTGCGTGTTACATCCTTCCGCGCAGAAAACCCTTCGGAGGCGCCCGTGGAAGTGGAATTATTGTAGAATCCAAGTTAACACTGGCCGTCTCTGGAGCCTTCCAGGCCGTGGGATCAGGCTCTGTGCCCCCCTTCGCCGGGCTTTCCCCCCTGGCTTCTCCACGTGTGGCCAGGGTGGTCTGCTCTCTGACGCTTTCTCCAGTTAGCCTGGTTGGCCGGGAGCTCTGGGCTACGGAGGACGTGAGGGCACTTTGGAAATGGATGGCTGGGGCTTGAATTGAACGCAGATGTTCTCACAGGCTGACCGTGTGGCTTGGGTGTGATTTATTGTCTCAGAGCTTCAGTTTTGTCATTTCTCAAAAAGAGTTTGGACGCTGGTACAGAGAGGGCAGCGCCACACCTGTCTCCCGCCGTTGAAGGTGAGCTCGGCACGGGCAGCGGGTGGGTCTTTCTTGTTTATTCCTCTGTCCCCAGCACCTCCTGCCACCTCTGGGCAAAGGCCTGATGGATGAACGGATGCAGGAGTTTGCGAGACTGTTGTAAGCAGTAACATGAGTGACTGACTCGGTGCGCCCAGCACACGGCGCGCCTTGCGTACACGGCGGCTGTTATTACTCAACCGAACTTGGCTGTTCCTTCAACTCGGGAGCGTTTCCGGAGGCTGGAGGCTGAGCTTGTGCGTGGCGTGTTCTCAGCTAGACCCTTCCACGCGGCGAGCGCCTCCAGCCCCTGAGTGTAATTGCGTTATCACTGCAGCTGGAAACCCACCTCGGGCGGAAAGCCACACAGACGGGCTCTCCTCTCTTCCAGCGCTCGCGGCTCTGTGTGTCCACGTCGCAAGGCTGCCGGCCCAGCGGCCGCGGACCGTGTATATTTTATGGTGGAGTAAAGGCAGACGGGCAGCTTACACTTTCTGAGCGCTTACTAGGTGGTAGGCCTTGTGCTTATTTTCATTTTTAATTTATTTTGTGCTGTCTTTCCAACGGCCCTATGAGGGGGAGACCATTGCCGTCCTTGAAAAACAGACGGGAAAGCAGAGCTTCCCATGCGGCTCGGAAGGGCCGACCTGCGACGCAGGCCCAGGTGGCGTGAGTGGGGGGTCCGTTCCGGGCGTGTCTGCCAAAAGCACCGGCATTGGAAGCGCCCCCACGCCGGGGCGAGGGGTGAGACGGGATGAGCCTGAGTCCTGGTGTCGGCCGCGCCTACCTTTCTTCTCTGCATTGTGACCCACGGCAAGTCACTTCTCGTAGAGTCAGTCGTCTTATTTAAACAGCGGCTCTGGTACTAGACACCTAACAGGGTGGCAGTAACAAGCCCCCAGTGTGATCACGGTGACAGTTTCTGGCCCAAGTAGGAAGTCAACAGAAGTTGGTTTCATTCTCTCCAGGGGGTCGCTCCCCACGGAACCTCCTGTCCCCACAGAGGTAGAGTAGCCCACCCAAATGGGGCCACGCTCACCTTCCGAGGGACACGCAAGACGCTGTAAATAGAGAATTACCCGTGGGCTTTGTCTTACGGGGCTGCGCCCTCTCCGGATTTGTGGAGGACACTGTGTGGCCCTGGCATTAGGGACATGCCTCCAGCCTTCCCCTCCTGCTGCCGGGCCACTTGACCCCAACAAGGGGACCCAACTCGGTGCAGCCCAGGGACCCACCTCCACTCAGGGAAGATTGCACCTGAACTCTTCCTTGTTGATAAACATTTTCCTGCTTTTTTCAGTTTCTCTGGGAAATCAGGTCTCAGAAGGTGTTTGCCAGTAGGAACCATCCAAGGAAGAGGTTAAGTGCAAATTACTGGGTTTGCACCCCTAAACCCTTGAGGAGCGTGTCTGGACTGCGGGCACAGGTGTCTGGGTGCCACCGAGCACGTGGTCTGACCTCAGCCTTTGAGAAGTGCTGCTCTAAATGGGAGGGACCTACCCATCCCTGTTTGCCCAAAGTGTGGCACTGTGTCCCGGAACCCTTCAGTCCTGGGGGGCCCAGGAGAGGTGGCCGCCCTCGATGTCTGTGAATTCAGTCTCGTGAGAACTCTTAGGGGCCGCCTGCCTGGGCTTGGAGCAGGGCTCTGCACTTCAGTCACACCCGCGCGACTTTCCTGCAATCTCCTGTCACCAAACGAGCAGGTGCCAAGCTCGGCCCACGGTGGGGGACACACAGTGACCGTTGGCTGGACCCTGCTGCTCCATGCTTCCTGGGATAGAGGGGTGACAGCTCCGTCCTCTTCAGTCCCCATCTGCCTGCCAGGCTGCCCGTGGTCCCATGGCCAGCGGTGTGCCCAACTCCCTGGCACCTGCCCTGCCACAGGGCACGTGGTTGTCCACGCGTTGTTCCCTCCAGGCTCCCCTGCCCTCAGCCACGTGGTGGGGCATGACAACGTGGCCTCTCCTGCAGAGAGCAGGAGTGAGCCACCACCCTGGCCTGGGTTTCCAGTCTGAGCTGTGGCTGAGCCTGTCATGTGTCTCCTGTTCATTGGAGGAGTCACGGCTCTGCTAGTATCTAATTCATTACTCGTTAAGGCGGTTTGAAATAAGGCACAGTGTGTACTGAAGAGGGCTATATAAAGCCAAATTAGATATATTTTAGTACGAGTGAACTCAGCCAGTTGCTCCCAAGAAAACCTGATAATTAGGACTCTAACTCAGCGCGATGGCGTAATCTAGCCCAGAAAGGGTGCTTATTATAGCCACACCGCTCGCGCCGGCGCTGACAGGAGGCGGCTCAGTCCCACGGAAGCGTCGGAGGAGCACGGGCGCGGGTGCGGGCGCGGCCAGGTCCGTGCTGGCGCCAGCGCCTGGACCTCTGCCTCAACAGAGACGGCTCCGCCGCTTCTCCTTTCTTTCGCCCCCTTTCCTTCTCTTTTCTCCCCTCTCTCCCTCTCTGCCGTGAAGTCAGTTTTTCTTTTTCTAATTCCAAGCTCAAAAGTCACTGTTCCTGCTCTGTGGTTCCCTGAATTAAAAAACGGCGCCCTTGTACCGGCTCCGGCCCCCGACAGACGCCAGCGACGGGAGGGCCCACAGCAGGCACTGGCTTCTCCCAGTCCTGCCGCAGCGAGGTCTGGGCGCACGCAGCTGGCACGGCCTGGCCCCGGCTCCGGCCCTCTGCCCGGCGTGTCGCAGGCCGCCCTCTCCTCCTTGGGTCCTCGCAGGGGCGGGGGGTGCGCAGAGAGCAAGCTCTTTGCTGTCGCTTCTTTAAAGGGCACTAACCCCATCCTGAGACTCTACCGTCAGGACCTCGTTATGCCCTAATTACTCCCCGAAGGCCGCAGCTCCCAACACCGTCACAGGAACCGGGGCGGGGCAAACCTTCAGTCCATAACGGCCGTGTTTTCAGAAGTGTTTTCCCCACATGTTCTGACTCACTCGGGGTAATGGCACATCCAAGCTGCATTCCATGAAGATAATATGAAAACCAAAGGCAAGAAGCATGCATCCAAATGTCATGGTGCCCTGTGTCACACAGGCGCTCAGGCGTGGGTCAGAGGCCCCTGAGGGAGAGATGCCCCCCGGAGCGCCCCCGTTTTCTAAGTACCGAGAGGGACCATGTCACGTTGTGTGCTAGGTGCTGCCTAAACATGTCCAGTGGCAACACTGCTGGAAGGGGTGGCCGGAGCCAGGGAGGGGAGGGGGTGTCCTTGTTCAGGGGGCAGAGATCAAGTTGGACTCACCAGAGGGCACTTGCTTTGTCCCCCCGCCCCCCTCCGCTCAGCAGTGCCCGTGAGGCCGATGTCTGCAGGCTGACCAACACAGGAGGCCCCCGTAAGCCATCGGACCTCACACATTCCTGCAAATTCACCACAAAGATGGGACGTGTCTTTACAGAGCTTTTCAGTCTAGGGAGCCTTTCAGCCCTTTTAAGAATTTCCACGTTGTGACCTGAGATTTGCTCTGGTGAGGGAACGACGAACCCTCCCGGCAGTGTTTGCGAAACGGCTTTCACCCGGGCCACCTTTGAAAGCAGCCTCCTGGCGCCCAGCACCTAGAGACCCAGGCGCCTTGCGTGGTCCCCACAGAGGACCACCAAGCTCCTCCCAGCCAGCGCCTCAGACACGCCTGCCTCGTTTCTGGGTGCCCCTGACTCTTCTGGCTCAGAATGGGTGGCCAGTGGACTGACCACAGCGGTCCCCGTGGGTCATCCCTGGGAGTATATCTTTCTACCCAGGGCGACTGTCTGAAAAGCAGTGTTCACCCAGCCGTTCCCACGCTGAGCTGGGGGGTGGGGGCCCGAAGCTCTGGGGCAGTTGGTGGGTGGCTCACACTCCAAGGAGGGAGGGAGAAGGGCCAAGCTTGGGTTCGAGGAGGGTGGGACTGGTTTGCATCATAAGACACACAGGCGCGATGAAGCCCAGAGGGTGGAGGGCCAGGGTCGTGACTTGTCTGGCCGCTAACTGGCTGTCACTTGCTGGGGACAGAGGAGGTTCGGCCGCGCCATGTGGATCCGTCTAATGAGTGGCGAAAGCCCTGCTGGCCGAGGCTTCTCCACATTCAGCACAAGTGGCCCCGACCTCGTGTCCAGTTGGCCACATCAAAGTGGACTGTGTTCCAGCCTGTCCTGCTTTGAGGATGAGCCCAGGGCTGTGGCAGGTGTTTCATCATCCCCCTGTGCTGGGCTGGCACCGCCTTCCCTCACCGGGCCACGGGCGTGAAGACTATGCAGAAAACCCACAGTGACCTCGTCTTGGCCCCTAGACGAGCAGGAAGTGGGACATCCAGGAGACACGCAAGCCTGTGGTCTCAGGAGACGCAGGCCGTGGCGAGAGAATTGCTACCTTAGGACCTGCTCAGAGGATGACTTCCTGTGGCCATCAGAAAGGGGGCCCGCTGGTACCCATGAGTGTGCTGCGGACGGGAGGGGCCCGTGGATGGCAGGCAGCGGCCGGACCCAGACGGCTCTTCTCCGCGAGGGGGCACAGGCTTTTTCCAGGAGGCATTCGGGCACCTGGTAGAAAACACCGTCCTGGGGAAGCCGGGGGTTACCCTGACAGGAGGGCAGGGCTGGGCCCACAGGACACCACGCCTCCTCCAGGCCGCACTTGGCCCTTTCTCCAGAAAAGGCGTTGTCCTCAGCCTCTAGTTACTGCACTTGAAAGTAGCTTTCCTGTTCTAGACGTGGGTCCCTCTGGCGGGTTAGACACTTCCTAAGTACTGGGCATCCTGGGAGGGTGTTTTAAAAACTCATTGACTGCGGCGATGCTCAGAGAGCGGCATGTCCAGCTTCCGGGAGGGAATCGGCCCGAACTGCAAGGCCGGGGCGCTGGAGGCCGCACCCACGTCTGCGAGGAGCTGTCGCGCCTCTGGCTGACTGCGTGCCCCTGAGCCTTCGCAGACGGGCCACGGCTGTACTGTAATGCGGTTTCCGGTTTGTCCTTGGGTGTGCCTGGTTATAGCAGCCCCCGTAAGTAGCAGTGGCAGGTAACCCGAGGAAAGCCATGTTAACAAGGCTCCGTGGAAATGGCAGGGGCGCGGGGCAGACGGTGTTCTGTAGGGGACGTGGCACTGGATCGGAAGGACAGGTGGTGGCACGCGGCTGACCGCTTGCCTCAGGTAACGATGAAGGGGGGTGGCTGCTGATGGGGAGGTTCAAGGACCAGGAGCCATCACACCAGTCAGGGAGGCGGGGACCGCCTGTGGTTGAGGGGGCAGGTCGCGGATTTCTTGTCACCCCAGGGTCTCAGGGGAGATATGAGAACATGGGTGGCACCCCCATGACGCGGTGCTGGGACGCGCGTGGAACGCAGGCTGGTGACGCACCATCGCTGTTGCCGGGAGGACGGGGCGCGAGCAGCTCCCTCGGCCTCCCAAGGGCTTCGGCGTCTGGAAGTGGCCGTCGCGGCGTCTACAAAGGTCCCCAGGTGCCGATTTTCCACGGCCTCCCCGTCAGGTCCTTTTCTGGTCTTTTCCTCCCTTTTTCTGCCTGTTTCTCTGCCCTGTCACACGCTTTTTCAGAAAGCAGACAAAAAAAGAAAAAGATGACGCCCTCCCATCACTTTGGAGGCAGTGCAGTGGGGGGTGGAGGGGGGACCTGAGACGCATTTGGGGAGGGGCTGACCCTCCATTTGATGGAAACTTTGCAGATCACCCTTTACGTTCAGCGGCCTCTGTTAGTCCAGTAGCTGTCGAATAGATTTCATGTCCCCCATGATGCCGGGGCTGAGCCCCTGCTGGTTCTGTTGAACCCCAAGAAGCGGGGGAGACAGGGAGGGGAAACATTTACACCTCATGGCTGCCAGAGCCAAGAGATGACGGGAGATTTCTGTACCGTCCATGAAAACACCAGACCTTTGTCCCGGGGAGACGCAAGAGGACAGAGAGGGGTGCCAGGGGGGCTTGCAGTGCGGGAGCTCACGGGCAACCGAACTTCCTTTGCGGAGATGATAGGAAAATTGAAATTTCAGTCGTACGGATAGGTTTTTAACAGTCAGGGGATGAGAGCTGAGGCAAAAAAAAAAATCTATTACTGTTACCAGGTGACATGAAGCCACCTCCCAGATTTCCCCGAAGCACAGAGCAGAAAGCACTGGGATGCGGCTGGGGGGGGGGCAGGAAGGGCGGGGCCCCCCTCCTCCGAGGCCCCCCAGGAAGCGTGGGGCTCCCCAGGAGGTGCCTCGCGGGTCTCTTCTGAGCTGGCAGATCAAGTCGCGCTCATGGAAGGTTGATCAATTTCAGTTAATGTTAAAAATTAGTTCAAGACCATTTTGGAGAAAAATAGTCCTGCTCTGCTCTTTGCTAGTAATGACCTGGAACAGCAGCCGCGGCCTCTCTCAGCGCCTCGGACTCCTTGGCTCGGTGGGAAAGCCCCTGATGGCTCAGATTTAGCGCCGTCACCCTCGAAATTAAATGCTGCTGTTTAAAACTCCATTTTTATAAGAAGAACTTGACATTAATAATTTTATACCTTTGATTAAATAACTAAAAATACATTATTATTGGGTTAATAATTACTCTAGATATGTTCAGGTTTTTGACCATTTCACTGCATTATTATGGCATGGAAGCAAAATTTCACTCATATATTTGACTTAAATGGCAGTCTTTAGGGATTTGAATCAGAAATTATAAGTTCTGCTGCAATTTACATGTTAAGTTCTGTAACCCCGTGATAGTTCAGCCATTTGTTAAAAAAAACAGTAGGCGGCCTGCGGTGCGATTTCCAATGAATAATTTTACTTTACATCCAGCACAAGGTCCAGCTGAATGTTTCATTACATTAAAATTTCACCAAGTGACATAAACCTTGTAATTAAAAAAGCATTAGCGTTTTACAGAGCGCCAGATGATTTTTGAAAACACTGATCTGCTCCTCCAAGGTGTGGCTCGGCTGGAACTACAGAAATTGCGTCCCATCACATCCGTAGACATGTTTTCACTTAAATTTTTTAAGCTGTGACTCTCGCCCCTTTTCCCAGTGAGGGACCTGAAGGAATTCAGCGGACTGAGGAATTGCATGATTACGCGATCGCTGACTTTGGGAAGGTGCCCCCGAATCGCCTTCACGTGGTTTCCTGTTTCTGTGCTGCAGTCTGTTTCTTTTGCATGTTTTCTATTATTTAAAAATAGCACATTGTATTGCTGTTGCCTTGTTCTTCTCCCGTTTCTTTAATTAGCAGGGCTTCTCCGGCATCTCTTGGTATGGGGCGGGAACGGCATTCTCAGAGCGGTCGCCTGTCTCCTGCAACAAGCCGCAGAATTACCCATGCCATCCGAGATCCCAAAATACCCATCTTGCCCACGGGCACCCGTAGGGTCTGCCATGTACTGACATTATTCTTAGACACACTGCCTGGGACTTCGAGGAATGGTGTCCCAGCAACGACCAATCGGTATCCACCTATGATCCGGGGCCACCCTAGACATCGGGATGGGGACGGGTACTTCTGGGAAACACTGGAAAAAATGCAGTGCCGCCCGTGTTCAAAGAGGCAGCCAACGAAGTCACCTAGCCCTTCCCAGGCGGCGTGTGCTCCCGGAACCGGGGAGAGGGCTGTGCGGGCCCAGAGGCCCTGCCTGCCCGTCAGAGTGGCCCTGCTCCATGGGCTGAGAAAGTCCTCCCGTCCCCACCCTTGGGGGACAGGCAACGGGTATTTCCTGGCGTGGAGGAATCTAGACCTTTTGTGTCCTCGTAGCTCTCTGTGGGTGTTGCTGGCTTTCTTACTTTGTGTTTGTGTGTGTGTGAGCATGTGCTTTGAGAGAGATCTTTTTTTCCCCCTTAACACAATCTGAATTGTTAGTACATCTGGCCTGGGGCTTTTAAAAGGGAAAAATAGGTGCACACATTTAAATCCGTAGACAGAAGCCCAGAGGGACACGCGCCCAGCCCTGCGCGGCGGGGCGGCCCCGGCCAGGCTCCTCTCCCCTGGCTCACGCTGGACCCCTGCCCGCGTCTCTGTGCCTCTTACCACGTGCTGTCCCCTGGCCGCCACGAAAGGGCCACTGACTGGACGGTGCATTCACGGGGAAGTCACGCACATTAGAGAGTCATGAATTTGTGCTCCTAGAAGCACCTGTAGAGGAAGACGGGCGGAGACGCCTGCGACGCTGTCTGATACCAAAAAATTCAAGGACAAAAGCGGAGGAGTGTGCCAAGCGGCAGGAAGAAGAAAGAAAGGGACAAAGGCCCAGTCTGGCGCCTTGTCTTCTGCCTGCCCGGTCGCTCCTTACAGACCACCCATCCGTTTCTCTGGGGTGTTGGTGGTGAACCACGAACCCTGTGCCAGGGACATTGTTCCACTTGGGCCTGACCGGCCGGGGGACAGCACTGCGTGTTAACATGGAGCAGGCAGTCGGCACGGCTCTTGGAAATGCCGACCTCCAGAGGACGGGCCTTGTGGAAAACCTCAAAAATACAGGTTTTGTTTTGTGTTTTGTGTTTTGTTTTTAAATAGTAGAATGAAGGAAGGGGAACCTCTGGCACGGTGCATGGTGTCACAGCTCACAAGAAGCAAGCGGCTGTCCCCAAAGCAGTAACCGTGGACACCCCTTGAACCAGCCCCCAAGAACATGACAGACGCTTCGACAAGAAGGCCAGGCAGAGGGAGGTGGCGGGCCCTGCCTGCAGCGCCCAACAGCAAGGGCGGAGGAGGGTTCCGCAGGAGCCACGTGGAATAGGCAGCGCTCCCAGACCCCGCGCCTGCCCTCCCTGTGCTGTCAGAGCGACCGCGCCGTGACAGTTGAGATGGGCGGATGGCACGCAGGATGTGTGCAAGCTTTTCCCTTAGAGCATTTCCTATATATTTACATTCTTCACGATAGACAGTCTTCTCCATTCGAAAGCTGTTTTCCTTCTTTTTTCTTGTTCTCTCCATGTATTTGGGAGGATTTCCAGGGAAAGGGGGAATCGGTGGTGTCACCTGACTCCGCACCGACCGGCGTGGGGCAGCCGGTGCCCGTGGCCGAGCCCGAGCCCATGTCCCACGGCCCTGTGCCTCTCGACGTCTGCCCCGACAGTGGGCTCTGTCCCTTGAGGGGTCTGTATGGACCAAAACAGTTTGAACCTTTTGACAAAATGCAGACTTGGTGACATTTCTCCGAACGCTATGGAGAGAATAAGCCCCGCCTTCTGCACTGGTTGATGGGGGCAGAGTCAGCGCCCACGAGGTTTCTCGCCTGCGCCCTGTCCGAGGCTTCGGGCCCTAGTTCCAGGCGGCTGGGGGCTTTTCTTACCTGGCGCTGTCTCAGTCGTCGGTGTGATCTCCGCTTTCCACCCACGCAGGGGCCGTGCCTGTGAGGGAGGACAAAACGTGGATCTTACCACTTACACATGAGCTGATTTGGGAATATTTTGTGTGAAATTGTTCTTGATAACTTAAAGAAAAAATTGTGGGCTGACAAGAAATAATGAGCAACAATAACACTGTAGAATGTTCTACCTGCCTTAAAAGTAGACCCAGTTAAAAGGGATTCGGGGTGTTTCTGGTGAGAACCTCCCTTGCCCCCGGAGACATTCTCTCACTTCCACATTTTGCTGTTTTTCTGCTCTGACACTCTCCCACCCCGGAAACATAAAATTAAATAAACCCGACAGGCAGTGCGCCCAAGTGAGCCACCCTTCTGGGGACACATCGACGGCCTGTTCGGCTTCAGAAAAATCTCAGAAAAAGCGTACATCTCACCTGATCTGCTTTCCTGGTTCAGAATATTTAGAATACCCAGCTTTAGTGGCGAGAAGTCCCAAATAAATAATATATGACTGTCACACACACCTGAGAGACATTTTGCATGAACCACAGAGCCAGGTGTTGGAAGCCCACATGGCTTCCATCGAAAGGACAAACACATGGTCAAAAGGAAAAGAGCAAATTCATTTAAAAATACATCGGCAGCCGCTCTGGGTGACGTAGTTTCTCTGTTTCATCTACATTTACGCGGAGTGTGGGCCGGACGCTGAAGGCTTATGAATGCGATGGCAATGGTGTCTTAGAGCGAAAATAACCCTTACCACGCCACGTCGTTTGTAAGAGCCCCCTGGACCCGGCTTAGGTCGTGGGCCTCCGTGCAGAGAGAGATTTCTCTTCCGTTCGGCTGCATGGATCTTTTAAAATAAAAATGCGCCTTTAGTTTCATTGTGTCTTTTCTGTGCAACGAACGAACAAACAAAAAGACCCGTTAGAGCAAAGGAGGCCTTATCTCCCTGCGCTTTGAAACAGTTTTGGCTCCTCGGTTTTCTCGAGGCCGTCGCCCTGCCCAGCCCCCATTCCGTTTTCCCCGAGGCTAACAATTTTATATCCAAAGTAAATCTAGCTAAAATTAAGCAACAGAGCACACAGCTGCCCTGACTTGTGGCCCACAGATGTTACCAAAATCTGATTAAAAAGCCCTTAATCTCCTGCTGCACCTTTTCATTAGTGTAATAATCATTTTTGCCAAATATCTAGCAGAAGGGGGACAAGGAGTGGGAGAGGAGGAGGCCCGGCTCGTCGGGGATGGCTGCAAGCGCCCGCGGACCCTGGTGGGGAAATTGAGGAGTTGAGGTAATCCATGTGCTGAAATATTTTTGCTTCTTTTTCTAGAAAATGTGCAATTTGGTCAGGCAGAAAAAATTGAACCGAGCCTTCCAGGCAATAAATCACTGCGTTGCCGGTGACATTCATACAATGCGGATATAGTGTTAACTGTGCGCGTCAGACAGCCCCTCCTGCACCCAGCCTGTCCCTAGGAGGTGACCTTGTGGCGGCGCGGTAATCAATCATCCTGGCGTAGGACATACTGTTTTTGTTTAATATTACACTATTGGAATATATAGTAAACAAAGTGTAAAGGAAATTTGGAGAGCTAGCCCTGCGTAAGGGATGCTGGGATATGGGGGCTACCCCGCCGAGGCTCACCCAGCACCCCACGGCCCGCAACCCGCGCCCCACGGACGGCCTGGTCCCCGGGTCCGTGGCCCCCAGCCCCAGCTCATCCACACCTCCAAGCTGCCGCGCCTAGTCCAGAACCCTGAGTACGTAGAGACCAGTTAAATTTTTAAGGGAAATAAAACCAGAAGTTTGTAGCGATCGGACACACAGTATGCGGCCCTCCACTGGAACAGCCTCGAGGCTCACATCTTTATTTTTTATTTTTTTCCCTTTACACCTCCCCTCGGTATTTTTCTCACCAAAATGCTTGGAAAGGATGGGATTTGATTTCGGCACTGCAAGTGCAGGCACACCTCGCGACAAGCCCGCACGCCCTGGGACCGTCTGGCAGGGAAACGCGAGTGCTCTGTGTGCTGACACAGGCCCCTCCAGGGCCCTGGGTCCATTGTCTTGAAAGTGAGTTACTTGCACGTAAAGTGGGAACACGGGGCCTTGTTAACTGACTGGGCTGTTATTTTCAGTGTGGCCCAGTCTGGGGCTAGGTTACTCCCAGCATCCTTTGCTCCCCACAAGCCCACACTTTATGGAGGTGATTTTCAAAGAGAAAGAGGTTTAAATAAATTACTAAACGCCAAAGGAGGCCCTTTTCTTCTCAACCACACAGCGTGTCCTCCAGGTTCTGGGCCCTTTCGGACAGGAAGTCGCAAAGTGTGTTCTGCTCCGTGTGTGACGAACACGCTGGCACAGCGCCCCTGGCGTCCCGGAGTCAGCTCTCTTTGGCCTGTAACGTCAGGGGTCCCAGGCAAGGGAGAACGGGACTCGGCGCGCACATCAGCGCTGGGCTTTCCACGGCCCATCGGCGGGGCGCGCTTTAGTTCACATCTCGTCCAGACGTTTCCTCTCCAACATGCTGGAGTTTTCCCTGTTTTCCATGGAAAATCAGCAAGCCAGAAACAGTCGGCTGGTTTTTACAATGTGAGTTCTGGGGCCTCTAAACGAGCGTGATAACCATACAAGCCAAAGGGAAACAATGACAGCGTGTTTAAAATCAGCGTCGTGAAATGTCCTCAGAGTCGGCAGCCACGCGCCTCCCACGTGGGCATGGGCTCATTCCCATCGCTGGGAGTGAGGCGCGGGGGACGACACACCCAGGTCCCTCTCGGAGCAGGTGGCCTGACTCCACCTCCTTACCGGGGTGGGGGGAGCCCCCAAACCCCTTTTCCGTACCAGACTTGACGGTGGAGGAGGCAACCGCCCAAGAGGCTGGTTCTGATGGAGACCTAGGGGTGCGTGGGCCATGCTGAGAAAGCTCTGGAAAGGAAGGACATCAGAGCCCACACCTGTCCCACGAGAGCCCCATCTGCTGGATAGGGTTGGCTGGGGAGGTCGACGCAGGTCCCACGTTGACTTACACAAGAGGAGGTGGCCTGGGCAGCTTTGGACAGCAAATCGCTTTCAAGTGTCTGTGTGTGTGTGTGTGTGTGTGTGTGTGTGTGAGAGAGAGAGAGAGAGAGAGAGAGCAGCGAGCGTGTATCCAGCCAGAAGGAAACCGCACTTCATTTTCTATCGAGCATCCTTGGACAGGGCCGCACACAGCAGATCTGCCCACGGGGGAGGGACGGGGGGACTAGCAACAGGGATAAATGATGCCTGTCTGGGACCCAAATTGCCTCTGGGAAGCAAGGACAGAGGCTGGGGGCAGAAGGAGGGGTGTGAGGGGCGGAGGTGTGTGAGGGGCGGAGGCGCCCACAGACGCGCACGAGCACCGACACCCACTCACACCCCATGTACCACACCCACCCCACACATCATGCTCATAGCCACGTGTGCACGCACACTCACACCCACACACTGCTCTCACACGCACACACACTCACGCCCCCCATGCATCACACCCGCATGTCTGCACACACACACACACACACACGCACAGATGTCGACCCCACGTGGGGCAGCAGTGTTTCTGCAGAGGAACCCCTGGCTGCAGGCAGCTCCCGGCTACAGGGGGGGTCGGGCCGCCTGGCCCAGGCCCGGGGAAGGCCCTGCAGACACAAATGACCCCTCGTTTTTCTTCTTTTGAGATAATCCAGGAGCCCCAGTGCAAAGCTGCCTGGCTTTGTTCATTCAGAACATTAAAAAAAAAAAAAAATCAGTGGCCAGTAAACATGTGACATTCCAGACTGTCTTTGAGGAAAGAAACTGTAGCCCACGAAACATTAGCAACTTGTAAAAAGTCAACCCCCCTTGCAAAGCTTCGGTGCTGGGAAGCAGCGGACTTGACTTCTTTTTCCTGTTGGAACAGGTGCTGTGCACCCTGTCGTCACAGCAGGGAGAGGTGGTCGCCCATCTCTGATTCAGCCCCATTCTGCGCGATGGCTGTTGAGAGAATGTGCTTCCGCCCTCAGCACTTCCTTCTCGTGGTTGCCAAGCCTTCCTGGGCAGGAGTTCTGAGTATCGGGGCGCAAGGCACAATTCTATTCTTCTAGAAATGCTACTGTGCCCACAGCAGGGGCGAATTGAGAGCAAGTGGTCTTAATATGCAGCAAGAAATCTACAGACAACTGAATCCAATTTGCATAGCTTTAGCTGTGCTAACATTCCAGTCTCTAAAGGGTAAATGCAAAAAAAAAAAAAAAAAAGTGGTCTATCTTTGTGTGTTTAATTATCTGATTTTTAACTAGCTAAGTTATAATTGCTGCAATGAGCATTTAAAGTATTTTGGGCAAAAGCAGTAAGCGTTTTTCAAATTACTGATAAGAAGACTATTTGAGCACATTTTAAAAAACATAGAAAAATAAGACCATAGAAATTCAATTTCTGGCATGGTTAAAATGAGAGGTGACATAAATTATCAGCTTGTTGTCATTCTGTTCAATCCACCAACAGTCCCACAAGTCCCATTCTTAATATAAATATGTTTGTGTAGTTTTTAGAAACAGAAAGTTAAGGTATGGGGCAGAATATCATACTGTCTTATTAAAGAGACATGCATTTATTTTATAGTTAAAACTGTGCAATATTCATTTGAAGGGCTAACCTTCTATTTAACAAGAAACATCAAACTGTAAGATTCATTGTTGAGCCTAGATATTCCTTGCAAACACTAAAAAAGGAGTGTCTATAAAAAATGTATTGTTTTCAACCTTATGGGGAGAAACGAACGTTATTCTTCAAATTTGCTTTTGCTTTAAAAGTGCTGAAGGTCTGAGCACGCGCGTTGCGGTGCTCCGGCAGCTACTTATTGATTTAAAATAATAGTAATGTGCACTTTAGAATCTTACCTCCGAAGACCTTGAACATGAAATATTCCAAACAAAATATCAAGAAGAGAAATATCACTCAAGGCAATTTGAATGTGAATTTACTTCCAGATTCAATTTGGGGGCATGCATTCCGGAGCTCTCTCACAAATGTTTGTTCGAGAAAAATAATTCAGACTTTGGTCAATTATGTCTCCAAGGACGCACGCAAATGAAGGGCTTGGTGCACCGAGGCAGAGCCGGCTGTCTCCGGTCCTGGCAAAGCAGCCGGGGCAGCAGGCTTGGGGCTCCTTAGCTTTTGTTTCATCCACTGTTGTTGCCAAAACTGCTGTCAGAGACCTCGGGAAAGGAGGGGCGAGACCTGCAGGATCATTGTGTTTTGTATTAGGAAATACATTGATAAGCTTTATCGGGTATCCACGTTTTCGATGGGTTTTCTAAATGTCAGGGAGATTTGCTTTGTTGTAGGTAAGACCGGTCGAGAATGAGGCCCGGGACGGGTTACCTGCGGTCTGACATACAGGTGCTATCTGAGCTCCTCCACGGAATCGCACCACATCTGCGCGGCAGGCTTCGAACCAGGGGGATTGCTCATTTTCGCTCCGGTACCCTCACTGGGTCCCACCTCCTGTAACAATAATGGGTGTCAGGTACAGTTTGGGCCAGGCAGGATTAAGCTATCATCCCCCCTGCTGTGTGTTAATTTATTGCTTCAGACATTTTCATATCTGATTCATTTTCACCCACCGGCTGCCGCGCACCGAGTCCACAGTCTCTGCCGGTCCTGGCCGCCCCAGAGCGCGGGTACCTGGCCCTGCGAAATGGCTTTCCTCCCAGGGCGCGCGGGAACGGCCCTCCGGAGCGCAGCTGAGCCGGCCCGCGGGCGGGGACGGGACTCGGCCGCCCGCACACAGGCCGGCCCAGGCAATATGAGAGGTGTGACAGGGCAGCTGGAAGATGAGCTTCTTAGTAAACAAGAAAGGAAATTGTGATGCTGCCCGAGATCCGAGATCCCAGCGCTAGACGTCGTGAGGAAATGGTGTTATTTCCTCATGAAAATACAGGGTCACAGCTGCTTGAAATGTACATCAAAAATACCTTCGCCCTGGTTTTGTTGAGCGATTGAGTAGAGCCTATTGGGAAGGTGTGTGTTTGTGTTTGGGAATGGAGCCCTGTCCCCCCTCCACCCACAGCTCTGCCCGCAGGGTGGCAGGTAGGCACCGGGGTCCAGAGGAAGGACCTCGGGGTGGTGAGAGGGGCCCTGTTTTGTCCGCCCCTGAATTCTGTAGGCTGATCTTTCAAAGACATGACTTCATTCAGGCAGCTAAACGGCCAAGCGAGGAGTTGCGAGCAAATCCAAGTGGTGGCACTTGAGTCCCCACCCCGGGAAGCCTCAGGGGGCCACTTGTGCCTGGTTGACCACAAGGTACCTCCTGCCTGTGGGCCTGTGTTTGCACACGGCCTCCCTGGGAAAGAAGCGAGTTTCTGACGGAAGCCGCTGCGGCAGCGGGTGGGGGGGGGGGCGGTGCTCCTGGGCCGGGAGGGGCAGTGGGCGGGTGGGCGAACAGCTCCTAGAATAAGCCCGAGGTCGCGTTTCTCCTGCTGGCACGCGGCTCCTCTCTCCCGAGCCTCACGGCTCACCTGGGAGACCAGCTTTGACATCTGGCTTGGTTCCCTGTCCAAGGCCACTGTGTAGAAAGCCGGCAGGTAACCAGGGCAAATGTTTACTCCTTTTTCCTTCGCTGAACAAACCCAGACCCTCGTCACCCCAGGTGCGGCGGCGAGCGCGTGACCGACCGGCGTCTGACCTTCCTCCTGGGCGCCCGCTCTTCAAAACCGGCCGCGGCTTCGTTAGCACCACGCGCCTCGCTGGCCGTGCAGGAAATAATAACCGAGCCCCACGTGGCCAGGGACACAGAGGAGCACGGGCTCACATGGACAGCAAAAAGGGGGGTGCACAGAGCCCCTCTGGGGGCGTCTGAGTGGCTTTGAAAGTTAAAATGCTCACGAATAAACTGAGTGGCCCAGGCAGGTGCCGTTGTCAACACCGATGCACAAAAGAGCGTAGATTTGTCTGCTATCCAAGACCCAGGGCCTGTGATGAATTAAGCCTGACGTAGGGGACACTGGTTGAAAGTTAGTGACTGCCGGAGAACAAGAGGCCGTCGACGTGAGGGCGCGTGCTCTTTCAGACGGACATTGTCGGCGTCCACAGGTGCAGGCTCGGCTGGGCCACGTAAGGAAGGCTGCCGCTCAGCTTTCTAGAGTTTCTACCAAGAGGGTGAACTAAAGTGATTTCGAACACTTGTCATTTGCCTTTATGATTTCTGTGCCATACACCCTGTTTCTGACATTAGCAAATGTTCAGTGGGAGGGGGATCCCTCCACGACTTTTTTAATGACGCTATAAAACATTCTAGTCTCCTTTCTTTCTGAAATCCATAAATGGCTGATTTAACCTCATAGTCACACAGCGGGGATCCATGTGTTTCATCTGCTAATTCTTGGGCACCGTCATGACGTTTTCAGTCATGGTGAAGATCCTGGTGTGACGAGGCCCGCTGCCCGACTCGTGGACGTGAACTCCAGCCCCATGGCCCTGGGCCGGCCCCGGCCCCATCCCCCCGCCCCTGTGCCATCTCCGCCGGGGGAGCTGCCAGGGGAGCTGCATTGTGCGTGGGCCACGTTTCCTGTCTGTCCGTGGACGGGGGGGCCAGTGAGGAAGCCGCCCCGGGAGAGAGGCCGTGACTGCATAGCTCATCCAGACGTATTTGGGGACTCATTGTCAGGAACCCCTGACATTTCAAAAAAGGCAACTCATGGTTAAAGAGTTACTTAAAAAAAATCTTTAAAACCAGTTTTTCCTTTCCCGTTGTAGAAATGCCCCGCAATAATCTCTCTCGTTTCGCAGCCGAAATAGAGGAGTCAAAAACAGCTCGCCTCTGGTTTTTAGCTGGCGTGCCCTCGCCTTTCCAGATGTGATAAGCGGCCCCGTTTCTGCGTTTGTGAAAGAGCGGCCCTGTTTATTTTTGGCCTTTCCGAAGGCAAATGGATCCGATGGCTTGGAGGGGGGCACTGGGCGCCCGTGTGTGAGGACATCCATCTTCCGGGCCCTTCTTCCCCTCACTCGGGCTAGTTCACAGCGCGCCCGTCAGCTGGCCATATTTTATCCGCGACTTCGGGGCTCGCTGTGGTTTTCTGGGCGGTTGCTGCTGGTGGAGCCGAACGCCTCAGCGCCTGGTGACAAGGAAAGGCGCAGCATGGCGGGGACAGACTGTTGTGCCGCGTGTGCCCGCTGCGGGTTGGCCCTGGGCGTTGCGTTTCACATTATTCCTAACTGGCCGTGCTGTTTCCTGAAGTCGAATAACCCTCTCCTCCACTCCATTATCACAAATCATTTTGTAATCCCGCTCCCCGAGTTCCAGGGACACGGGCAGAGCATTAGAAGTCACAGTGGCGGCGGAGTGCCCGGGAACACCCGGTGCTGGACCCGGAGAAATGCTGCAGCTCCCTGCTTGGCCGTCAGATCGATGCCGCAGGCCGCCTGGACTGAGACGCCTGGGCCATTTTTCATTTCAACATGATCGGGGGCGGGGGGGGCGGGCAAGCTCAGGCCCTGGCTTGTCCCCTCCAGCCTGGGCCGCGGCGCTCCACCTGCAAGGGGCGCGAAGCCGGCTGGCTCTCAGTCCCAGCAACCGAGGTCAGAGCCTGGGAAGGCAGGTTGGGGGCCACGGCCATCCCAGCAGGCCCCTCCCACAGCACCGCCGCTGCCACTGACCCAGCCTGGCAGCGTGCCCACCCCCAAGGCCTTGGGGCTGTGAGAAATGGGGCGCCTGCGTCCCAGGGGGAGGTAGTCATGGGTCTTTAGCAGTGGGTCGCTGCCTGCCATTCCCGGAGGCCGCGGCTGGGTTACCTGTGTAAGCTCATGGCTTCGGGGTCAGGTGGCCACAGCTGTGTGGACAGGGGAGGCTCTGGCAAAGGGTAGTTCCTGTTTCTGTATGTATTTTTCATTTTTGGAGCATAACCTTTTCAAAGAAGTATTGAAAGTAAGGCATCGCAGGGTAGAAAGAGACTTACCTTCCTCATCAAATACCTTGATTCACACGATAGTCTGTTAACGTATACAGTCTGGTCACTCACCCACAGCGGGGGGTTCACGGGGTTCGGGGGGCTCAAATGCAGCGCATTAACTTCGGTAAACCAAACACAGAAACGTGCATGGAGAGACTCTGGTTTCTGTGCCGGAAGGCGGTACAGAAAGTCAGAGCGAGTGACGGCAGAATGGACATTTCCGCACCCGCGCTCCCGCCTGGCCCCGGCTCCGGGCCGCGCGGCGGGGCTCCTCACAGGGTGGGAGCAGGGTCTCCACGGGCCGGCCCCAGCATCCTTGGGCTCCCATGGCTGGGGGGCTGATCCCCTCCCTTCTTTCTAGCCTCTTCTAGAGGGCGAGTGAGAGGGTTTACTTGCTGGCCCCGCGGTCTGTGTCCCTGAATCTTCTCGCAGTGACCGTCCCTCCTTCTTGGGGACTTCAGAGCAGCCTTGCTGTGCTGAGATGACAAATAAGATAAGTGGCTGTCTCCATAATCTATTTTGTTAGTCACTGCAGGGACCCGCCCCTCCCTGCTTGTGGCGTGTGTCACCAGAAGGGAAGAAAAACGGCTCCGTGGGGGAATCATTTGATCCTAAGAATGACGCTGGGCACTGGGCACAGCAGGCCGCCTCGTCATTGCCTCCCGATGCCCCCCGACGCTCTGGAGGCTGCGCCTGCCTTTTCGTGGTCGGAGAAACTGAGGCCCGGAGAGGTGGGTGTTCTCCTCGGAGCCGAGGAGAACCAGGCAGGCTGCCCAGAGCGTGCCAGGACGCCGGCCGCCCCGGGCTGACACGCTGGCTCCTCCTGCAGCCTGGCGGCCTCGCGGGGCGCGACCAGGCCCTTCGGCCAAGCCGGGCTCAGAGCCAGCGCCCGCTCCCACCTG
>PVJD01000074.1:709063-728655 GCA_004026545.1 Mormoops blainvillei
CCCGCATTCCTTTTATGCTGGGCCAAGTGGGGGAAGGGTCTTGGGAGGTATAGATTTGGCGCCAAAGGGGCTTACAGAGGTGGGAGATAAGCATTTACAGCCTTTGTCAGGGCAAATGGTGTCTCAACATCTACAGCATTAGTCAGAGCAAATAGCATTTCATCTTTGGTATCAGTCTTGACTTCCTCTACAGTATCAGATTTGATTCTCTCTACAGCTCCCCACCCCCACCTCCTCCTGGGGCCACAGGATTCAGGGGTCAGGTCTTCTCCAGCTAGCTAAGCTGGTTGATCTGGGTTTAAGTCCTGATTCTAGCACTTATTACTTACATGCACTTAGGCTTGTTGCTTTGTCTTCCTGATCGTCAGTGACAGGGTCTCAGAACGGGAAGTCCATCGCTCAAGGCCACTCATTGCATACTGTTGAGGGACAGCCAGAATCCCAGACCCCAGACCCTCAAGCCAGCACAGGCTCCAGTGCCCTCGATGAGAATGTTTCTTCCATCTCAAATTGGAATGTCTTTCCTCTCCTCTCGTCCCCCACCCACTTCCCCTTGTGGGCCTGCCTCCTCTTCCTCCTCCTTCAGACAAGGATGGGCCATTTCCAGGGCTGGCTTTCAGCAAATGATGAAATTTCTAGCTGAGTGACCCTGGGCAAGTCACTTGCTCTCTGTATTTCAGTTTCTATAAAATGAGTACACTGGGACCCAACTCGTGCCATGTAGGGTACAGTCACAGGTTCTGGGGATCAGGATGCTGTCTCTGTGGGGACACACGATGCTGTCTACCACCAGGTTCTATCTGGGCACCGTATTGGCAATATATATGGTCAGCTGAGTCTTCCGGTCCACCTGGAATATTTTAGCCAGGGGCCTCCCAGGGATGGAGAGGCCGTGGACTGGGGAGGGAGGGGGTACTGGTATTAACAAAGGGACAAAAACAAGGACAGAGTTCACTCCACCCTCCAGGAAGAGTATCCTGGGGGTGTAGGGGACTTGGCTGGAGGCAAGACAAAGGTTCTAACCTGGGCTCTGGTTGGCCTCTGGGCTGAGGAATAATTTTGTGGAGGGCTCAGAATGGTGCCTACTTAAAACGTTCTCACTTCTTTCCTGAAAACCCATCCAAGTTCTTTGGCATAGAGGACTAAACAGAAAGAGCCTGTCACTCCTTTTGGAGGGGATAAATAGCTGCTAACACAGATGGAGGATGACGGCCCCAATCCCGCTGAAGGTAACGAGACCCATGGGAAAAAGCTGCAATTGCTGACTATGGCCACCAGATGGCAGAGTGGAGAGCAGCGCTCTTCACAATTTGGGTGGAACTTGATCTGTGAGGGGGAAGCAGGAGGTGCTTGGGTTTCCAGGGTTTCCAGGGCTGCTCCGCAGAAGCACCGTGCTGGCCGGGCCTGGCCGACTGTGAGCTGCTCAAGGGGAGAGGAGTAGTCAGTAGTTCCTATGTCACTTGCTCAGGGACTGGTCTCAGAGTTCACTGGGCTGGATGCTGGGACACTAGCATCCTGGGGGATTTCATGGTTTTTGACATTCTTCTGCAACCGCCCCCCACCCCTGCGCCCTCCCCTCTCCCCTACTGGGAACTTCCATCAGATGAGAATGGAGGAGCAATTTATCTTTTACGTATGTGTGTCCACACTGTTTGGAAACAAAGGTCAGCCTCCTGTACTGGCAGATACCTGCAGGCCAGGCTCTCCCTCCTCAGCTGGCCACCCCAGCTCGTCACTGGCTGGGGGGCCCAAGCAACCGCCCCCTGATCACCGAGAAGGGGCTGACAGCTCTCAGACTAGAGCAAGCTTGACTGTTTGCTTTTGTAATTTTGTCAAATGAAAGGGTAAGGAAGACATTGCAACAAAGTTCACTCTCTGCTTCATTCTCAGAAAGAAGTGCCTGGAAATGAATTAGAAGCTGATTTGACAAGGATCCTCAGTGAAAAGGTCAAAAGCATTGCAACCGAAAACATTCCTCTCTGTGTGGTCAGGCCTGACAGCCTGTGACAAGGGCCTCCCAGTGGGAGAGGAGAAGAGACACCCCGGCTCTAGGGCCAGGAAGCTGGCAGGTGCTTCGTCTAGTGTCTCTCTGTGAAGAGGGCATCGGGATACTCATCCCTATCTCATAGAAGGGGAAAGTGAGGTGCAGAGAGCGTATTAGTTACCTATTGCCGCATCACAAATTACTCCAGGATTTAGAGGCTTAAAATAACAAACGTTTGTTATCGCAATTTCTGAGTGGCTTAGTTAGGTGGTTCCCACTTAGGGTCCCTCGGAAGGTTGCAGTCAGGAGGCTGGGTTGGGCTGCGATCATCTGAACGCTTGACAGGGGCTGGATAATGTGCTTTCCAGATGGCTCCCAAGGCTGCTGTCAGGAGGCCCACGTTCCCCGTCAGGCAGTGCTGAGGGGGTCTCCATAGGGGGCCTGAATGTCACTTTATTACCACGGGAGGTTTCCACCAGGGCTAGGAATAAAGGGAGGAAGAGGGGAAGCCACATACCTTTTTTATGAACTAGCCTCAGCAACCACGTGTCCTCATTCTGCCATATTCTATTGGCCACACAGGAAAACTATGCTATAATGAGAAAGGTCACACAAGGACACTCGTGCCAATAGACAGGGATCGCTGGAGGCCACCTGGAGCCTGCCCATCACAGAGAGCTCAAGTCACTTGGCCATCAAACCGAGAGTGAACTTCAGTCAAGGCGCCCCGGCTCCTTTGGAGTATGGGCAGAGGCCTGGGCGGGATGTGCAGAGAAGCTAATGATTCGGGGATTTAAGATTTTCCCACTGTATTGAAAAAAAAGATGGAAGAAATTCTCTAATTATTATTTTTCTGGCTATGGGGAAATGGTCACTTTCATTTGCTCTTGGCGAAAGTATGATCAAAATTTAAACTTTTCTTATACGTTGGCTCAACCATCCTCCTTCTAAGGCTCTATTATATATTATATTATCTATATTCTACATCCACACATGCTCAAACACAAGCTGTTGTAGCAGTATCATTTATAATAGGAAAAAATAGAAAAATCTGAGATTGGTTAAATAAATATTTATCATTATAATGGAATATTATACAGCTACAATAAATAACACAGATATATAGCCCAAGATATATTGTTGAGTGAATATATCATGTCATAGAAATATACCCACACACACACACATATATATTAGGATTCTTTTTTATGTATATGTACATAAAACACATAAATGTATGTATTTGTTTTTATTGTTTTATATAAACACCCCCACCCCCTAACTTTTAACAGTGGTTATCCTGTCAAGGGCAGGACTTGGGGACAGACATTTGTCCTTTACACTCTTCTGTATTGTTTAAATTGTTTCTACTTTCTTTCATAACTAAATAACTCAGTGAAAGTAACATTGATGTATTGTTAATCACTCTATAAACCTTATTTGAATTTCACCATTTTCCCCTTTTTGGGGGGGAGGTGTCCAGGATCCAATCTAGGACTCCACATTGCATTTAGTATCAAGTTTTCTTAATCTTTCACTTATGGAAGTTTCTAGGTGTTTCATCTTCTTCTTTTTTTTTTTCGTCTTTCATAACCTTGATACTTTTCAGGAATACTGGCCAATTATTTGGTAGAAAGACCCTTAATTTGAGTTTGTCTTGTGTTTTCCCATGGTTCAGTTGAGGTTACCCATTTTTGGCAGGAATAGTGCAGAAGTGACGCACTGCCCTTTTCGGGACGTCATGTTGCCCACGTTGACCTGTCTTACCACTGGTGATACTGTAGAGGGAATCAAGGCTGATACCAAAGATGAAATGCCATTTGCCCTGACTAACGCTGTAAATGCTTCTTTCCCGTCTCTGTAAACCCCTCCGCACCAAATCTATACCACGCCTCCCAAGACCCTCCCCATTTGGCCCAACATAAAAGGAGTGCAGGGCTATTGTTCTGGGCCCAGGCTTTGAGAGGGTACCCCACTGGGCCCGCATGTGTAAATAAACTTTCCCTTCATTACTCCTGGTGCCGGTGCCGTGTGAGTCTTTCCCGGTTTCACTTTTTGCAACAATACTAACATGTGCCTCCTAGATTTCTTCACTGTAGATTTACTATTTCTCTGTTTGGATTTAATAAGTATCTTCTAGGGGAGATACTTGGGGGTTACGCAAATATCCTGTTATTTATGCCAATGTGGACAATAAAGATGTTTAAAAAATTGATTCTTTACAACATTAGTACAAATGTTATATCTGAATTTCTTTGCCTATAAAATCTCCCAACTGTGTTAACTGAAACCTCATCTTTTCCATGAGGGACTCAGGCGGAGGCTCTCTGCCCCCAGGGAGCCTCAACTGCTGTTCTGCAGACTCACCCTGAACCTTGGAGATAAGGTTTCCTGGTAAAGTTCTGTTCAACTCTTCCCCACCTGAGCATGACTCCATCTGACTGCAGTTCTGGTCTGCAGGTAATTTAAAGACTGCTCAGCACTAAGAGGTGAGAAATCAATAGTGCATGTGTATGTGTGAATGTGTGGGTACATATGTGCAGGTGTATTCATATGTGTGTGTTGTGTGGTGGCGTTGGGGAGAGCGAACTAGAGCCAGATAAAACACCCCCTGCCCCGTACTGGGGGTCTGCTTAAATCCCACTGTACCCAGCAGTCATCTCCCATTAGGCTTGTAGCTTAAATGTGCTGAAAACTCATGTCCTCTCTGGATTTCCTGGAAGACAGTTCAGACTTTTACTTCTTGGCATCGCAGGCGAAGCCTGAGTTGACCTCCTGGACTACATCCCACTCGCGGCCCCATCACACTGGCTCACGGCACCTGTGTCACCCTTCATAGCACTCTCCCCAGGGCTCTGTTGTTTCAGTAGTTATTTGACTTATGCCTGGCATCCAAGCACCATGGAGGACAACTACCACATTTCCTTTTATGAGCAAGAAAGGTATGCCTCTACACATAGACAATGGACCACTTGGGAAGTGTAGCCTTTCTCTAATTTACATCTGGGTATGGTCTACCAGTGAGCTCAGCAAATGGCGATTTCCTATGGGAAGCCCTGAGTTTTCTGAAAACACAAAGGTTACACGTTCTTGAATCCAGACTGATTTGGGGGTTAATTTTGTGTTTTTAAATGTTTATAAAGGGTTGTCAGCGGATCAGATTGTTAAATAGCTGGGCAGATGTCCTTATTAAGATATCCAAAGTTGTGACTTTTCAGAAAGCGTGTGCTGTACACACCCAGACGGGTGGAAGGGCTCGAAGAGCCCCGTGAGGTTCTCAAGAACGCCACAAGATGGCGCTGCTGCCGCTTCCCAGGCCTGCCCACCGGAACCTGGAAAGCAACGGCGGCAATCATCACTGTAAAAACTGCTTTGCAAGTTAGAAGTGATTGCCTAACGAAAACCCTGCTTGTCTCGCCTTGAATTTTGGCGAATGATGGAGGCTTCCTCACGATGAAGACTTTTGGAGAAGGCCTTAGGGAAAGGCTCATCTCCTTGACTCTGTTTGCCTGGGCCTCCTCTCAGAGTAGGAGAAATGGCTGGATCGTGAAAGGTCAGCCCCTTTCCCCGGAACCGCTATCGGCAGCAGCAAGCCGTCTAGGTTCTTCCCTCCAGCTTAAACCTGCCTGAAATGGATTTGTCCACCCCGACCCCTGGCTTCTTCTCCCACGGACCCAGCCCGTGGGTTAGCAGTTATCCCACTGAGCGGGGTCCCCTCGTGCTGTGAGGGTCTGTGCTTGCTGCCGAGGGTCTGCAGTTTAATTGTGATGCCTCAGCCAGGTGCGCGTCCATTGGTTTGATAGGCGATGAGCTCTTGCTCCGGGCCGGGAGTTGGGGTTTACTACAGCAAATGAGACGGCCCGGGGTTCGGACTGGAGTTACACCTTGGGCCCCTGCCCTGCGCTTCCCGGGTCCAGCCTGATCCTGGCCGGCCCTTGCCCGTAGACGGGGCTCCTTTTCCCCTGCCCCAGATCAGACCCAGGGGAAGGGCCGGTGGAGGAGAGTGAGTGTCGCAGACTCTTGCGGGGTCCCCTTGCCTCCCTGAGCTGCAGTTTCTCTACACCAGGTGAGCTCTGAGCACGTGCCCTGTGAATCATTGCTCCTGAACTGGGGCACTGCTCCCCCCTTACTTCCTAGTGTGCTCTTCCAAGTTCTCGATGCTAATCCAGTCCCTTGGCGGGGGGTGGTGGGGTGGTGGGGTGGTGGTGGTGGTGGGTGGGTGGGGGTGCAGGCCTGGGGACTAAGGTGGGAAGAGGGCAGCCCCAGCCTTGGGAAGGGGCCTGGGCACGCTCAGACACCATGACACTCTGGATAGAGTCAAGGGGCTTATACCCTGTCCCTGGCACCCCCCGCCCTGACTGTTGGCACCAAACCCTGGCTCTGCTGCCCTTTCAGCTGACTCTCCTATGCATCCTGTACCCGATGTCCCCACCCTCCAAGCTTCAACAAGATCCGTGGCGTGTGCTCAACCTCCCCTACCTCTTTCCCCGCTCTCACCTGGTCCCGGTCCCTCCCCTTCCTCTTTGTTCCCATTGCTCTGACTCCAGTGCGGAACAGGGGTTTACGCTTACTGCCCCCAGCATTTGGGCTCACGGATTTTGACTTTTTTCTCCTGCTCTCTGGGGCAGAATTTCCTGCCCAAGGTCTGTCCCTAGTGATTCCCATTCCTGGTGGCTGGAGGTCGTCCAGGGCAGCTAGTCTCACGTGTGGGGTTTGAGCATGTGTACGGAGCTGGGGGCTGGGGTGGCCACCACAGGGCTTGGTAGAAACAGAATCAAGGTTGGGCCAGGTTAGTATGAGGGGTCCCCGTGTGGACCTCTGAGTGTTGGCCCAGGGGTGAGCCAGCAGCTCTGTGGTTGGGAGACCCATTGCTCCTGGGGCAACCAGAAACCCCAAGTTTAGGGTGAGGCCAAGTTGGGAACAAGAGAGGGGGCTGGCTGTCAAAAGCAAGAGCAGGTGACTTGCTAAGGGTGACACCGGGGAATTTTGTCAAATGTTTTATTGGTTCAACAGCACCTTTTCCTTTGGACATGCTGCTGGGGGCACCGTGGATGGTACCCACCCTGAAGACGCGCCTGACCCGCCCGCAGGGAAATAGCAACTCTAGACCCTTCCTCCGCGGCCTAACGAGAGAGCTGAGGTCTCAGCGAGGAGAGGTCCCACTGCAGCTACCGAGCTACGCTGTGGCAGCTGAGTGAGGCCCTGGCAGGGACGGCAGGGGCAGCATTGCCTTGACATGCGATCAGGGGCGACCACCTAGGACAGACGGCACGCGCGAGAAATGCCGTCAGGGTTCTGCCAGGGGAAGGGAGGGGCCCAGGCTTTCCTTGCTGTTGAAGGAGAGGGAAGGAAGAGCCGCGAAGAGAGGAGGCGGGGCTTGCCCTTCCCGGAGAGGTGCCAGCGGCGAGCCAGGCCGCCTGGGTGAGCTGCCGCAGGCTCCGTCCTGTTGAGCCACCACGCTGCCCTTTCAGACGGAGTGTCGCACATCCTTGGGAAAGGACAGAAAGTCAGCGGGGGTCCCTCGGATTCCCACCGAGGCGGCTAATTAACCTCTGAAAGCCTCAAGTTTTCTCCTCTGTAAAGTCTTTTTTTTAAAACAATTTCCTTGCAAGTTTGCTCAGAGGATTAAATGAGATAAACAGGCCTGGCACAGTGTCTGGCTCACAGTGAGCGCCTTAATTCCAGACCTACTGTGCTCACAACTCCCAGACTTGTTTCATAAGCCTTGGCCTTTCTTCCAGGCTCCAAGGTCTCACTTTCAATCACCTGCTGGGACAGCTGTCCCTCGGCCCGCCCTGCACTGCGCCGCAAACACAGTCTCTAAACGCACAGGTGTTCATGAAAGTGTCAGTGCCAGTAATAAATGGTAATGTCTCATATTTGTGGGGCCTTTCACAGCGTTTCCACATCTGTTGCCTTAATTTAAGCAGCATTAAGTCTTTTCTGGAACAAAGATGGAGTGTAAGTTAACTTTAGAGCCAACCCACTTGTAGCGTCTTTACAATAACCTGATTCGTTATTATCCTCGTTTTGCAGATGAGAAACATTTACCCGGCCATAAAACTGGGTGTGATCTTTTACTCCCCAGCCCCCAGTCATTTCTGTAAGAACCGGATCCCCCACCCGCATCGCTGCCGTCTGTCCCTGCCTCTCATTCGCAGCAATGGTATAGTCTCTGTTTCCTGGGCCTCCGGTTTCCCTCCCTCTGTCCTCATGTCCACAGCAATCGCTCCGAGAGTAAAGAGTAAGCATGCTACTCCTCTGTTTAAAAAGGAGTGTGTGACTTGGGTGAGAAAGTCCTCTCTTCTCTGTGACTGGACCCTTTCCCACACCTCCAACTCCCTCAACCAATGTCCCAGTTTGAGTATTCCTCCTGTCCAAATGCCCACTGGGAACAGTCCACTTCCTTTCATGGGACACCCCAGCCTCTTCGGGACCTGACAGCTGTCTGCCTTTCCAGCGTTGTGTTTCATCACGTCTGGCCTCACACCCCACTCACGTTTCTTCTCTGCCAGGGTAGGCTGTGATTGGCTTGATGGGATCTCAGTTTATCTATTTTATTATCAATTTTTTTTTCAGATGGGGGAAGGGAGGGAGAGAGGGAGAGAAACACTGATGTGGGAGAAATATCATTCGGTTGCCTCTCGTAAGCAGCCCAGCCGGGGACCTGGCCAGCAACCCAAGCATGTGCCCGGACCGGGAATCAAACTGGTGACCTTCGGCTTTGTGGGACGATGCCCAGTCCACTGAGCCACGCTCGTCAGGGCTATAAATATTTTTTTGAGACGTGAGCTTTTAAAAAATAAGGAGTTGAGTTCAGCGCTTCTCTGTTTCCAAATGAATTAATTCCCGCTACCTTCAGTTATTCTTCTTGTCCGCTCTTGCTCGGATTTCTTGGCTGTGTTGGCTGCCTGTTCCGCGCCCAACTCCAGGTGGGCTCAGTCTCCCTTGGCAACAGTGAGAGTGGGAAGAACTTCTGAGCAGAAGGCTTCTTTGCTTGTTTTATCTTAGCATTTGCATCTCCGGAGCACGGTTACATCTACCATATTGATGGTAGGGCAGTCAGGGCAGTCAGTGTGTGTGTGTGAGTTTTTACCTGCGTTAACTGCCGAGGGTCTGTGAGAAGAAGTCGGTCTGTAATGCGCCCCCAAAGTTTGGAAACCTACAAGCTTGGTTTCACACATTTATAACATCTGAAATCCTCTAATTTTTTCTCTCCATTCAGATCCCTATTTGTATCTCTCTTGGGGGAGGTTTCTATCCTGGAATCGTGTTAGGCAGGCATCTCTTGTGGTCTCTTCAATCATGCTATTTTAAAATGGGATTTGTGGTCCTAGGCAACCTTGTTTGGGACCCGTGGGATAATAATGAGAAAACTACAAATCCTGTAGCAGCAATACCTGTACAAATGGGCAGAGATGCGTGAGTAAGCATGTTCCTTGCAGCAGTATGTGAAATATCCAAACAGTGGAAACGTCAGTCAATCGTGGGCTTGTTAAATACCTATGATTATACCCATAAAAATGAACATTATATTACTATTAAGAGAAACCTGTATGTACTAATACGGAAAGTTGTCATTTATATGGTTAAATGAAAACCACTAATTCTATGTAGAGTATGAAAGTACGATTCTATTTCAGTTAAAAAAAGATTGTTATATACATATATGGAGGGCGAGCCAAACCCCGCCCCCAGGATTTATTTGTAAAAAATTGCGCATGTATTCTTACATGTTTATTTTTTTATTTTTATTTTTTAAAAGGTTTAATTAATTAATTTTTTTAGAGAGAGAGGACGGGAGGGAAAAAGAAAGGGAAGGAACTATTAGTGTGTGGTTGCCTCTCACACACCCCCTACTGGGAACCTGGCCTGCAGCGCAGGCCTGTGCCCTGACTGGGAATCGAACCAGTGACCCTTTGGTTCGCAGATTGGTGCTCAATCCACTGAGCCACACCAGCCAGCGCTATTCTTACATGTTTAAACTTCAGCCGCCTTCAAAGTACTCCTTATTTGATGCAATACATCTATTGAGATGTTTTTTCCACTGTTCAAAACAGTTTTTGAATTCATCAATTTTGATGTCTTTTTTTTTTTGCATCATCAAATCGTGTGCTTTAAATGGGTGGGTTGTATAGTATGTGAATTAAATCTCAATAAAGTTGTTATATAAAAACACAATGTTCCCAATAATAAGATCAAAATTTAATTCAAAGTAAAAGAATATTAAACTGGAAGAACAGGACCAATTATAATGAAAGTTTTATTCCACAGTGAAAATCTAGACAGCTTGAACCTTTAAGGACTAAGTAGCATGTGTCATCAAAATATGTAATCCTGTACATATTTTTTGTTTCACCTCTTTCACATTGGCAAAATATTTCCCTTTAGGACTTTTTTCATCCCAGGAAACAAAAAGAAATTACTCAGGGTGAGATCGGGTGAATGGGGAGGGGCACGGGAGTCATGCCAGCCAACAACTGCTAAACATTCAGTGTGGTGTGGGCAGGTGCAGTCATAAATCACCCATCATGAAATGGGCAAATGTTTGAAGGAATCTTAAAAAAAAATTCATCAAAGCCAAACTCAGCCTCTCACAATGACGCCAGCTAGTACACAGTAGTGGAACATCTGTAGATGGGTTCCTTGAACACTCACCTAGTGGGGGAAGCCTGTACTATAAGGGGCTCACCCTCCAGAAGATAACTCTGGTTTTTGGGGGTCCCCCTCATATACTCTTATTAATAGCTTAGAAATATTTTGAAGGAATATCCAAACTGTTACATTAGTTAAGGGAGTTGGAGGTATGCTAGGGGGTAGAATTACAGAAAATAGGGGACTTTCTCATCTAAGTCACACGTTACTGAATGTTTACTTTTTTATTTACAAAAATAGTGTGTTACTTTTATAATCAGAAGAAAAGTTTTAAATATTTGTCTTTTGGCATGCAACCAAAGCTATTATTGGTGGAAAATTCATTAGCCCGATACTAAAATTATTAAACAGAAAGAATGAGAACAATTTCTAGATAAATAAATAAAATACAACAAATACGTTTCACAGTAGTTTAGAAATAAATATGCATAAATAAAAAGTAACAAAAAAGCAGAATTAGTTGTACAAAGACAAATGAAAAAGACACAGGTTAGCTTTAATGCCAACTAGAGCCAGCAACCTAAAATAGTAAGAAAATCTGGTATCTATATCTGGTTATACTTCTGTGGAGAAATATTGTTTACAAAACACTTGAAAGGAGCAACCAGTTCTTAGAATTTGCGGAGCATAGAGCCTAGCACAATTTTAGTTTTGATTTCTTTAAGAGTAGTTTGTTTCTTAGTAATTTGACTGTCTTCTTCTTTTCTTTTTTTTGGTCTGTGTTCACTTTTCCATTAGGTTTTTATTATTAGATTCCATTGTATTGTGCTTGAAAAATGTACTTGTTTCTGTTTTTGTGAATTTACTAAGGTTTTCTTTAGAATTAATTTCTATAAATACTCCATGGCTACTTAAAAAGAATATACTTTTTTGGAGGGTGTAGAGTTGGAAACTTATCTATTTGATCTATATTATCATTTTATTAATCATGTTCCCTATAATCCTGCTTATTTTTGGTTCCCTTGATTTGTCTTAGGCTAAGATTTGTCATAATCTTTAAAATTTTTTTCCCTTGTATTTACAATTGTTTTTGAGTTACATATTTTGATGACACATGCTACTTAGTCCTTAAAGGTTCAAGCTGTCTAGATTTTCACTGTGGAATAAAACTTTCATTATAATTGGTCCTGTTCTTCCAGTTTAATATTCTTTTACTTTGAATTAAATTTTGATCTTATTATTGGGAACATTGTGTTTTTATATAACAACTTTATTGAGATTTAATTCACATACTATACAACCCACCCATTTAAAGCACACGATTTGATGAGCTTTGGTGTATTCAGAGTTGTGTAACCATCACCACATTCAATTTAGAATATTTTTGTTACCCCTCAAACAAACCCTGTACCCTAATGAGCAGACACTCTTTGTTTCCCCCGTCCTCCGAACCTTATGCTATTACTAGTCTACTTTCTGTCTCTGCAGATCTACCAGTTCTAGACGTTTCATATGAATGGAATGATACAGATGTGGTCTTTTGTGATCACCTTCTATTTAGTGTGTTTTCAAGGTTCATTCATGCTGTATCCGTGAAGGAAGAGTACTGCATTCCATTTTACTGCTGAAAAATATTTCATTGCATTTTAGTGTGGTTTGTTTCCACTTTGGGGCTATTACAAATAATCCTTCTAGGGCAGTGGTCCCCAACCTTTGTGGCACCAGGGACTGGTTTTATGGGAGACAATTCTTCCATGGACTAGGGAGGGGGGATGGTTTCCGGGTGATTCAAGTGCATCACATTTATTGTGCACTTTATTTCTATTATTATTACACTGTAATATGTGATAAAATAATTATACAACTCACCATAATGCAGAGTCAGTGGGAGCTCTGAACTTGTTTTCCTGCAACTAGACAGTTCCCTCTGGGGTGGTGGGAGACAGTGAGACAGTGACACCCGAAGTGTGTTGCTTATGTCCAGCCTACTCTGTAATCTCGTTTTGGTGGCTATCACTGCAGAAAACCCTGCTTCACAAAGATTGGATGTTGGAAACGGAAATGGGCTCTTCAGGGCTTTTGTGGCGATCTCAGGGTATTTCCCCTTGACTTTAATCCGGAACATATGAGGATATGAATTTGTCCCAAACATACTTTTAAGACCACTGTCATTTGTGATCTCAAGTGGTCGATCCTCTTCTAGCATGGACAAAGTCGGTTCACCTGGCTTATTCTCAAATGGGCCGCGGATCCAGCCCTTCCAGTGTGGGGGTCTTCTGTGGCTGGGAAGTGGTGCTCAGACTCTTTTGAAAGCTGAGAGGGGCGATCGTGCACCAGCGGGGAGGAAGAAGGCCCCGGCTCAGTCTCTTTCAAAACCTCTGCTAATGTTTGAAACACGTCAAAAATCCCAACGTTCACTCATCGCCCCTGTAATTCCAGTTTGGCTTTGAATGCACTTTCCCTGCTGACTGGAACACAGCTCTCATTCTCCCCTGAAGGGACAGGTTGAGTTCACCGAGCGGGTTGAATGTGTCACATAAGTAAGCAAATTTTACGACCCATTCTGTGTCACTGAAATGTGCTACCAGTGGTGACTGTTTTTCTAAAAGATATGCCTGGAGCGGCTCTCGTAACTCAGAAACTCGGGCCAGTGATCTACCTTCAGAAAGCCACCTCACTTCTGTGGATAAGATGTGTGTGCCCTGCGTCCATCTCCTCACAGAGCTGTGTGAATAGACATCGAGCTAAGAGCATGTACTTCAACGTGGCTGATAATTTTAATCACATTTTGTAAAACATTGTGAAGTTCAGGTGACGTTTTCCGGTTAGCCAGCATTTCTCTGTGGATGACCCAGTGTGTAGACTCATATTCAGAAGCAACGTCTTTGACCTGAGCAGTGAAACCAGAAAGCTCTCCAATTATGGCAGCTGCTCTGACCTGGGCGTATACTGACACAAAATAATCAATTCAGTTTTCTGATATGTAATCATTCAAAGACTTGAATGGTTCTGCAGCTGTGGTGCTGGTTGGCAACAAAAGTGCACACGAAATACATCCTCATGCATATCCTTCTGAAAAATATCACCCCCAAACAAGCATTATTGCCTCGTTGTCAACATTGGTAGCCTTGTCAACCTGGATTGTGTACCCTGGTGACTCATCGCTCCTCTCTAACAATTGTGTCTCCATATCCTCTGGTATTTCGTCAATTTGCCTAGTTATGGTGCTAACCAAAAGAGGAACACATGTCGTCTTTTGACAAATGTGCTTAGCATCAGGCAGGATCAACTCTTCAATAACAGTAAAGGGCTTCTTAGCTTTAGCAATGAGGTCAGCCGCCAAGAAGGATGCTCTCAGTGCAGACACATTTGATGAAGTGGTGGCCTTCAATAATTGCTTCTGTTCTCCGCGTTCACTTTTTTTTTCTTTTGAAAAGCTCCAAAGGCGTGTCTTTTAATGCAGGGTGCTTGGTGTCTATGTGGTGAAGCAGCCTTGAAGGTTTCATGGCTTCGTTGGGTAGCTGGTCGCCACATATTAGGCAAAGCAGGCTTGGAGAATGTGAATCACCTGTTGCAATGGACCCATAATTTAAGTTAGGGCTCTTGGTATTTTCTTTTAAACGCACTTCCTTTTTGTTGGCAATCTTAGAGTCTTCTGCTGTCTCATCATTGGGCCTTTTCCCCTTTTTAGTGAAGCTCTCCAGCAACGTTTGCTTTTAACTCATTTTGGTCAGGGTTAGTGTGTGGGCTTAGCAACACTGTGACTGAAAAAAAGTGTGCACTGCGGGAAAGAGGCGTGGACAGAGGTGGTAAATAAAATAATGGGTAGGCCACGCACGGACTAAAATAAGTGTTGGATTCTGACTTAACACCTGCCCCCGGATGCAGCTGCACAATTGAAGTACATCAGCTCACTTGCCACTCTAAAGCCTGCCACCAGATGCAGCTTAATTGTCACTTGCCGCTCACTGTTAGGGTTTTGATATGCATCTGCAAGCAGTTGCTTTATTATGATCTCTGTGCAGTCAGACCTCTCTGTGAATGATAATCTGTATTTGCAGCTACTCCCCAGTCTTACTGTCACCTCCTCAGCTCCACCTCAGATCATCAGACATTAGACTCTCATAAGGAAAGTGCAGCTTAGATCCCTCGCATGTGCAGGTCACAGTGGGGCTCGGGCTCCTAAGAGAATAGAATGCTGCTGCGGATCTGACAGGAGGCGGAGCTCAGGCAGCAATGTGAGCGATGGGGAGCGGCTCTGGATGCAGATGAAGCTTTGTTTGCTTGTGCACTGTTCACCTTCTGCTGTCCGAGGCCTGGGGGTTGGGAACACCTGTGCTAGAGCATTCATTCACGTACAAGTTTTTATGTGAACATATGTTTTCATTTCTCTTGGATATGTACCTAAGAGTGGAATTGCTAGGTCATATGGTAACTTCTTTTTCTTTTGGTGGAGTTCACTTTATTCCCTTTACTTTTTGCTAAGAGTCTTCTGTTTCTATGAATAATGGTCATTTTTGTCTCTAACACATGTCGAAAATGGTTTTCCAGGTTTATTTATTGGTCAAACAGAAGATCTCCTTTTTTAAATTTAGTGTAACCTACCAGCCTTTCCCGTTTGGTTGCTCTTCTTGACTTGATTGAAAAAATGCCTTCACCACCCCAGAGTTATAAAATTATTTACTTAAATGTCCTTATGGCATCTGCTGCATACCCTTTATATGCTGATGCCTGAGATTTGCCCAGGTTCTATTTTGGGGCTAAGGCGTGAGATAGGCACCCAGCTCAATTTTCTCCCCCAAAGGACTAGTCAGTGGGAGGGATCGAGCAAGGCCAGTTTCCTTCATCTTTTCCTGCATTTTGGTCCTATGATGGTTGCAGCTTCAGCTCATTTCTGGCTGCTCCTTCCTGCATCCTGGGATTGGAGCACCCACCCAGACACAGACTAGTGTGGACCAGAAGTCCACACTCCCCCAGCTCTCTGCTTGGCTTACCCATGGTTAGGTGAACTCTCTAGGGCATCTGGGGTTCACTGGGCAAGTGTCGGGGGTGGCTATCGGCATCCTACTTCCCCTCCGCTTGCATCAAGATGAGGTGAGGCTAGGGGTCACTTGTATTTCATTGGGTAATTTTCAGAGAGTTTGGTCAGCATCCCGCTTTTTAATTTTTTTTTTTATATCAGTGTTTTTTCCTGCCTCTTGCAATGCTGCAGCTCCCAGAATCCCCTTCTCCCCCGTCCTCCTCTCCTTCCTGACCTCCAGCAAGGCTCACACAGTCTGATAACACTGTCTCCTTGCCTCAGACCACAGGAATGTGATACATTTCAATATAGTCAGCTGGGTGACACCCAGAGAGGGGAAATGATTTACCCGGGGCCACACAAGAAGTCTGTGGCAGAGCCAGGACTACAGTTTAGGTGCTTAAACCCCTGCTGGAGCTGGGGCAGATAAGGCATGGGTGCCTTAACTCCTAAATGAAGGGTTTCTTCTACCGTATTATACATCTCTGTGGTTATGAGCACACACCCTAGAATAAGAGTGGCCGGGTTCATATCCTGGCCCTGCCGCTCACTGGCTGCATGAGCTGAAGTTACTTCTCTCTCCTGAGCCCCATTTCCCCTGTCAGATCAGGACAAAATAGCACTTATCTCACAGGGTTGATCGAGGGTGATGGCAGAAGCTACTTGCGAGGCCCTAGGACACTGCCTGTAGACAATGGGTTAGCTATTTCTTATTATGTAGTTCTGGGTGCAATGCACACAGCACTGTGAGCTCCTGACTTCCTCCTGCCCGTTGCTATAAAGTTTTGATGGTTCAAAGAGTTCCCTAATTAAAAATAGACAGTTGTACAACTTTGAATACCCTTAAAACAAACAAACAAACAAACAAACAAACAACAATAGACTCTGGCTATTTTGAATGCCCATCTGGAAATATTGGGAACAAGAGCTATGTGGACCAGCACTGTCTCTTTGACTACAAATTGCAAAAGCCAGGAGAAAACTCATGCACAGGTCCCATCGACGCCACTCCTCTCTCGATGCCGAGTAGCTAACTGAGAAAGGCACTGGGTTGAAAACCCTCAAGCACATACTCAGATAATTCCCCAAATTTGTTTTCAGTCTCGATTCTAGGGAAGAAAGCTTTGGCGGGAGAGTAAGCACCTGTCCAGGGGTGGGTGGGGCGGTATGTCTTTAGGGGTTAGAGGTATGTTTGTTTCCTCTTTTGCGCACCCTTGACTTCTTGACCATTTAATAATCAATTCTCCGACACTTCCTCCTGGCTTCCTTTCATGTCTAAGCGTCCCTAAATCATTGTGTGAACATATACTTTCTACCTTAAAGAGCTGAGTCTGTCAGGGTCCATATGAACATCACAATGACATTGATGCAGAGTCCATGTGCTTCTCACCACGGAGTAAGTCACCCCTGGGAGAAGGCGCTGGCGCTCACAGCACATCACAGGGCAATTCCAAGGCAGGAGGCGGGTCCCCCCGAGTCTGGCAGGAGTGGGGATTGTGCAGTGGAGCCTGCCCCAGCCTGGAACTGGAGGCGCCTCTTGTAAATGACGGGGGCTGGCCTTGTCTTGCCAGTGTGTGTTGCAATTGTGTGAAGTCTAATGTGCACTGTGAGTCCCTAAGCAAAGATGCTATAAGAGGTGTGATGTGAGCTGAAGGCTGGAAAGACACGTGGGATGTTTTCTGTGCACAAATAAATAGAAATTTGGTAAAAGGGGAAATGATACAAGAAAGAATAAAACTAATGGCAAGTAGGAAGCCAAGGTTCTAGAAACCAGGCTAGGGTGCTGTTTTCAAGTGGGGGTGTGGTACCTGGACAATGAGGCTCAGGGACGGCCTGGGTCAAGGGGGCCGACTTAGGAGGCCCTTTGTTTTATTTTTTCCCAAGATTTTATTTATTTATTTTTAGAGAGAGGGGAAGGGAGGGAGAAAGAGAGGGAGGGAAACATCAATGTGAGAGAGAAACATCGATCGGTTGCCTCTTGTAAGGGCTTCAACTGGGCAAGAACCCGCAACCCAGGCCTGTGTCCTGACTAGGAATCAAACCAGTGACCTTTTGCTTTGCAGGATGATGCCCCACCAACTGAGCCACCCCAGTCAGGGCAGGAAGCTCTTCTCTTCTTCCTTCTTCAAGACCAGAAGGGGATGAGTACGGGCTCAATCTAGGATTAGAGCAGGTTCTTAACTTGGGGTCCACTGAGGGTCTTGGGCAGAATTCTCAGAGTCTATGAACTTAAATGGGAAAATATTGAATTTTTAGCTTCTCTAACATCTAATTGAAATTTGCCATTTCCTTCAGTTATTGACAGTAGGCAACAGACCGTAGTGGTATTAGCAGTACCTGTGACTTTGTTGCCAATAAAAATGACCATTATTTTTATTTTATTTTTTGTTGCAGTATTGAGGATATCTCAAACATCACCCATGCTCATCACTACTATGAAATTATGGAGGTTATTAGATCCTCTGATAGATCTCATTGTTTCATGCCTTCATAAAGAAGCAGCTATATTTCTATATCACATTAGAAACACTTTGATAACTATTTCGTTATCTTCGATCTCTTTTGTAGTACATCGTATTTTATTTTATGCATTTAAAAATATTCTGAGAAGCAATTTATAGGCTTCAACAAATTGCTAAAGTAGCCCCTGGGCAAAAAAGTCAAGAAAGCCTAGGCGAGGTGGCATGGAAGGGGACAGACAGCTGGGAAGCCTCTGACCCTCTGAGCCTAGAGGAAGGTCAAAGAGAGAAGTTAGAGGGTGTTCCGGGAGGTGCTAGGACCCAAGTGTCTGGACTCTTGACCACCCAGTGCTACTGTAGTCTGTTCCTAAGTGGCCCTCAGGTTTGCCCTGGCCCCCAGGGCAAAAGATGGAGCTGGAAGGACCTGGGTCCCAGGAGCTGTTGTTCCAGGCTGGTAGTCCTGGGTCTGGGAGGATGAGCTGGACCGGCAGGGATGCTGGCTACCTCATTGGTCTCAGATTCTCCATCTGATAATTGGGTCGGCAGATCTGAGATCAAGAGCTAGGCGTTGCCTTGGACTGGCTGCATCAGTTTGGACCAGCTGTAGAACTTCTGAGCTTCAGTTTCCTCATCTATGAATCACCATTCATTCAACTACTGTCGATTAAGCTCCAGGCACTAAGCAGGAGAAGAACACTGCTACAGTCATTAAGTGGATTAAATGAGATGTTGTGATTGACAGCACTCTGAGAATGGATGCTGTCATTCAAACAGTTTTTTAAAAAAATTATCCATCTTTTTATGCTCCTGAATCAAGTTGCCTTTTGAAGAGAAGAGACTTGAGTCTTTGCAAAAAGGGTACAGCCACAGGGGTTTACAGCTCCACTGGGCTGACCCTTCCAGTCACCCCGACAATGCAGTATTAAGTGTCAGAACCAAATTCCAGTGGTTCCTACCAGATGAGCCCAGACTGCTGGATTCAATTAGAGCTGTCAGCCTGGCTAACGGGGGGCACATGGTTATTTATGTGCTGAAGTGCCCTGGCAATTAAACTCATTCAAAGTCACGATGACTGGTTCCTTAAGAGGCCTGAATAATCATAAGTTGAGGACTATAATTTGAATGTACGTCACACTGTTTGGTTTAGAAGTACAGCACAGTTTGCTGCAAGAAGGACAAAGAAAAAAATGTTCATGTGTCCACGCAAAGCATGAATGTTAAGGCACATGGGACCAACCCTTCTGTGATCCAGAAGGCACCCCAAGCCTTAAAGATACCTGTTCCCTTGGTAGAAAAAAGCAGGCACATCCCTAAGAGCTAACAGAGCCCCACCTCCCCGGGTGGAGGCCTTCTGCAGACAAGATGCTAGACCATCAGTGAAGATGACAACCTTCGCTGGACCACAGCCCTCACATCATCTGCCTTCAAGCCTTGGCCACCAGCCCTGTGAGATACAGAGACCACTGAATATGATGCTGAAAAGTTTTGGCTCTGGAACCAAACTCCTCAAATCCCATCTCTTCCATTGACTGCC